>OZ010794.1:428527742-428961301 GCA_963932465.1 Maratus speciosus
CTTTTCAGCGAAAAGGTATTGGGACACGAATTTTGTTTTTTTCATTTTTTTTCCCCTTCTCCACATAAAATGCTTTGCTGCGTTGTAAGGTATCCACGGTTGTTTCATAAAAATGCTAATAACCAAATTTTACTTCGATGTTACTTTCCATTCGGGGACAGTTAAAATCCCTTGTAAACAAATCTTCAGGAAACAATTTCCTGAATAGATTTTTTAATCCGTTTGCTTTCTTTCTTTCTCTCTCTTTATTTGATAGATTTTGAATATTCTTTTTGGAGAATGCGTGTAGTGTAGAGGATTTCTTATTCAAAAAGAAAATAAAAATTTACAGAAAATAGTTATTTTTTGTGCATCTGTTTATTTACACATTCCGTAGATAATTCATTGTATTACAGTGATTAATGCGTTAATATTTTCTTATATCTGTAAAAGAAGAAAGTATTGGATTTGTGAAAAAAATTCGACTTCCGGTTTGTGTGTGTGTGACACAAATTTTGTGGGCGCTCCAACTCATGGAATTTTTTCTGCAACTGTTTATTTACTCATTCCGTAGATAATTCATTGTATTACATTTACAGTGATTGTTGCGTTTATACTTTCTCATATCTGTATAAGAAGAAAGTATTAGATTTGTGAAAAAAATTCGACTTCCGGTTTGTTTGCGTGTGATACAAGTTTTGTGGGCGCTTTTAACTCATGGACTACTGCGTACAATAGGATGGAATTTCATATTAAGTTCTATCGTTTTGTGAACTGATACTGATTAGTCTTTGGGCAAAATTCGTGCTGCAAATAGATTTGTTCGATTTATGAGATGCTTGTATCTCCAATGTATGTACCCAGAATTCAACGAAGCATCAAATGTTATCTTCATGATAGGAATAGATTTGCATTCAATTTTGGTTGCGGTCATGTAAGGGAGGGCTGCCGAAATTCAATTGTTTGTTTTGAAATATGCTAAACTTTTATCATATCTATGCTATACTAGTATTATCAGTTAAAATGCACAGAATTCAACAAAAATTGTCGCTTTAGTATCCTGAATATAGGAATAAAAGTATTTGCTAAGTCGATATAATTTTTTGTACTACTTATAAAAGGACTTATTACACTGTATTAAAATTAATATATTCGTAGTCATAGTTTATTCATTTTTTGTACTATTCAATTAATTTAATTTATTGAGAAAAAGGTTTTATAATGGCCGCAACATACTAGTTAGCCTATATTTTGAATATTCTTTTGGCAAATGCGTGTAGTCTAGAGGATTTTGTATTCAAAAAGAAAAAAAAAATCTGTTGTTATACCGTAAATAATTTTTTGTGTAACTGTTTATTTACTAATTCTGTCAACATTTCATTGTAGCACATTGTTGTGTATTTCAGAAATGTTGATACATGCTAAAAATGAATAAAATATGAACAGCTGTCACATGAAAGTTTTTTTTTACTTTTAATTAGAATTGCCATATTTTAATTCCATAGATATTAATTCCTAACATTATGTTATTTTAACAATATTGTATATTTTAACAATACTGTATTCATATGTACTGAAAGTTCACCGTGTACAGGAATGTTACCCGACTTTGATAATTTTTTTCTTAGAGGGAATGTTTTTTTAAAATGATTATTATATTCCGTGAAAGATTTCTTCCTTTTTTTAGTTTGAATATTTAATGCAGTTCTTCCATGGATGTTTCAGAAGTCCATTATTATCTATGTATGTTTTATAAAAATGCGTGTAGTCAAATTTTATTTTCATTTGTGGCCAGTTAAAATTTTTTACCCATATCCCAAAATATGAAATGCTGCTTCGCAGTTTGGGTTATTAATATACAAATCTTGTTACATTTATTAAATCTTAGTAAAATACTTTCTTTTCAATGCATCTTTACTTCATAACAATAATCTTTAAAGTACTTTCTATTTAATTTAAACTTTTCCTCTTTAAATACAAATATGCTAAAATTCGTAAATATTATCCTTCCTCTTCCTAACTCGAGAAAAATGAATGTTGCCATATATGAAATTGAAAAATTCTCGTCAATCTGAACTTTTTATCAGACCACAAACTGAATTTTTTTTCTTCGAACATGCTTATACTACGGCCGAAGCTAAGAAATGCGAACATTATAGAACATTAAAACGCGGAGTTTTAATTTATTTCTTTTCATCTATAGAACATTCTCTTTATATTCACTGAGGTCGAGGGTTGTTCTATCTGCTCAGATACGAAGAACATCCCATTAGGGGAATTCCTGCTCTTGCAACCCTCAACAAAAAAGAAAAGGGCTTACGAATTTCCATCGATGATCACTTTTTGTACGTTAAGAAATCGTCTGCATCTCGCAAACGGTTGGTTTGTTGATTAGATTTTAATGGCCGCCGTTGCTAGCAGTCATTTGCATGTAAATTTTCTTTTGCATTTTAAATAAACCTTTATTTTCCTGCACCCCTTTCCCCTTTCGCTTTTCAGGAAACAAAAATATTTACATAACTGTTTTTGTTTTGCAGGTAGAAAAGAAGAGAACAACAATAAAAAAACAAACAAAGGGGGGAGCTTAAAAAAATACTATAACGCCTTCACAAGACTTTTCGCAAGAGAGGGGGTTGGCATTAAACGTTGCCAACAAGTTGTAGGCGGGAATAAACATACAAATAAACAAACAAATAAAATTTCTACCTCCTCTCTTAATATGGTCGATCTTTTTCCAATAAGGTTTTCGGGTTTTTTTTTTTTCTTTTCTTTTCTTTCTTTTTCTCTCTTCAGCGTTATCTGGAGGAACGAGATGGGGTTGCGCAATCGGGGAGGTGGTGGAAGGGTGGTCTGGTCTTATTTGCTGAGGTAAATGCTGAGAACGCAGGCATATGGCTAAATAAACAAAAATAAATAAAATAACCCAAAACCGCATTCCGTACCTCGTTACCGTTTCTTCAATACATAGTCAGCGGAACCCCATAGCTTTGTAGTAGGGTTATTATTTCCCCTCTTTTCCCCTTTATTTACGGTTTTTATTTATTTAGGCAAGTAATGTAGGAGAAGTTTATAGCTTTCAATATTAGAGAGGGCTTGGGGGCATTATTTGATTTCTAGACGTAGATGAGGGGGGACGAAAGACTTCTTCAGATCCCCTTGCATCTTGAAATTTGCATGTATACATGATTGCAAACATAACAAAATGTCATTTTCTTGTGCATGTAATGAAGGGAAAGTTCGTTCGAATTTATTTTATAATGTTGATCTAAATGGTTACTCCATCCCTCCTACAACCCCCTACTTAGGTTCCATTGAGGGGGTATTTTTCCTTTTCTTGAAGAAATTTCTTTTTTGCTAATGCATTTTTTTGGCAAATCTAAAAGTGTATTTGAAGATGATGCTGTTCCCATTGAAGATTAAAATCATTTTGTCTCCCCCTTCTCTTCATAATACGTAGATGAACTCGATATTCTCCAACTGTTTATGGTTAATGTCTTTTGACGATGAAATTTACTTTTAGTGGAACTAAGTATCCAATATATTTTCGCTGTCTCCTTGAAAATATATATATTTTTCTTTTTTTCTGTGCTTTAAAACTTTATGTCAAATGCCAATACTGTTGTTCCCAATAAAAAAAAAAAAAAAAAAAAAAAAAAAGGTGGGAGTGTTTTTGTTCAGTAAATTTAGTGAAGTCAACAATCTTATACTTTAAGGTTATCTTCCTATAGTACCAGTACAGAGTCCAATAACTACAGGAGTGTGATTATAAAAGACCACTTAAAAAAAAAATCTTAATATATATATATAGTTTTTTAAGCGTAATTTAAGTATTAAAAAGCTTATTAATCTTTACATAATTATATGTACTATGCATAATAAAGCATCTGATCTATCTTAAATTTAACTAATTTAATGATTTTTTAATAGTATATATATTCTTGGATATATGTTTACAAGAAATAAAAAAAAAAAAGTCTTCTCAGTTTGCATTTTTAACCTGAATTATTTGTTACCTGATTATATACAATGGTATTGTTACTGTATGATTAAACAAAATTTATAAAACTTTTAAAAGTTTTATTATTATTATTTTACGTTTTTTTATTTTTAATTTTTAGCGTAGTGAAGAAAATGAGAGCGATAATGCTTTTTTGACAAGTTCGGCTCAAATGATACGCTACATATTGCAGTTCATAAAAACATTCAAATTTAAAAATATATATCTTTATAAACTGAATCTATATCTGCAGATCTATAAAGATTATATCTTTATAAACAGAAATGTTTTTATTTTTTTTTTTACAATGCACAGTGGTACCGAAATGGCTTCGAAATAAATTGATTTTGTGAAAATTTTAAAATTCTACTTGAAGACCTTTAAAACTTAAAATTGTAGGATTTAAAAAAAAAAAAAAAAAATGAATTTATAATAATTAAATTTATAAAACTTAATAATGCATTTGATCTTTTTGAACTAAAACGTTCAGATTTGATTGCATTTAGAAAGTTTAGATATTTCGGATAATGTTAGAAGTAGAATCTGGCAGTAATGGAGTAAAATGTTATTAACCGCTAGCAATGGTAAATTAATTGGAATTGATATCGAGGGACAAAAAGATTCTGTTATACAATACTATTGGCAACATAATGAGCATATAAATTGTCTTTACCAATACAAGAATACAGCCTACTTTAGATCAGGAAGCGCATTTCCAATGCTATACAACCCGCCTATTGGGCAAAACTAAATTAGAAATGGTTCTGCCGGATCCTAAGTAGTTGAAAGAACATTGATTTGATGTCATCCTACAATATCACCTAACCCCCCCCCCCCCCCAAAAAAAAAGGTGGTAAATATAGTTAAGAACATTTAAATAACATCCATTCAAAATTATGCTATTTTTCAGCACAACAAAATTGAGTAACTGTTTTCTTTTCCCAAATGAGATAATCCGTTTCAAAAGGGCTTATCTATACAAGAAGTTATTCAAAAAATTTCAGAGATAAAATGAGGAATTCGCTTATATCCTCTTCATTTTTTGGGTTTTGCACCCTCTATTTTAGTATTTCAATATTTATTTCTCAGTGTTCTGTAGAAATGAAAGCTAGCTTAGTTTAATTTATGAACATAATAGTGCGGTTGATCTTTGTAAACTAAAACGTTTAAATTCTGTTGCATTTAGAAACGTTTATAAACTTATGGGAAATAAGGGGCTTAGTTATACAAGAAATTTATTCAAAAAATTTCGGAGGTAAAATGAGGAAGATGTCGATTCGGTTATATCCTCTTAAATTTTTGTTTTGTTTTTCCTCTTTTATTTTACTATTTCGATGTTTATTTTTTAGAGTAATGTATTCATGAAAACAATGACAGATTTTTGACCAATTCAATTGATGGAGCAGTTGATCTTCGTAAACTAAAAGGTTTAGATGTAGACTTTAGCTTTGCCCAGAAATTCCGCTTTGCTAGGAAATGCATGGGTTTTATTGAATATAGAGGGCTTAGTTACACAAGAAATTTATTAAAAAAATTTCGGAGGTAGAATAAAGATGTCGGTTCAGTTATATCCTGTTCAATTTTTGCCCCGCCTCCCTTTATTTTTCTGTTTCGACATTTATTTTTCTGTGTAGTGCATTAATGAAAACAATGATATATTTTTGACAAATTCATTTCAATTGATTAACCAGTTGGTCTTTGTAAACTGAAAGTTTATTAGATGTAAACTTTAGCTTTTGCACAGAAATTCTGCTCTGCTATGAAATGCATGGGTTTTATGTCAAAAGTTATACATGAAATTTATTCAAAAATTTTCGGAGGGAGAATCAGGAAGATGTTGATTCAGTTATATCCTCTTCAATTTTTGGGTCGCCTCTCCCTTTGTTTTCCTGTTTTGACATTTATTTTTCTATGTAGTGCATTAATGAAAACAATGATATACAGTAACACTGAAAAGTATTTTGACAAAGACAATAATTGACTTAAATAAAAACAATAATAAAATGCAAAAATCAACCATTTATTTTACTTAACCATATTGAAGGTTTTACAGAATTTTAGAAAATTAACTATGATTTTCTAGAAAATAACTAAAACTCAAGAAAAATCCAAGAATGTTAAACAAAATAAGAGCGAAAAAGTCTAGAAAATAACGCGAAATTCAAGAAAAATCCAAGAATATTAAACAAAATAAGAGCGAATATAACGTTGTTACAATACTTTTGAGCGTTACTGCATTTTTGACCAATTCAATTGATGAACCGGTTGATCTTCGTAAACTAAAAGGTTTAGACGTAGACTTCAGCTTTGCTCAGAAATTCCGCTCTGCTATGAAATGCATCGGTTTTATATGGAATATAGAGGGCTTAGTTATACATGAAATTTATTCAAAAATTTTCGGAGAGAGAATGAGGAAGATCTCGATTCTGTATATCCTTCCCTCTCAACTTTCCGCTGGAATGATTGGCAGGCATAAAAGCTTCTACTCCCTGTGGATTGATTTATGGAAGATGAACTCGTGTCGACCTCGGTCGAGTCCTTTTCGAATTCTGCTCCATGCATAATCGCACGAAGAAGGCCCCCTCTTCTCTATTCCAGCACAAGTTGTTCGCGTGTCGTTATACAGACGAACATGTTCTATCGTTCTCTCGAGCAGTTATGAAAATCCTCCCTCCCTCCTTTCCTCTCCTGCCAACATTAAAACTTCATTCCTTGGAAAATATTTTGTTCCTTTTGCCGGGGAAAACTTTGCCTTGTACTTCTGCATGTTAAATTCTTCTCCAGCTATTACTGCAAGACACGGAAAATGGCTTGGAAGGAATTCCATGCCTACTTCTAAATGACTGATACTATGAAAGTGAAACCTTCTATATAATATTGCCCCCGTTACAGCAGTTATAGGAAAATGGAAGTTTTGTTTGAGAGGGGGGTGGTTATATCAGAACTGACTTTCTTCTTCCCAGAGACAGATATAAATGGATCTGGAATTCCAAACAATCACCGGAGCTGTTGTTTCCCGCTTCTTGCCTCATCCAGGGTCTTAATAGTGTGAAAGCCAAGACCCAAGCTCTGCCTGAGTAAACACGCCTGCTAGTGAGCTCCATTTACTGCATAGGTAAACCCCTTGGGTGTCGTTTGGGTTTTCCCAGGGTGCCCCAGACCAGACCACGGCTGTAATTAGAAAAGAGATTGTGTCCGACCTCTCTCTTCCTCCCTCTCTCTTTACTCTCTCTTTGCGCCCTGTGCTTTCTAGAGTTAGGCCTAGTTATCCGGAGCCCAAAACGAGCTTCTAGTGTTGGTAGAGCATAAGGCGGAGGTGAGGGGTGGGCTGTATTTGGCGCCTTCATTGCCTTTTCCTTGGTGATTCTTGGATAGAAAACAAAAATGAGGGGTTGATGGCTTTATGTGGCTTTGGGGGAATTTTAGTATGCCATTGTCGGGGTTTCGGACGAATTTGAAAAAACGAGATAATTCTGTTGTCTGCAGAGGTAATGTTAATTTCTTTTGTTATCCTTGTCTATGATCATTAGCATTAAGGTCGTTATGTCGCTAATTAGAATTACCAGGTGATTTATTAGGATAATCATAAAAATTTTCTCTTAATTTTGTCTGTGCAATAATGTATGTACTCATTATCTAAGATGTATGTGTAGCCTGGGGTTCCTAGCAAAAAACACAGGAACTAGCTCAAGACATTAAGCGGGGTCGTTAGTAGAGTAAATGCAACTTTAATTTGCCAAATGAACTTTTACCTGAATAATAAAAAAAAAAACAACTGAATGCTAGTGTTATAGAAGTGGTGCTTTCGTTAAGTTTGTCTTTTTTTATGAAGTATTTCGAAAAATGCACTCTCCCCACCTCAAATCCTTTAAAAAAAATTTCTATGTGTGCGTCTTATATATATTTAAGTGAATTGTTTAATTATGCACATCATTATTTTGTTGTAACCCTTTAATACAACCTTTCAGATTTGTAAATTATTTACTCAGATGTTAGAAAACATTTTATGCATGTAAAAATATAATTTTAAAAAAAATTGAACATAAAAAAATATGTATATATATATTTTTTAAGAGATTTTTTTCCTTCACTGCAACAAACAAAAAATTACAAATTTCTGATAAATGTTAAATTTTCTAATACAAAATTGTAAAGTATTCGAACTTACCTTTGTAAAATATCAATATTTATTTTTAGACCATGTCCGACATTTTTAATTTTACAAAATTTATAAAGTTCGTTTTTAGCAATAACGATGTGAAACTGCTCAAATGATAAATAATACTTTGGTATGAAAAATCAACCCAGTGTCGCCGTCTGTTGAGAAATTTATGACCGATTTATATTAACTGCTGTATTGGAAGATAGCAGCAATAAATAAAATCGTCAGATATAGGTAAGCTATTTATGTAAGTGTCACGTGCAGGACATTTCGTCTGTTTTTCTTGGAATGTCTCTGAAACGGGCAGATTACTTAGGTCTAGGATTGAAAATGGGGGCGTTTTTAAGGGGGTAGGATAACTTTAAACCTACAAAATTTTAAATTTTTTAAAAATACATACTTTGATTCCGTAATCATTTCTGAACAATATTCAAAATACCGCATTAAAAAATTCCCATTAGTTTGCTAATTATGGCAGTTTTATTAAGACTATATATTAAGACTACATAGGGTAATTAAACTTTGCGTTGCGTTTATTCAAAATGATGAATTTTGTTCCTGCGCGTAGTGTTACTAAAAAACTATGCATGGCAATCAAAAGAAATTTTCAAAACATATTCATTTCTGTATTATCTACAACTTAAAACCAGAAAAATGTAATATTTTTTTTTCTGTTTTTTTACTTTGAAAATAATTTTTTTTAAGTGAAAATTTTTAATTTTCTGTTAATTTTTTTAATTTAATCAATAGTTTTTTCAAATATTCTGGTTTTAGTATAAAGGTAACACTATTATGTATTTATTTTCACCAAAATGTCCTCTTTATATGCATATTTTCAAATTTTATCTGCGCAAGATTTTTTTTTCTCTTATTATCATATATTTTAAAACTTATTTCAATATTTATTTATGAATTTACAAGTATGTATATATTTTTAAATATAAATTTAAATAGGAGCTTTATATTTAAATGAAGTTCGATTTTTATTTTTCACTTATTTCACAAGTTTTGAACTTAGAACATAGTGATATGTTTTACTTTTTGGGCGTGTTCAAAGGTATCCTACTCCCCTTAAACCTATTAAAGGGCCATTCCATGTCACGTGTGGGACAGCTTTTCTACATATAACTGCTGTTTTAACAATGTTGTTATATCCTCAAATTAAAACAACTATAGGGCAATTCCGTGCAGAGAGAGTCACACACGTAACGCAGGTTTTAATTTTCATTTATTCAATTATTTATTAAATTTTAATTTTAATTGTGATTTTAGGTGGTATGGTAAATAAGTTATTGCCATATTTTTACCCGACTGAAAAGAAGGGTTATGTGTTTCACGCGTATCTGTGTGTGTGGATTTCTTTATACCCTCGAAACATCCCAACGGCTGGATGGATTTTAATGAATGAGTTCTCTATCAAACGGCCCGATGGTTATAGGCTAGGTTTTGTTTTTATAAATTTTAAATGGCGGTCGTAAAACACAAAATGGCGGTAGAGACAAAAAAAAAAAAAAAAAAAAAAAAAAAAAAAAAAAAAAAAAAAACGTACCCTATTGAATGGCATATCATTGGATGGGTCTTTCAAAATGAAGACTATGTTTCATTGACTATTTTACAGTCAGAAGCTCCGTTTAAATATTATACAACCTAGAAGTCGCGTAGTTAGGATCTCTAGCTTTACTGCAACTCTAACCATCATAGACATCTATAGACCTCATCAAAACAGTGTTTATAGATAGGAACTAACAATTAAACACAACTTAAAAGTCATCAATATAAGTAAATAAAAAAAAAATAGGTAAGTAATATAAAAAAATATATATATTTTTAAGTAAATTCCTACTTAGGTCAATAAGAGAATTTTTTTTTCTCCCATTCTTCTTTCCGCTTGAGTGGCGTTTAAAATGCCTTGATCAAGAAGAGGGCTCTCTCCGTCTTAAAATAACTTGATCAAGAAGAGGGCTCTCTCGATTATTGAACAGTAATTAATTTAATTTAATTAATGAATTAATATTTGATAAAACTGGATTAACATCAAGTGTCATCCACTACAAGTTTAAAAAAAATTATTTGAGCTTGATTGGATGAATAATAAGTATTTTATTAACGATTGAAAATTTGAACAAGATATATATATAGCGACAGTGGGAGCTAATAATAGGAATTGAAAAAAAAAAGTTTCACATTGATGAGAAATAATTAATTAGTTCGCTTTTTACGCAGTCGGGTTTTTTGATTTTTTAAATTTAATTGTTTATTCAATTTAAATGAGTGGAAACAAAACTCACAGAAATATATAATTTAATTTCATTACTCAAAATTTGCTTTTTTTCTAAGTCACACACGTAACGCTTTAAAAAAGCTATTTAAAAAATAACTATTATATTAAAATGATTTTTTGCATAAAATAATACGGTAAAGTATATATTTTTTAAAGAACTTTTGTTTGGATTTTTAAATAAGAAATATATTGAAAAATCCTTGATTAATTAGAAATTTTTTGGTTCAAAATGTCAACGCGTAACATGGAATGGCCCTATATTGAAATGAAGAACTGGGGTTTTTTGTTATTTTTAATGCATAGTTTATAATATCTGCTTATAAAATAATAGATATATGTATTTATGTAAGCGTCACCTGCAGGACATTCTGTCCCATACAAAATCTACATTTGGTTTTGTCTTCAAGGTTTTAGCCATGGAGGTTTTTTTTCTGAAACCTTCTCCGGAATTTGACAAACCTATACTTATTTATATTTAAGAAAAAAAAAAGATTTTTTTCTTTTTAAGAACTTTTTTCCTTGATGAGAAAAAACGGACTAACGCTGTTTTATAACCCATGCAATTGCAGGAAAACAATCATCAAAACATTCCAAGATAGTATATCTATAGGGTTCTGGTGATTCAAAATGAATTGGATTGCTAATATATTTTGCCCCACACATTTTGAATCACCCTGAACATTAAAATTTAAAATTGCTATCCATCCCGAAATGTTTTTCTAATTCTGTTTGTTTTTTAACACTATTTCTACCAGTATCAACTGACCATTTTTTAAAGTTTTGATTTGATATATGTGTATTTTATTTGCAACATTATGAATTAATGTAAGCTAATGTGTAAAAAATAAGTGTGTGTTTATTTTTATCTAAAAACTGCAAGCAAAATAAGCATAAAATCGGAATCTTAAAAAAAAAAAAAAAAAGGGTATTATGTGACACCGGTAAAAATAGTGTTAAAAAGTGTAGTATTAATACTGTAATCTATTAAATATGCACACTTTAAAAAGGGGATTAGTTTAAAAATGAACGGAAAAAACATGGGAATAAAAAGAAGTAAAAAGGCAATATATATATATATATATATATATTTAATAAATCCGGAAAAATAGACATGCTGAAATTAAAAGGAAAAAAAAAAACGAGGAATGTTGTCATTTCTAATACTACTAAAAAATAAAATTAAAGTTCTTAAGGTTTTTTTTTTTTTTTTTTTTTTTTTTTTTTTTACATTGCGTTTTACATTGCACATTAACGTTTTCCAAATGATTTTGAACAGATTTAAAGAAAAAATTAAAATAATGAATAATAATAGAATGCGAGTAGTAATAATAAATAAATAAATAAATGTAAACTCTCTTTTACGATAAAAAGTCTTAAAAATTATTTATAAGGGAATTGGGAATTATTAATTATGAATTGTTTCTAATAAATTTGAAAGATTTATTCTAGTAGATTGTAATCCATCATTTGTAATTTACAGATATCAATATATCAGAGGTAAAAAAATAAATAAACAAATAAATAAAACAAAACGATAATTAAAATCCTAATAAATGCTGTCTTTATATTTTAATTTTAACTCTAATATTTTAATGATATGAGACCTCTTTATATTCTCATTTTATTCCCTTATATTGTGAGATAGTTTAGATTCAAGTGTACATTATATCTTTACAGGCTGATTATCCACTAATACACTGATTCATTTTCATTACTGTTATCACTGATTTTCTCCTAAGCTGCAATATGCTTAATGCAAAAAGTACCAATCTTTAAAATTTATTAGAGATTGTAATCTTTCATTAGTAAATCACACTCATCAATACACCGGAAGTAAAAAGGTAAATAAATAAAACAAAACTATAATTAAAATCCTAATAAATGCTGTCTTTATATTTTAATTTTAACTCTAATATTTTAATGATATGAGACCTCTTTATATATTCTCATTTTATTCCCCTATATTGTGAGATAGTTTAGATTCAAGTGCACATTATATCTTTGCAGGCTGATTATCCACTAATACACTGATTCATTTTCATTACTGTTATCGCTGATTTTCTCCTAAGCTGCAATATGCTTAATGCAAAAAGCACCATTCTCAATCCTGGCTGTTAATTACGGAATAACATCGAAGAGTTCTCTCGAAATGACGTGTTCTTTTGTCTCTCTTCCCTCACTCCTTCCGAAATCAAAAAGCGTTTCAAAAACCAGAAGAGAGGCACGACTTTAGCGTCGACCCCAATCAAGACAGCGGCCCCCACCAGAAATGAAATTTCCCTGCGCGATTTCTGGTCCCAGAAGGGTTACGTTTTTGATTGACATCACCGTCAACCCGAGTTCCTAGCCATGTGCGGACCTTTTAAATCAAGGGGAAATTTGAAAGGGTTCTCAGGGATGAGGAGAGACAAAAGCATCTGCAAAAGGGAGGAGGTATAGGGAGAATATGTCCATTAACCATGATTGGTTGCTTTTAAATCCCCCTATGTCCTGAAGGGCTGACATGATAATGCGCCTTCGTACAGGTGCCTTAATTAACTCTTTTCATGAATGGAAATTCACGGCCAACGTATATTTATATTTTATGAATGAAATATTGTGCGCTTTATTGGATTAGTCGGACTTGGTAAAGGTGCGCAGGAGGGGAGGAGAGGGGAGATCATAAGGATTTTGCTCTTAAAGAGGTGGAGGAGTGGGATTTTTGAAGATGAAGATTTTCTGGCCGGTCGGTTTGGCGGTTCTTCATCTGGAAAACGCATCCGCTAAGAAATGCGGTCGTTTTAATTTCATCGTTTTACGGGGGAGCGATTTAAATTGTTTCGAGAAATGTGGTATGAATACTTGAATACTCGCTGTACATTTTGCTTGTCATTTGGCGTTCAGGGTGATTGTATGCAGAAGCCGCAAAGCATTTTTAAATGTGCGAGGGGGTATCATACTTTTCTCAGCGCCGGGGCTTTGGAATGCGGGACTGCATATTTTATGTGGCGTTTGTCGACCGAGCTATGTCGGTGACTTGTTGAATTCTTTTTCGTTTTCGAGGCTTTTGAATAACTTTGGATAATGGAAACGAATTGAATAACTCAGAAATCCGTGAGATACAACTTAAAATCACCGTTTATTCCCTTGGAAAATGCCAAGTCTCATTTTTGTGCTCTCAGAAATCTTTGAATTTATGGTCGCTTTCTTTGTTTCGTCTCATAACTAGTTTAAGTTTTGACTATAACGTAAACATTTCTGAAATTTTCTGGGAATTTTAGGACTTTCAGTAAAAGTGTGCAAATGATAGATGGTACGATATAAAATTGGTTGATCGAAAATAATTCGATTTTGAAATAACTCATTAATATATTTCTGTATTTATTATAATGTATTTATGTATATAAACACCTAAAAAAAAAAAAAAAAAAAAAAAAAAAAAAAAAAAAAACTTTTTGGAGATATCTATATCGCGAAAGATTGCTATAAATATATTAACCCATTAAAGACTGACGCTGTATTCGCAACATTATGTTTGTGATTTTTTTTTTATTATTATTTATTTATTTTTTTTTTTGTTAATTGTATATAGGACTTTTATTTTCAAGGGGGGGGGGGGGAAATGTTTATTCGAGTTGTAAAAAATTAGAAATATGAATGAAAATAGTACGGAATGTTTTGAAAATTTTTATCGATAAATTTCGGATTGTGTTCATAGATGCATTTAAAGAATGAAATAAAATTCAGCAATTCAAGTTATTGATATTGTAGCTAACTATGTGTAGTAAATTAGTGTACAGCTACACAGAAAATGCTTAAAAACTTTTCATACGGCAAAAATCTAGTTGATTTGTACAGACATTGCGTTTTCCTCAACATTATTATATCTAACATAAAAATTAAAAATAAAATTGTAATATCGCTTTTTTTCTCTTAATTAGTCATTAAATATGTATAAAATAAATAAAATTCCACTTCATTTATATCAAGTATGAAAAAAGGTGCTGTTCGTAATGCCTTTACATTTAACTAGTCTAATGCAGGCTAAAATGAATAAAAGTACATTTAAAAGGCGTATAAATACCTTTATTCTGATCTACATGTTTCATCACTCAAACGGCGACTATATCAAGATCTATATTGGTTATGTATATAAAACATTATAGATCTTGATAAAGTTGCTTCCAAATATTCTGTGTGCTTTGTACGA
The DNA here is from genome assembly GCA_963932465.1 of Maratus speciosus. Lineage (NCBI taxonomy): Eukaryota > Metazoa > Arthropoda > Arachnida > Araneae > Salticidae > Maratus > Maratus speciosus. The sequence continues at coordinate 428,542,351 of OZ010794.1, forward strand.
ACTCTAAACGAATTGCAACAGTGGAGTTTATTATGCGCCAAACCACATTTGCTAGTTTATTATGCGCCAAACCACATTCGCTAAAATATGTGTACTGACAGTGAAACTGAAGCAATGAAATATTTTAAACACTAAAATATAGAAAGTAAAATATAAATAAATAGTATAATAATAATAATTAAAAAAGAATATTATTTTATTATTTTTTTATGTGTGTGAAATCTTTATTAATAAAATGTATAATTGCGTTTATTAACAATGTATTTTGCATAATTTATCAAATGAGTATTTTCAAATTTTCTCGCACAGTTTTGTTTGTAAATATAACTTAAATTGTTTAATTTGTAACTTAATATTAGTTTGATTAATTTTTCAATCGGCTTAAAAAAATATTACTTTTTGAGACTGGTTATTGCACATTGGGACAGAATGTAGGTTACAGTTTTTTTTTAAATTAGCGAAATTAATTTTTTTTAGCATTTTCTCTACCTCATTTCTTTACCCTACTTTAAAATATGGTGAAATTGTTGTATTTTTTACCCGACTGCCTAGAAGGGTTATGTATTTCACGCGTATCTGGGTATGTGTATTTCTTTATACCCTCGAAACATCCCAACGGCTGGATGGATTTTAATGAATGAGATCTCTATCGATTCGTCTTAACCGTCTGATGGTTATAGGCTTGGTTTCGTTTTTATAAATTCAAAATGACGGTAGACACGAAAAAAAAAAAAATTACGCACCATATTGAGTGGCATATTATTGGATAGGTCTTTCAAAAGGAAGACTATGTTTCATTGTCTATTTTACAGTTAGAAGCTCCGTTTAAGTATTACTCAACCTGGAAGTTGTGTAGGTAGGATCCCTAGCTTTACTGCAACTCTAACCTTCATAGACATCTATAGGCCTCATCTAAACAGTGTTTATAGATAGGAACTAACAATTAAACACAACATAAAAGTCATCAATACAAGTTAAAAAAAAAAAAAAAAAAAAAAAAAAAAAAAAGGGGTAAGTAACATAAAAAGTAGTTTCACATTGATGAGAAATAATTAATTAGTTCCCCTCTTACGCAGTCGGTTTTTTTTTTTAATTTAATTTTTATTTGTTCAAAATAAATTGTTTTGACTAGTAATAAAAATGGCCCGTGTTTCGCTTAAAATTACACAAGCCTTTCTTTATCTGGATACGCAATAATTAATAAAATATATTAAAATACGCTCTTTCAAAAAGTTTTTTAACAAGTACCCTTTCATTGTAAGCTATTCAGTAATTTTTTCACCTAATCCATCTTTTTGAATTATTAGACTTATGAAATTAGATATGGCTCAGGGATATATTGTAACATTAAATTGAATAGTCAATATACTTTATGACCTTACACCAAGTTTTAACGCCTTTTGCTTTTCAATACTTAGTCTCTCCTTTTAAATGCTCCGTATTAACTTTTACTTAAAAATAATATGCATTTTAACAATAACCGTAGTTTTTTAAAATTTTAAATATTACATCAAATTTTAATGCATGTATTTCAATATATTTTCTACAATTCTGTGAAGTTCTAAACTGTTTTTAATTATGCAATAAGTATACTTTTATAAAAACCCTCCCTTTTCAACAAAGTTTATTATCTCTTTCTAAGTGAAATGAATGCCATATAAAATTTTGATATTCTCCTTTTGAAAAAAAATCTCACACAAAGAATATATTACATTTTCTTTCCCTCGAAAAAAGAAAAAATAATAATTCCAGAAAGTAAAAAAAAAAAATATTTCCTTTTTTAAAAATTAAAACATTTCTATCCCACAGAATTCATTTAAAGGTTTACCGAAAAATAATGAATAAGTAAATAAAAAACATATGCAAAAAAATATATCCCTTACCCCACCTCTTCCTCTTCTCCTTTTTTTTATTTTTATTTTTTTCATTTACTCACATAGGTGTATTATTTCCGAAATGCACAAATTACTCTGACTTCTTTTCATTGCTAGATCATTAATGCTACCAGTATTTTTTAGCATTTTTTTCGTCCTTTAATTTTTATAATTCCCTATACCCTTAAGGAAGTCTTTCTTATTAATAATAAACATTAAGGCAGAAAACTGTAATTTCCTTTCTTCACGTGTTATTATTTTTCTCTTCCCCCTTGTAATGACTGAAGGCGATTTTAATGTTAATAAAGAAAAATAAGAGTTTTCGGGGATGGGGTTCTCTTGGAATAAATTGCATTTCCCTTCTTTTTATTTTTTTTTCTTTCCCTGCCATCCCTTTTTTATTCCCACCTTCTTTTTTTTTTTTTTTCTCAGTCATGGTGTTAATTGCTCTCCCAACAATTTGGTACATGAATACCTATTAAAAAAAATAGTGAGGTCAAAATACAAATGAATAGAAGAGGGAATTGAGAAATATGGTGGTGGCAATAACTGGTAATGATCTTGGAGTGTTCAGAATGTCTGATATTTTTTTTTTCCATCTGACTTTTTGGCGAGTCTATGTTTTTAATAGCATGTCGGTAATGCGATATGAATTTTATAGAGTTGATTCTTTTTAACGTATTGATCGAGAGATAGTCCCTTTCAATTTGAATTGTCTTTTTCCATTCATGCATGCATTTTCTTTTTCTTTTTATCTTTTCAGAAAATAATTACGTAATAGTCTTAAAAGGATCGCATGCTCAGAGTTTTCTGTTATTTATGGACGTTTGATAAGGACTTTTTTTTTTTTTTTTAATCGAATAAGAGTCACTTACTGATTTATTACCAAAAGAAAAGTCTTTTTTTTTTTTTTTTTTTTTTTTTTTTTTTTTTTTTTCTCATAAAGTAGAAATAATTTATTCTAAAACGTGATGTGTGTGACATATAAGGTTGGTACATATATTGTTGTATCACAAATTAGACTGTACATTTTCTGTAACAGCTGACGGCGAAAACTTGCGTCTTGGCTTATTTAATTTTACAGTTTTACATTATTTTTGCAATGGATTTACTTCAGATTTCGATAACTTAAGCCATAATCCCCCTCCCCCACCTCTGTTTTTTTTTTTTTTTTTTTTTTTTTTTTTTTTTTTTTTTAATTATTTCGGCTAAACAAAGGGAAAACTAACGATTATATAGGAAATTGTTTAAATACAAGTAGAAAATATCACACTTTTAAGAATGTAATAATATTAATGCAGATTGCATAATGATAAACTTGCTACTGCACTGTGACCCCCCCCCCCCTCTTACCAGGTGACGATTCAGACAAAATTTTGGGTTTATTTAGGGGTCCCCTTCACAGAAATCCATTTGATAAAACAGGTCTTTTTACAAAATTTCATTTAATAGAAACACACTCTTCATTAATTAATTTTATTTTGTTGGGTTTTAAAATGCGTTATTTGCAAACAAGTTACCTGAAAGAAATTTTTTTACCAGATGGACAGAATTATTATTTATTTGCTTTGAATTTGAGTAAATAGATTTAATGTTTCACTACAAAAAGTTATTTTACACAAAAATATAATAAATTTCACAAAGAAAACTTTTACTTTTAACAAAATGAGCCTCAAGAAAAAACCATGCATCGATCCCTGTATACACAGTAGAGCCTTTAAATAGTGCGCATTTCCGTACCGGGATTGTGTCTGTTCTTCATTGGTGAAATCATGCATATCTTGTAGCTTTAAAAAATTATCACAAAAGTGCCCGCTGTTCGGGAGCGTCCGTTACAGAGGGTCCACTGTATTTTTTAAATTTGCTAAGCTTATTGAAAAATCTCGGTGATTTAGGACGATAAATAGTTTCAAAATAAATCAATAACTTTTATGACAAACCATTATAAAAATTCGCCTAATTACCTTCAAACACACCGATGAAAAAGTAGCCAATACTTGTTTTATTAATATTTTATCCATAAATGAGAAAGTATTGCTCACCTAGAAAGAAGTTCGTGTGCATACCGAAAGCATCTGCGCTGTTCACAGTAAGGAACTTCTGTAAGGTTACCTTTTCCACATACTCACTTAGTACGTAACGAAGAATGTTTTACAGGCAGAGAAGTAATTAAACTATATTGCACTTCACTTATTTCTGAAATGGCACAATTCAAAAAACGTTTTTTTTTTTTTTTTTTGGGGGGGGGGGGGGGAGACATCAATATGAGTGAATTTCAAACATACTTTCCCATTTGAGCATGTTTAAATATCTTACGAAAAAATACGGAATTAGAACTGTTTATAATTTTTCGCTTATGACACTATTATGTTAAATGGTACAGCAGTTCAAATTCACTCGAAAAATTCTAATTCTTCGATGTTGAAAATTCACTGATTTCGAAAAATAAAAATAAACGAAATAAATTTACAGAATCTGCTGTAAATTTACGAATAATTTGTCTGTTATTTAACAGAATATCTGTTTTTCTAATCTATGTAATTTTATATTAAACAAGATAATAGATTACCAGTAGATTCTGCGTATTTTCACAAAAGAAATTTTTGACAGTGCATCTGCGCAGCTCACAGTAAGGAAGTTCTGTAAGGTTACTTCTTCCGCATATTCACTTAGTACGTAACGAAGAAAGTTTTACAGACAGAGGTAATTGAAACATATTGCGCTGCACTTATTTCTGAAATGGCACAACTAGAAAAAATGTGATTTCGGGGGCATCAATGTGGGTTAATTGCAAACACATTTTTCCATCTATCATTAAAAGATATCATTAAAAAATACGGAATTGCAACAGTTTATCATTTCTCGCTTCTGACACTATACATCTAAATATTAAATGGCACAGCAGTACAAATTCACTCAAAAAATTCTAATTCTTCGAAGTTCAAAAATTCACTAATTTCGAAAAATAAAAATAAATTATTATCATTAAAAATAAACTGAATAAATTTACAGAACCTTACGTATTTTTATCATTGTAAATTTAACCGAATAATTGTCTGTTATTTAACATAAGTTGTTTTTCTTAATCTCTGTAATTTTTAAGACTTAAGATAATGGATTAATAGCAGATTTTCTGTAATTTCACAGACATTTTTTTTTAACAATGCATCTGCGCAACTCAAAGTAAGGAAGTTCTGTAAGGTTACTTTTTCTGCATACTCACTTACTCCGTAACGAAGAAAGTTTTACAGGCTGAAGTAATTAAAATATATTGCACAGCACTTATTTCTGAAATGGCACAACAACAAAAAAAAAGTCATTTTGTGACATCAGTATGAGTGACGTTAAAATATTTTCCCATCTAAGCATGTTTAAATCTTTAAAAAATACGGAATTGATCAGTTTTATAATTTTATGTTTATGACGCTATATGTCCGTACTGTCTAAAAATCTTGAGGTAATTAGATCGAATGTGGCTCAAATTAAAAAAGAACAGTTTTTTAATCAGTAACAAAAATTAATAACAAAAATCTTGCATTTTTTTTCGATCCATTATAAAAAAAATAAAATTCGTTGTAACGTTTAAAAACATTTTTTCTCCTCTTCTGGAAATTTCATTTTCCGAAATGGCACTTTAGAAATAAGTTTGCTACATGTATATAATCTAATTCTTATTATTGGATTATTTATAATGTGTAGTTTATTTTCTATTTTAATGCAGTACACTCCCTTTAATCCGCTCAGATCGGGACCAGGAGTTTTGCGGATTATAGAATTTTCTAGATTATAGATCTTTTCTTTGTTTACATTATAATATTTGGAATTTATCTACAAATATAGTAATTGCGCTGTAAATAAATAAATAACACAGAAATGAAATAAAATGCTGTTTTATACGAAAAAAAAAAACTATATTCAATATTAGAAATACATTTAAATGATATAATATAATATTCATAGAAAACATTTTTACTTATTTTTTAAAATATCAAACATCACAGTGATTGTGGTTTGCTTTATAGTTTTTAATTTATGCTATTCAGTTTAATCTTGAAACCTTTTAGAGTCAGGATTTCTTGATCAGTAACACAAGTTTGCTTTTCTAAAAAGCTGAGATATTTATCCTCCAAACCTAACCCCCAACTTTATCTATTATATAGCCAATAAATGCATTCAGAATATAGCAGTCTAATACATCCTATACAGTTATTTACAAGATATGCAAAACATTTCCTTTTAATGAATGTAGTTGAATTTAAAATTTAATAAATTCATCAGATCAATCAACTCTTATTATGATCAAAGTGTACATTATCTTGCTTTAAAAAAAGACTGTTTATTTACATGTTTGTTTACATCTGAAATATTGTGCGGATTATATAGGCGTTTGCGGTTTATAGAGTCGCGGGTTAGAGGGAGTGGACTGTAAATTTCTACTTTTTGTAGTTTTACTAAACCTTACTTTGATAAGATTTACCATTTGACACTGCAATTTTCATCATCTTATTGGATCATTTTCTACATCATTATTTCCTTATTTGGATTTATTATATTCAATAATGCTACTATTTTTTTTTAATTCTTATGGTTTTTCCCATTTTATTTTTCATAACTGGTTTAAGTTTCATTATCCGTTTTTATGATTTTAATAATTCAATGTCGTCGTTATTATAGTTATATATAAAATAATAATATATGATATTATAATGCATCATACACAATTAAAGAAGGGATTGGTGAAAGATTAAATTTATACCCATTTATATAAATACATAATTAAAATGAAATTATATGCGTGAGCATAAACGGTAGAATAAATTAAAAAAGAAGTATAGTATATAATATGTTTGTGGTGGACAAAGATTTTATCAGATTATGATCTTGTATTTTATCTTTTAATATCAAAGATATCTATGTATAAGGAAGGAAATGAGATATATCTGTAATTTAACGCCTAACTGTCATAAAAGATAGTTTTAAAATGAGTTTCATTTTTTATTCTTTTTTTAGGTTAGGCTCTGTAATTTGATTATGTATTAAACAACATGACATCAAATTCACGGACAAAAGTTGTATTTGCTTTTAATAAAATTTAATTTACCTGCTGTTAATGCTTGATAATTTAGTTCGTAGTAAAATTAAGGATTAAACTTTCGTAATATACGTCCACTAGTTTTATATTTAAAAAACAATTTCTGTTAGTTGATATTTTATTTGTATTTTTTTTAATGATGACATATGCGTTAAAAAAATATTTCCTTGCTCAATTTTTATTATCTAATTTTCCAGTTATTAAATTTCGGTCAAAAATTATACTAATTACTTTTAATTAAACGACTAGACTGTTTGATTAATATCTTCAGATTGCTTTTTACAAAATAGCCGTTTTAATTACATTGAATTTTTTGTTTCTTTATTACATATTAAAAATAACACCATCTCAAATTTCAACTTTCTACCCGTAACAATTCGTATATAAATCATAATTTAGAATATTTTTAGGAACTTTTTCCTTTTTAAATTTCGAATTTTTTAGAAACCATTCTTAGCGAGCATTAACGTCTTTTAACCATTATGTCAATTTTCCTATTTAACCCTAACAGTATCGCAGAAATCGTAATTTAGAACTATTATTTTGCACCCTTTTAAATTTCGATTTTTTTTTTTTTTTAACTATTCTGTGCGAGTATTTACGTCTTAAATCTGACAGGCACGTTAAATTTCAAGTTTCTATCCCTAGCAATTCTATACCAATTGTAATTTAGAACGTATTGCGCTCATTTCACCCTTTTTGTATTTCGAGTTTTCTAGAAACGATTCTTAGTAAGCATTTACAGATTTTCTAGCCCTTTTAGTGTCCACAAAAATTGCCATTTTACTCAGTTCTAAATTACGTTTTTTGTTCCTGCGCCCCTTGGGGGTTGTTGTACGGACATAAAATATAGCCTATATTGGAGCAGAGATGGTCACCAGCATTTTGCTACACACTGTAAAAAGAAACGGACTAAAAAACGGAAATACTACTGGCAATCTAGACGCCAGTACTATTTCCGTTTTTTTACGGGAATTTTTACCCATAAATTATAGAAAAATTTCCGTTTTTAATCAGAAAAACGGAAAATTTTCTGTAATTTATAGGTAAAAATTCACGTAAAAAAAAACGGAAATAGTACTGCCGTCTAGATTGCCAGTAGTATTTCCGTTTTTTAATCTTTTTTTTTTTTTTTTTTTTTTTTTTTTTTTACAGTGCAGTTATTTTTTAAATCGGCTTCTTAGTTCCAGAGATTAGTTCCCCGCCATCACCCACTTAAAAGAAACACGTGATGCTTCTTTATAATATTAGTATAAATGGAGAAGCCGATACCAAAGACTTTAATGATACCTGTGAAACAAAGTTTATAAATTTTCATTTATTGATTTTTCTCATACGTTCTTCAATTTAGTTTTCAATTCCTTAATATGTGTTATAAATTAGACATTTTACGTTTTAAATCTGAAAAAAGTATTTTTTTTTTTTTTTTCGTTTATATGACTTTTCTCACCTCCTATCATTTTAATGTAGGCAGATACCTTAACATATCGCATTTTGCCACTCTTTTTGAAAACAGATTCGTATTATTTCATATTGGTAGCTCAAAACGCGCCAAATTTATCGTCCTTCAAATAAATTAATCTGAAATTTTAATCCTCCAACAATTTTTCCTCAACTTAACTTCATTTCCCCCTCTATCTAATAAACTTTTAATGATTCTTAAATTTTCATAATGTTCAGTTAATAATTTATTCTACATTTTTTTTTTTTTTAGCTAAATAATATCCCCTGTTACCTACTTTTTTTTCCCATCTCTATATTGTACCCACATCGACAATCATTCTAAGGGGGATTATAAAAGGGAAGGGGGTGTTCTCGAATATTTTATGCTTCCCAAAATCTGCACATTTTTTTTTCTTCCCCCTCCTTTAACTTTTTAAAAAGTACCACTTGCATAGAGAAATATACTAGAGGTGTGCGTGGAGGTAGTGTACTGTGTTCTCTCCTATCTCCCTCCCCCATACATTTACGAAGAGAAGGGGGGCTTACGGACTGGTCCATTAAAACTGTAATAGATGACCGTTGTGGGGACTATATATTCCAAACTTTCCCGACTTGGACCTTTCCAAGGCCTCTTATCGCACTGCTGCCATGTTCCGTTGCGCACTCATTTTTGATTCTTTGGAAGTCCTATTTAAGGTCTCTTACCAATGAAATTTCGTTGTGTTTTCGCGATAGAGCTTGTAGACCACCTCCGCTATTCTCTTTTTTTATTTATATTTAAAGTGAATAGGAATTTTGTTTTTCATTCACAATGTGATAGAATTCGAGGGAAGAATTCTAAAGATCTTTCGTATTGGAGAGATGTTTGCTATTTTCTTTTACCGTTTATGTTATAATTAGGTTCGATCATAAAATAAGTGTACTATTTTTATTTATTTATTTATTAACTTAAAAGTAAGATAAATTAAATGTGTATAATTTCGACTTTCATATCCAAAAGTATAATTAAAATAAAATAAAACGTTATGAAAAGTGCAATAAAAAGTCTAAAAATTTTGTACATTTGTAAGGCCAATTTGCTAAATTTCTTTTATACATTTAATTATTATTATATGATAAATCCATTCGCACTTTTGCCATGTTCCGTTGCGCTCTCACTTTTGATTCTTGCCCCACCAGTGGCCGAGAGGTTCTGCTCTCGAAGCTGGTAGACGGGAAGTGCTGGGTTCGAACCCAATCGCGCCCGTCGGCCTAATCGTTCGGAATTTTCGTGGTTTTCTTCGAACCTTGGATTTCCAAGCGTTAATGCGGGTTAGGTTCCCTTAAAAAGACCCCACGAAGGGCACCCCCCCCCCCTTAGGGCCTATATCTCTCGTGTAGATAATTGGCCGTCATAAACACAACCAAGCAACCATTTTTGATTCTTTGGAAGTCCTATTTAAGGTCTCTTACCAATGAAATTTTGTTGTGTTTTCGCGATAGAGCTTGTAGACCACCTCTGCTATTATCTCTTTTCTTTTCTTATACATAAGAAAGAAAAAGAGATAATATCTCTTATATATTATATGAAGTGAATGGGAATTTTGTTTTTCATTCACAATGTGATAGAATTCGAGGGAATTTAAAGATTTTTCGTATTAGAGAGACATGTTTGCTATTTTCTTTTACATTACATGTTATTCTAATTTGATTAGATCATAAAATAAATGCATTATATATATATATATATATAATATACATACATATAACCATTAAAAATCATTACAAATTACCAAGAAAAATTGTGAAATTATAAATAAAAAGGAATTTATTCATTGACAGTCAAACTTTCCCCCTTAACATATTCAACATAGATTTTAAAAACATAGTTTAATATATATATATATATATATATATATATATATATATATATATATATATGAGAGAATGACTAATGGGAATTTGCGGGACCTAGACAGTTTCATCAGGTCCAAAAATGCCTTGAGTTATATATATATATATATATATACATATCACAGTATCGCTTAAAATTCAAAACATCATTAATAATTAATATATCCAAATAAATCATTTTTAATTTGCTTAAAAATTCATTTATAAATTATATATTCACAATTGTTGATGATAATTTATATTGGTTTATAATGGTTTTATATTAGCATTCAAATTATTATGCTTTCTATTATGCTGCTATATCTTTTTATTCTGAATTGTCAAAAATTCTTTTTGAATTATTATTTATTATTCACGGTATCTTATATATTTTGAAATATATAACAATGGTTAGCTATATGTTTAGTTTTAGCAATCTTATAAATATACGCTCAGTTCACTGCTGCAATTGCGCATTATTTAAATGTACTATCTGTATGATTTCTACTTTTGTAGTTATCTGTTACCTATTCATAATAAAATTCCATTTGAAGCTGCACATTTATCATCTCACAGTATCACTTAAAATTCAAAACATAATTAATATATCGAAAAATATCATTTTTAGTTTGCATAAAAATTCATTTATAAATTATATATTCATAATTGTTGATAATTTGCATTGGTTTATACCGGTTTTATATATATTGAAACTTAGAAAGTACTAAGATAAATCAAATTTGTATACTTTTGACTTCATATCCAAAGTATTATTAAAACTTTTTTTTTTAATTAAAATTTGGACAAGGATTTGAAAGAAGAATTTTAAAAGATTTTCCACATTTGAGAGATGTGTTTACTACTTTCTTTTGTCGTTTATGTTATAATTAGATTAGATCATAAATAAATATATATATATATATATATATATATTTAAATTAAGGTTAATTAAGTGTGTATAAATTCGAGTTTCATATCCAAAGTATAATTAAAATAAAATAAAACGTTATGAAAAGTGAAATAAAAAGTCTAAAAATTTTGTACATTTGTAAGGCCAATTTGCTAAATTTCTTTTATACATTTAATTTTTATTATATGATAGATTCAATAAAGATATGTAACATTTCAATTATATTTAATTTTCAACTGACTTCAAATTATTTTATATTTTAAAACTCATTATTAAAATTGCATTTATTTTCCCGCGTACATTAAGATATCTAAAGTGGTAATCTTATTTAAAGTCTGTTATCAATGAAATTCCGTTGTGTTTTCGCAACATATCTTGTAGACCCCCAACTGTTCTTTTTTTTTTTTTTTTTTTTTTTTTTTGAGTTGCTAAGTTAATTGGAATTTTAAAAATCAGATTGTGATAGAATTCGAAACAAGAATTTAAAGATTTTTCGTATTTAAGAGACATGTTTGCAGTATATGTTTTCCTAATTCAATTTGATCATAAAATAGATATATTAAAATATGTATTTTAAAAATATGATAAATCAAATGGGTATAATTTCGAGTTCATATCTAAAATATAATTAAAATAAAATATTTTGTTTTTTATTCAAATTGTGATAGAATTCGAAAGAAGAATTTAAAGATTTTTCGTATTGGAGAGACATGTTTGATTTCTTCTTTTACAGTTTGTTATTCTAATTCAATTTGATCATAAAATAAATGTATTAAAAAAAATATTTTGAAAATAAGATAAATCAAATCGGTATAATTTCGAGTTCATATCCAAAGTATGATTAAAATAAAATAAAAAATTATTTTGCTTTTCATTCAAATTCTGATTCGAGATTCTGATTCAAATTCTGAATTCGAAAGAAGAATTTAAATATTTTTCGTATAGGGGAGACATGTTTGATTTCTTCTTTTACAGTTTGTTATTCTAATTCAATTTAATCATAAAATAAATGAATTATTATTATTATTATTATTTTTTTTGAAAATAAGATAAATCAAATCGGTATAATTTCGTGTTCATGTCTAAAGTATAATTCAAATTGCGATAGAATTCGAGAGAAGAATTTTCGTATTGGAGAGACATGTTTGATATTTTCTTTTACAATTTATGTTATTCTAATTAGATTCGATCATAAAATAAATGTATTAAAAATATATTTTGAAACTTAGAAAGTAAGATAAATCAAATGTGTACAATGAGTTCATATCCGAAGTATAATTAAAATAAAGTAAAACATTAATAAAAGTGAACTAAGAATTTTTAAATTCTTTAAGACTAATTTTCCAAATTTCTTTCATATATTTAATTATTGTTTTGTTATGATAAATTCATTAACACTAAAATTACCGCGACCGGTCAAATGACCCTTTTTGAATTTTTTTTTCGGAATTTCTTAAACTAAAACATTACGAAATTTCTTTATATTTCACGACTTTTATTAAAATATATGAGCATACTATTTCTTAAAATTCATCTCTGAACTTCTCTTTTGCCTAGAAAAAAATATTTTAGGCTTAACTACCGCAAGGGGTCATTTGACCCCTGAATAAATTTACGTTAAATCATAAAGGTATAAATGTTTTATTTTATAAGAACTTGCGTATTTTTGCTATTACATCATTTATTCCACTGTATTACATCATATCTGTTAACCCTTTCAGCGACAAAGCATTTTCAATGCTTTGATGTAAATTGTGCTTTGATGTGTTGATGTAAATAATTGGGACCGGAATTGACAAACAAATTTATTTGTAAATATGAAAAAGACTATATTTCACATACATATTAAATGGAAAATATTTTACCAAAATTCTGGTGCCATTGTGGCGTTTGGGAATTAAAATTAAGTGGTTTCATAAACATACCACCGGCCCTGAAAGGGTTAATGTGTGATGGTGCAATTAGAAATTGCCTTTATTCCGGGTGAAATTCTAGTTTGAACATTTCAGGTTATATCGAGAACGAAATAATCTTAAAAATATGTGGTGAACATAAACCAAATTTGCACAATATTTGTTTATTAAATTTTCGAATTTCTTGAAATTGTTTTCTTAATTTTTTTGCGTAATTATAATTTTTTTCACTTTAATAAATAAACAATTTGTAATAATTATTTGAAAAAAAAAATGTTTTATTCATACACCAAAGTATATATACTGGTATATTTTTCGCCAAACATCGTAAAATAGAAAACTTTTTATATAGGGGCCATTTGATCCCTTTCGGTAGGAATAGGTATAAAAAAATATCGGTGCGTTTAGTGTTAAAGATATTATGTAACATTGAATTATATTTAATTTCCATTTGACTGCAAATTAATTTGAATGTAATGCACATTATTAAAGTTGTATTTTTTTCCCTCTTGTACACCAAGATATCTAAAGAAGTAATCTTATTAAAAATCTGTTACCAATGAAATTTCGTTGTGTTTTCGCGATTTCATTTGTAGACCCTCACCGTTTTCTTCTTTTTATTTATATTTAAAATGAATTCTAATTTTTTTTTCTGTTCGAGTTGAGAAAGAATTAGCGAAGACATTTAAAGATCTTACAAATAAGTAGAAAAAGTTTACTGTGTTTGTTTTTACAGTTTATATTGTTCTAAATATGTAAACCATTGGTAAAGTAAATGTGTTAAAAACAAGTGTTTTAAATTTTTAAAAGTAATTTAAAACAAATACAATTTGAAATTTATTTCTAAAATGTATTTATTTGCTTCAAAAATATGATTGAAAAAAGAAAGCTTATTTATAAACGTGATTGAGATTTTCGAAAAGAGTTCTAAAATTATGTAGATTTGTCGGAAAAATTTGCTAAATTTCTGTTACTCATTTATTTTTTCTTATTTGATCAATTTACGAAAGACATTAATTTATGTTGTATCATATATCATTTTGAATTCTCTCCAAAATATGTGATTTAAAATACTTTATTAAAGTTAATTATTTTCCGCATGTTTTTAAATATTTCATCGATTAAATGCCAAAAATATGTTTTGATTAAGCCAGACTATATTGTCAATCTTTGTCAATCATCATATCAAAGAACTGTTTGCACTTTGTTTTGTAAATTTGCATGTGTGTTGTATTATTTGTAATAAAAAGTAGACCTTCAATAATTTATATAAATGTTTCGCCAGTGAAAAATGATTGGATGTTACGTACGCATTCACACACACGCATACAAAAAAGGTGTAATGGGTTAGGTGTGGTGATGGTAAGTTGGGTTGCTTAGTTGTTTTTCTTAGTATTGTAATAGAGCTTTTATTTGTCTATTTTATTAGTTCCTTATTAGATATTAATTGTGTCATTGAATGCAAATTGAATATAAGATTGATATTCTATTTGTCGAACATCAATAACCCGAATATTTTATATCCCCAAATCATTTCACATTCCTGGTTAGAGGAAGAAGTTGGAAAATAGCCCTAGAAATTTCTATAACACTAAGCATTTTAAACCTTTAAATTCTTTTCAACATATCAAAGTTAAATTAAACTTGAAAACTTTTAAAAATCCTCCCAAAGTACTCAAAGGTCCAGGCACTCAGACTATGCTTTATTGAAATACAAAAATTTATTTAAAAAAAAAAAAATCTTCGCCGACAAGAACTCAAAGCCAAGAAGAAAAATGAATAACTTATATAGGCCATCTTCTCCGAGCTAATTTCACCGCTAGTAGTGCAGCTGAAGTAAATACAACTTCAACCCGGCAGGGCGCGTTACCGCAGCTCTTAAACAACTCAACGGGTGGCCTCCAGCAATTTGCGTGTACCTCCGTTCCACCCGACGACATAAAATCGCACAATGTGACGTAGCTAGGTAGGCACCATTCGATGCACAAATAATGGCATGCCTTTAATGGTGATCCGCCGAAGAATGAATATGCCGCTATTGTTGTTGCACGTTATTCATTGAGTTTTATGTTTTGTATCATTGGAAGCAACGCTAAGTATCTATCCATACATCTATTTTTCATCTGTTTTTATCTCTTTTTTTTTTTTCTTTTCTTTTTGGCGCAGTTTATTTATTCTCGTATCAACAGAAGTGTTGAGCGTAGCCGCCCGCTGAACTTCTACTACTCACTGGTGCAAGAAATGTAATTTTTGACTGTAAACCGAAAGTGATGTCTTCACATTGTCAAGGCTCTTTCACATTAGACATGTTTTATCTATTGCTTCCACTGTGAATTTGAACTACATATATAATTTGTTATGTGGGATTTTTACTAATATTGCAATTCATGCATATTTCATCTCGATGTTATGTAGTTTTATTGCTTGTTTTGATGTTTGGTTAATGCGAGTACGATGGTATTTTTTTTTTTTTTTTTTTTTTGGGGGGGGGGGGGGTTTAAATGTAACTGTTCACGTTTGTACCAATTTATCTTGATTTAAGTGCACAATCTGGGAATATAGTCAAATTTCTGTAATTCAGGTCTCCAAAGGGGAAAAAGAAAATGTTTTGATTTAAAAAAAAAAAAAATGATTAAAACGTGCTTTTCTTCCTTGAGAAATTTTAAAATTGCACTTAAGTAATTGAAAATTCTAGTTAGATTTTCGTCGTAGTTGAAGTTCAAGTGTATAGTTTATTTTTAATTCAAAATGTTCCTTGTTCATGAAAGACTATCGATCACCGATTACCTATCGCCATAATTGATAATTTAATAAATAAATACCTATCCTGCTTTCTTCTTCGAAAAAATAAGCTTGTTTCACTTGCATGAATGCAAGGTTCAAGTAAAAGCTTCTATTTGATGCTGTCGCCAACTAACAGTTTTATTTTATATTAAACTGGTATACATGTTGGGTCTTTTCTACTAGGGCTGGAATTGTCTCTTGTACAGAGCAATTCCTAGTAAATCAAACGTCGGTCCACTCCCGCTCAATAAATATTGTTCTATAAGAATATTTAACAAGTACAAATTTTGTTTAACCGAGTTTTTATTAATTTTGACACGCGCTTGGAAACTCCTCAGCATTACCTGCAGAAACACGGAATCACGATCATTCTTGCTCTTGTGCTATTTCACAAAGCTTCCTCCTGTAATATTTCCACAAGTCTTTTTCAAGCCTTTTGTTACTTCCCTTGACCATATCATTTTCAGTTTTAAAGCCCTCATCTGAAAAAAAATTCACCCGAAACAGGACTTCTCCTCTTTTTCTGAAATTAAACTAAAATCGTATGAAGTTTTGTCTCGAGTTACTCGATCTAAATTTCGAAGTTTTAGATCTCAAGTTTACAAAAAAAATGAATCATTTAAAAACTAGTTTACACATGCAAGTTTACAAATTAATCGAATTAATTTGATGCACGAACATCTTTATCACTTTGTGAGCGCGACATTATGAATGAAAGATGTTTCTTCAGAAGTTCGTGTTCTTCAGTAGTTAATACAGGATAAAAATAACCATTTAAAATGCAGTAATGTAGTTTTTTTTCTTCTTTCATCATCAAAAACATTCTGGGAGATATTAAAAAAGCAAATTGTGTGCGTACCAGCATTTAAAAACGTTAAGCTCTTCGTGGAGTGCGTTTAAATTTTAATTTCGTGTGTAATTTTGGGTACGAAAGAGCCACTAATTATAATAATACTTCATTACAGAAAGTTTTTTACTCTGCCTCTTTGTCCCCTCCCCCCTCCCCATACTTTTTTATACTATTTAATCTTTTCAGCACTGTTGATGCTAAACATTTCTACCTGAATTTTTTTTAATAAACGTGGCTCTCATTTACTGGACGGGGAGAAAAAAGAAAAAGTAGAAAAAAAAATACTTAGGATACCTGAGCCTACAAAACATAATCAATTTTTTAAAATGTGTTTAAATTTTTTCTCGACATTAAACCACCTATCATTAATAAGATTTTTTTTTTTCAGCTTCTGTGAAAGATGTAGCTAAGGAGGGGGTGGGGGAAGATGAGGCGGGGGTAAAAAGACATTAAAAAAATGTTAATTCCATACCGCTGATTTCAACTGTTAAAAACTCTAAGAGAAGAAAGAGGGTTATATGTACAGAGAAAAAAAAATGCACAAAAAAATAACTTTTTATCTTTTCTACCTCGTGTGTTAGATTTAATTTCTACAAAGCTCTGATGATACGGTGGCAACACACAAAAAAAAGTTTTTAAAAAATATAATACCTGGGCAAAGAATTAAAGCAAAAAAAATTCCTGGCTCCTTTTTTTTTTTTTTTTTTTATGTATTTTTTTAATCTTCGTTTGAAAAGAGAGCAAGCGTTCGTAACGTGTGGTTTTTCCGGAACACTGAAGTCGAGGAAAAATACCGGCATTAATTTTTCCATTAATTTCTGCCACCCAGTTAATAAGATAAAATTAACTTTTTTGCGAACTTTTTTTTTTATTATTATTATGAGGATGGCACGTGAAGGGAAGAAGAAAAAACATAAATTAATAAACAAAAAAAATGTTACAGTCACAGTGTACTTTGCGACAGCGGTATTTTACTTTTTTTTTCAAATATTATATATAAGTGTTTAGTTTTTTTTTTTTTTAATGTTTATTTCTATGTGTCTATGCTTGTTTCAACTTAGGCAAAAGAATTTTTTCATAGGCTCTTTACAAATCCGCACCATAACATTTTTTTTTTCGTTTGTGGAAATATTTAAGCAGTTAAGGGGAGAGAAGGGATTTAAAAAATTAAAAAACCTTGAAGCGATTTGTTTTTAAACTGGGTAACTTTTAATCGTTTGATTATAAAGAACTGCACATGGTTGCTGTATAAATAGTGCATGCATTAGCTTTTTGTTACAATAACTTTTATAAATGATTCTTTTTTCTGCTTATTTAGGTTTTGTACTTGAAAACTGAATCCTAACTTTCTGGTGTAGTGTTGATCTTAAAATGCCTTTCTGCATATACTTTATGCTTTTTTTTTTCTTAATATGCTTCCTACAAACCCTTTAAACTTTTATAAATTTCATAATTTGACTTCCCCCTCCCCCCACCCCACCCCCCACCCCGAATAAATGAGGACTTCAGTTTCAAAACTTGCTTTATCCAAAAATCAAATTCTGGGCAATCGCGAAAAACCTCTGACTGCGTCCATCGGTTTTCATTGTAAACCAATACCAGAAATGCACGATAAAAATAGTTTTTTTGCAGATTGTAATGTTTTTTCGATCCAGGTTCACCAATAGAATAAATTGATAGAAAACTCGATCTTTTTTAATTGTGGATAAAGCAAGTTTTGAAACTTGCGTCCTCATATGTAGCTCGTGCGAGGTTAACGAGAAAGACTGGCTACCCTGGTGCATTCCACGTATTGTTTTTTTTACCGACCAATGGAGTCACGTGATGCTCGAATGCACCAATGAAGGTGTTCAAAAAGAGCATCACGTCACATTAGCAGTCTGTAAAAAACAACACTTGAGATGCACTGCGGTAGCCTGTCTTTTTCGTAAGCCTCGTAGCTTGTGCGTAGCATTAATTAAAACGTTTTGATGATGTTTTTCACCCTTTTAAATAAAATATGTAATGCATTTCATTAAAATAAATTGAGCATACGTTTTATTACATATTTTTCTGGTTCAAACATGTTTATTTGATTTTAATAAACGCCGAAATTGGCACCCATGAATTATGTGAACAATTCAAAGGTCAAATACTAAGAGAAATAGATATTCTTTAAATAGATATTCTGTCACTCGCGTGAGTTACACATGAAAAATAAATTCGTAGCCAAAGCATTAATTACAAAAACAATTTACATGTATAACGCATCTCGTCATACATTAAATGCTGAAACAAGAAATATTCTGTGTTTGACTTCCATAAATTTCAGAGGGGAAAAATATTATAATTTCAATTTTTGTGCTTTTTTTTTTTATTATTATTACAAAGAATTTTCTTCGTGCATTCCGCTTTAGGCCAAAAAAGGCGTGGTAATTTCTATCCCTCTTCTATATGAAAATCTTGGAAAAATAAGTAACTGCGAAATAGCGATAAATAATAAGTAGAAAATTATATGAATAAATATCGCTAATACTTAGATATTGTTTCTCGTATCTATAGAAATATTTCTTTTTGTCATATTTCTTTATATATTAATCAATTTTGTTTTATGTTAAAAATATACTCGGGTCCACAAATATTTTTTATATCAAAACTTTTTTTAATATAAGAAAAAAAATATAAATTTGGCGTGCATACTAACGTATAGATACGCTGGCCAGCAATGCACGTTTTTGTTTTTAAATACCCTTTTGGCTTCATTAAAGTCGTCTCCTATTCTATATTATCTGTATGCATGTTTTCTGTATACTGTTGCCCCAGAAATATTTGTTTTGTCTCCTACGTTGGAATGGGAAAAAATAAACTAACAATTACCAGGGAATCCAATCTGGACTTCACGGGTTACAGAACACAACATGGGTGAAAAGTTTCTTATTGAAAACTCTTAATAGAATTTTTACATTTGATATATATTTTTAGATAATATATGTGATATATATTTAATGATATATATTCCCCCTAACAGTATATAAAAAAAGCTTTTTTATATATAAAATATCAATTATGTATTTAAAGAAAGTTTTGAAATTTATTAAGCCATACTTTCGTATTAGCCACATTCAAGTGATTAATAATAGGCGAAGAAATCGCCAAAGATATCACTATTTACAGCAACCTCTTTTTATTCTGATTATTTTTGTGCTAAAAGGCTACTTCAGTCAACTGAAATGACCCGCTCCCTAATGCTAATCCTAAGGAAGAAAATTTTCAAGATATCTCGTTTGCATTTCAGTATTTTTAAACAATTCTTTTTGCATTGGCTAGCAGAGATCAACCTTTACAAAGGGCGTTTTTTTACTTTTTCAATTTTGTTTACAAATATTTTTAATTAGGACACTTTCATTTTCGGAACCGGTTTCGAAAGTGAAAACATCCTCTTGAAAAACATCTGCAAATAAAATCGAAAATGTAAAGGGCAGATGTAGAGGTCAATCTCAGCTATCCAACGCAAAAAAAAAATTAAAATGCAAATGAAGATATCTTAATAAATTTCTTCCATAGGATTAGCATTACCGAGCGAATCTTTCCAGGTGACTGAAGTAGCCCCTTAAGCGTGTAGTTCTATTACATATCTGTTAGATTTGTGTTTTATTTATTTATTGATGAAGTTTTAGTTTCTTTACGGAATATTAACAGAAAACAAATGCTTAGCTATTTACATTTGTTAAAGTGCAAACGGGTTAATCTTCCGTAATTGCGGTGCGCTCGCTATGGATCTTCTGGAAAAATCCTTTTATTTTTGTTTCATGGTATGAGAAAGCACAAAGGGTTAAGCGATTTTATTGAACATTTTTACTGTGCATTAGTTCTATCGTGTTTCTTGGTATTCTCTTTATGTGTTAGTAACCTTTTGTTTTCTTTCTTTTCTCTATTTCAGTTCTAAGTCTACGCAATACTCAAGAAGACGAACCACCCGACCCCCAGCTAATGCGGCTGGACAACATGCTCATAGCAGAAGGTGTCGCAGGTCCCGAAAAGGGGGGCGGCGCTTCTGCGGCAGCGAACGCGTCTGCGGCGGCCGCCTCCCAAGGTTCCCAATGCGAAAATGCCATAGAACACTCAGACTATAGGGCGAAATTGGCACAAATTAGGCAAATATACCACCAAGAATTAGAAAAATATGAACAGGTGAGAGCCCTTCTTTATTTTATCACTTTTTTAACCATTTGGAAAAATGTTTATTGTCTTCGTCAGGGTAGGAAATCAAAAGCATATCTGAAGCGTTTTATTGGTTTAATCCGCATTTTATTCGTTTTCTGATTGGTCTATACACTAACCTTTACTTTCAACAGAGATGTATACTTCTGTTGCCACTATGACAAAAAACTAATAAAAACTACAAAAAAAAAATAACTCAGAAACAAATTGAGATACAGCTTTCAAACAAATTGCATTTAAAAGTACATTTTTTTTCTCTATACGACGGTGTAAAAAGTAATATTGTGGGATGTTTAGAAGTTTAAGAATGAAATTTCATTTAAAATGGGTCGTCAGATTTCTACGATGGAAAAGCCTTTTCCCGAACAGCCAATGAAATGCTTAAATAATACGTAAGTTTCAGGTGGATAATACGTAAGTTTCAGGAAATCTGACGAGTCGCGGGCGATTTTCGCCTCTTGCAATTTTTACGTGTAATAACACTATTAATGTTTAATTCATGGCGTGCGTAATGTATGATCAACTCCGTTCTATTTTTTATGTCTTTGATTTTTTCAAAGACTAAAATTTTTTTCCAAATGGTCATTGTAATTTAAATTGTTTTTTTTTTCTCCTCAAATGAGGCGTTTAGTCTTCGTATAGACCAAATACCACAGCAAGAGCCATAAATTATTTCTCTGGGCTTTCTTTACCTAACACTATGGTATGTTATAATAATTTTTATTGCTCTTCAAAGGTTTCGAAATAAAATTGACGAAATTACACCCCCCCCCCCCCCCAAAAAAAAAAAAAAAAAAAAAAAAAAACTTCGTGAACAGGGGTATAAACACTTCACGGATCCTCCTCCTCCACAATCGCCTCATTCTGTTGTTAGTGCGCAAAAGAATGACTACATCAAACAAGTCGAATACGGTCCCACACTCCGTTGCGTTGATGTACAGTAAAACCTCTGAATAGCGACCACCACTGGGAGCACGATAAAGTGACCGTACTTCGGAGGTTGCCGTTATTCAGAGGTTCCATACTTTAAAAGGTCAAAATTACATTACATTAAGATCAAAATAATTGACAAAAATTATTTAATTTTTACAGTTAAAAAATACATACTATTATTTTATACTAATGAAATCACTTATCCGTTTTTAGGTGCGTTCGTAATTATATAAATACGTAGCACCTATAGTCGTCGTTCAGTCCGTCTGTCTGTCCGTCCGTCCGTCCGCATATAATAGAGCAAAAACTACCCAACCGAATGGTCTGAAATTTTAAATATATGATTGTTGTAAAATTTTGTCGAGCCATTTCAAATTTTATGAAAATTGGATGTATAATTAAATTACAGGGACAGTCAAAAGTTTTTCTTTACATTACGGCCAATGGGAAAAATTATTGCACGTGCATTTTAATAATGTTAAAGCTTTCCGAATGATCTCAAATTTTAAACATATAATTATTGCGACATTTTGTCGAGCCATTTCAAATTTTATGAAAATCGGATGTATAGTTTAATTACAGGGACAGTCAAAATTTTTCTTTACATTAAAGCCAATGGGAAAAATTATTGCAAGTGCATTTTAATGATGTTACAGCTTTCCGAATGGGCTGAAATTTTAAATATATAATTGCTGCAAAATTTTGTCGAGCCATTTCAAATTTCATGAAAATCGGATGTATAGCTTAATTACAGGGACAGTCAAAAGTTTTCCGTTACATTAAGGGGAATGGGAAAAAATTATTGCAAGTGCATTTTAATGATGTTACAGACTATGCACTTATGAATTGCAAATAAATACACATTCAGTACAATATGGGGTGCAAAAAATAATTATAAAACTAGTTATAGTACGAACGCACCTCATTTGCCACGTTTGACGAGCAATTTCCAACTTGTTTTTTTAAGCATATCTCTTTCTCTTATATGCATAATCATTTTTGAGTGAGCGCAAAATTTTTAATTTCTCTTTAGCTAAAACGAACATCAGAATATGATTTTACGCTACAATTTTGTAATAATTTCATATATCTTCTGATTCATGTTCGTCATCACTCTTATTCTCATTGACCTTGCTTTCTATCAGTTCTTCTATCGTATTAAAAGTAGTAACTGCCAAATTTTATCTACATTCACGTACTCGCTGGATTTAATGGTCATTCCGACGCTATTTAAAATATCATTTAACTCAGTATCATCTACGATTATTTCTGTATTTTCGGATTCCTGATTTGGAGAATTCTGTCATTAAATTTCAATTTGAATTCTATAGAATTGCAGTCAAAATTAACAAACAAACAAACATAAAAAAAAAAAAAAACTGACAACTATATAAAAATGTGAGAATAAGGAACATTTGAAAATAAAAATGCTGTGGGGTGACCTTTGTTCGGAATTCGTTGTTCAAAGGTTAAGTGTAATGTTATTTCTATGAAAGCAGGGCTTAATTTCTAAGAAAAAAAGTACCGGAGCCCTAATATTATGTGTCACCGGTACTACAACTGTACCGTTTCCCCCTAACCCCGACCGTCCACCTCCCCCCCCCCCCCTGTCATTCCAATCTGCATATTTATATTTCGTACGTTATTTACAAAATTTAAAGCATTTTTTCTTTCTTTAGCAAAATAAAAATTTTAAAAATATCTATCAGCATATACTTAGCTGTCAACTATTCGACTTTTTAGTTATCACTCCTTCCGAATAGCAATCTTTGCCTAATTTTATGCGATTAAATATGGTAAGGATTATGATTCGGAAATTGTGTTAATACAAAAATGGATAGTTCGTAGCTATGCATTTTTTACAAAAATGGATAGTTCGTAGCTATGCAATTTTTTCATAAAAATGCATAGCTACGAATTGCACCGGGCTCCGGAGCCCTGTATTTATGAGCTCCGGTTAATTCCGACCAATATTTAAATATTTACTAAAAACAAAGAAGTACCGGAGCTGGGCTCCGGTGGGCTCCGGCGCAAATTAAGCCCTGTATGAAAGAGATTAGGTAACACTAAAACATGACCGGTATTCGGAGGTTACCGTTGTTCGGAGTGACCGTTGTAGAAGGTTTCACTGTATTTCAACCTTCAGAGTTAAAGAGGATAAGTTCTTAAAACATTGTCCAGAGATATTTGGAGCCAGTTGATCCCAATCAATCCTGTAAAAGGAAATTTCGATGTCCCCTTTGCCATCAAAACCACAACGGCACATATCTAGAGTGAGGCAAATGGAGCCCTTGTTTATGAATTGTATAAACCAAGAAGTACGTGTACAAGTATAGAAGACAAGAAGTCTAAGTAAAAACAAAAATGATTAAAAGGTCCCTCCCCCCCGGTAAATTGGTTGTTATATAAGGTGTTCTAAAATTGACTGACTTAAACAAGTAAACGGTTACAGCTGTTGAAGTTATTCTTGCAGAAGATTACCATGTTGTCCCTAATTTCTCAATCGTGCTTCCTTGTTTTAGTTTCTATTATCACTCATAGGTGGCGCTACGCTATCGCAAGCTGTTAGAATGTTTCCACTAACTTATAAAAAATAAAATCTATTCGGCTTTAAGCTTCATTCGGTTTAGCTATAAAGTGTCCCTCCCTCTAAAAAAGCGAAATTTCAAGGTTATTTTGAGCAGCATTACTTACAGTCGGCGCAATGCCCTCTATCGGTAATACTTGGAGCTAAACCAAAGAAGCATAGAAGATAAATGCACTCTACTTCGTAATTGTTGTTGCGGAACAACACTATTTAAATTAATATATTAGAATTATATAGAATAAAACTTTAATAGTCACATCATTTTAAATTTTTAAAATGTTTAGTCAATTGTAGAACAATCTGTATTGTGTTGCGTTGGCCTTGATATCATCATCACGATTAGAATCTGTTCCATAAGGTGAAAAGTAAACTACAAAAATGAAATAAATTAAAAAGAGATTTTTTATTGTTATTTTTCATTCTTAAAATTTTTCATTCTATTGAATGTTTGCAAAAGCTCGTGCCCGATTTCCGATGCATCGAGTTTCGAAGCGTACTCAAGTTGTTTTAAATGGTGAAATGCCGTCGAATTATCAACGTTTAGTCTCTCAGCAATCTCTTCAGTAGTAATCCGTGGATTATTATCACTAAATTACGGCCATTATCAATGCCAGAAGGTCGCCCAGAGCGAATTTTATCGTTTAGATTGAAATCACCCTTTCGAAATCGACAAAACCACTTTTTAACTGCCCTACGAGCGGGAGCATGATCCAAATAAACGTCTTAAGTTTTTTGTAACACGTACAACACTAGCTCATTTTTTAAACTCATATAGCATAACACACTGTAAAAAAAAATCTTAAAACAACAGAAAAAAATCTTCGAATTCCGACAGTAAAAATTACGTTAACAGTCTTCTTATGTCATTCCATCCTCATATCGCTTATTTTCATGTTAAACAACAAAAAATTCTGTTTTCTTTGCCATCAATTTCCACTGCGACAGGATATTATGTTGGATAACAGAAAAACGGGAGGTCATCCCCTATGACGTCTAGAAGGTCATTTAGAATGACCAATAAGCATTGGTTATCCCACCCCACGCTAAGACGTATCTTCTAACTTGAAATATTTGAGTGTCTTGTCTGTGTACTGTTGAAAATGGCAGTTCGTTTAATAAAGAAGTTCATCTAATTGAGAAAGAATAATACATAAAGAAATTTTAACAGAAAATTAAGAATCATTTTCACAATTCGCACACACGTTTGACATCAGAACCGCTTTCTTCAATGATTAGGATTTACAGTTGGAATACTAGAAAACAAACATAGCAAAAGGTATGTTTTCATCCTTCTTTTAAAATGTAACAATGTTTTTCCGAAACATAACAATATGTATGAAAAATACTTCCTATTTGCTAAAAATCTTAATTAAGCAATACTATTTATTATTATTATTATTATTTCATAATGTATGATTTACTTAAATTATTAGTATTATTTTACACTCCAGTTAAATAAATAATCTTAAGTTTATGATTAGTTTACAAATCTTGAATTTTTTCATAGCTGTAGAATGATTACTTATTATATTTAACTTTTTTGTGACTAAGAGTTTAATTTTACTTCATATATATTAGTTCCAGAAATTTTGATTGAGATTTTAAATTTATTTTGTCATCAATTGACATACGTGATTAGTTTTGGAGTGATAGTTTTAATAATAAACACGGAGTAGCTGCATTAATTATTATAGTTATAGATAACTGATATTTTCGTTTAACATTAACCAGAATAATATTTATTAGATCTGACGCTGTTCATATATTTTTATTGTTTAAATTTATCACATTTCCTACTATTTACTATGTTGTTTAAAATGGAGTGGTTGATATTTTGTTTAATCGTTCCATATGTTGATTCTGAAGAAATGCTTTTTTTTTTTTTTTTTTTTTTTTTTTTTAAGTACAATCTTAGAGTTACTTGTAGTGGTTAAGTTAAAATTTGTAAATTTTATTCACTCTATTTAAGGAAATAAATTTTGAGCTACAACTGTGTGAATTATTTTGAAAATAATTCCTATTTAAGCTTTAACCATTCATTTTATAGAATCAGCAAGTTTAATTTTGTTTAACATTTTAATTTAAATTATATTGTAATATTTTTTCTTATTTAGTTGATGATCATTTACTTTATACGGAAAAACATTGTAAATTGTTAAGAAGGATGAAAACTCATTTTATCACTTTAGCTGGAATGAAATACTTTTTTTTATGGTGATGTTTATATAAATTTTAGTGGCTCTTCTTTTTCATTTCTCATCTTTGCTCATAGCTGTCAACTTTTACACATTTATATATACAAAGCTTTCTATTCGAAAAAATTATAAAAATTGGCAGGATATTATTTACATAATTAACCAAAGTCACTAATTTAACCTAATCAATTTTCAAAAATATTGCATGAATAAATATTAAAGTTCTTTTAATTACAAATCACATTCAATACATATATTTATTTTATTAAGAAATATTTTTATGGGGGAGGGGGGAGTTACCTTATATCGTATATATATATTTTTATTATTCTGGGGGGGGGGGGAGTTTAAGATACCTTCTTTCACTTATTCCAGTCTTTAATATACTTAATTTACAAATCTATATAAATTCAACTGTTTAAATATTTTATTGCGAATAAGCTATTTAAATTAATTTTATAAAAGTTTGGAGGAGAAATTCCTATAAATATTTATTATTATTAATATAAACAAATCGATCGGTAAATATAAATTTCCCGTGTACCTAACCTATAATATGCGATTCTTCTGTTAAATAGAACTCCCCCCCCCCCCCCCCCCCTCGCCAACAGGAATCGACCTACAGATTTTGACTGTTGGGAAAGGCGTCGATTGTCAACACGAAGTGCCTGTATGACTACGTATTTCTGTCGTCTGATAACGCATTATTTCGTTAACAGATATTTTCTGAAAACAAATAGTTTCTGGCAACTTTTTGCTGCCAGAAAGTTTCTGTTGTTTTACAAAAATATTTTTAACAGTGCATGACGAAAATGTAACTTTTCAATTTCCGTTAACTATTAGCCTTGCACGCAAATGAATTTGAAAAACTTTTTTTTTAACGTTATGTTCGCTCACGAGACTTGTAGATAACTGTCAATTAATAATATGGTTATAAAAGAAATATCAGCACAGTCAAAATTGCAAGTCTGCAACCTTATCAAATAGGCCACAAACTTTTGCAGTCACCCAATAACTTGCTATTTTTATTTCTTTCGTTATCCCAGTGTTATTACTTACCTAAATTTATGATATTATAACTCATTGGAAAAGTAAATTAATTTACGGATGTAAGTTATTTGATGCCACTTTATTTTATTTTATTGGGTAAGATTCCGTGGTTTGTTATATTCCGTACATACTCTCACCTAAAAATGGCCAAACTTTATTTTTTCTTCTGAACTTTTAAGTACAGGGGGTTCTTTCAAATCTTCATTATTACCCGTATATGAACTTCTATTTCTTAAACGACTATGATTCATTCTTTTGGGTCAATAAATTCCTTGCTCTGCCCTCTTCAATTAAAAACTACATAACCTGATGTAATAACATGTTCCCTTCATGAAGCAAAAAAATAAACTAGTATAAAACGACCCTCAAAAACTTTATTAGTCATACAAGACCAACCTTCTTCCGAACCTTGCGATACATATTAAAGGGGGAAAAAGCAAGAAAACAACTAAACTCCACTTTGACTTCCCGCTGAGTTTTGCATTATTGCCCAGGTAAACCGGCGTTCTTTTTTGAGCAACATAGCGATTTCATTAGGGGACAACACTCCCAGATATTAGCATACAAATTGGAAGCTTTTATGACGAAGAAAACTTCTCTACAAAGAGGTGTGGCACCTTTTTAAGAGGGTTTTTAATATTGCCTCTGAGAAACCTCGCCCATTTGATTATTACTGCAATCGAGGATTGGTTTTGTAAATGAGGCGAAATCCTGTGTATACACACAACAGTTGACCGAATATGGACGGATTTGTTGAAGGCCGTGTATCTATCAGTGGTGAAAATTAAAATGTAATATGTTCTAGTGGGTTTTTTAATAGATTACTGGTTTGTAACATATTGATCGGAGATGAAAAGTAAAGAAAGAAAAGAAAAAAGCTATTAGTGAAGCTAATATTCTTTCTTGCCATATGAATGATGTCTGATGGAGTATTGAGAATTTTCTTAATGTAGTTCTATTTTATTTTTTTTTTTTGTAATATTTAAAATGGTTTAGTTATGTTATGAATGACTAGGCATCAGGGTTCGTAAGTATAATATTTTCGAAAATATAAAAAATATCCAATATTTATATATATATATCCGATATATATAAAATAGCCAACTTACTGTTGATAATAAATCTCCTGATTGTATAACTATTGTCGAGAAATTCCTTTCTCTGCCCTCTTCAATTAAAAAGACTGCATAATCTGATGTAATAGCGCGTTCATGTGGCAAACAATAAACAAGCATAAAACAACTCTCGAAAACTCAAGGCTAAATATTCAAATTTCATAATATGCATAAATATTCACATTTCAAATATTTTCATGGTATAAATTAGAGACTAAAGCACAGCACGTTGCGAAGAGAAAACTGCGCCCGGGGCAAAGTTTCAATTTGGCGCCCCCCCCGCCCCCCTCTTCACACATACACACTTTTTCTTTGTGAGACTTATCACAAGACTGAAAAGTGTAGAAACAGAAATTATTTCTATTGGATATATATTTCGTGTTTATTTTGGAACTTTACGTTTAATTTTTATTCAGAAACTCCAACAACTAAATAACATAAGAATGGAATTCAGACGTTAATTATTGTGCTTTAAAACATAAGAGGAAATTGCACTTATATTTTGGCAAAGGGAATCTGGGAAATGGATGTAGAAAATATCTATCTATATCCAGCAGTAAAATATAACAGTTTACAATCCTTTTGTATCCTCAGAAGAAAAATTCCATGCTATTTTGAGAATATATGTTTTTATCACAAGCACAGAAAAACAATTACAGACCCAAAAAAGAGAAGGTTAGCGAAAGAGACCAAGACAAAGGCCTAAAACAAGTTTTGAAAAGAAAGACGTTCTTATTCATAAATTTGTATTTGGGTGTAGGCTAAGAGGCAAAGCCATAACTTTGAAACGAAAAATGAACGTACTTTCATTAGGAAGAATTCCCAATCTGTAAATATATAATTTTTCTTTTTTAGAAAAAGAAGAAGAAACCACGTTTGTTGTATAAATTTGGAGCCCCCAAAATTTCCGCGCCCGGGGCGACCGCCCCCTTCGCACCCCGCGTTGCACGGCCCTGCTAAAGCATATTGCACTTACATGAAAACTTAATAAAACAATATTCTATTTTTATTTATTTATTATTTATTTTTTATTTATTTTTTTTTTATTTTTTTTTTGGGGGGGAGGGGGGCGGGGTACAGCTAATCAACTAAATATAAACAGAATTAATTTGCTTTGTACACTCATTAAAAAATAAACTATAGGATTTAGTATCGAGTATCAAGAACAAAATTTTAAATACAAAAGTCTTTTTACTAAAAAATTTTAATATAAATGTAAGCTTGTCTCCTACTTTATTCCCTAACATGTTGTATAGTTTAAGGGGACAGTTCACCTCAAAATTGGTCAAAATGTCGAAAAAAAAAGCCAGTTTATTTGTGAATATTTTGACATCTCATTTTTACACATACGGCAATTATTTTGCCAGATATTGTAGGGGAGAGTGGGGGCTAATGGGACAAGGGTCTAATGGGACAGTGGCTAAATTTCATTGAAAATATTATTTTACACCTGAATGACAACACTAAAGCTGCTATCGTTAACAACAAGAAGTCAGCCATTTGTAATCTATATATATATATATATTACGTTAACGTACGTGGCACAGAAATCGCGATTATTTGTTATTGTTTAATGGCAATGCCCGAGAAACGCATCTCATTGGTTATTGTGTAAAAGTCATTTGGCAGGATTTAGGCGGAGGTGAATCCGGTTTATTTACTTACGTTTCGCGTTTATTTATTTATGTTCTCTCTTTCGCTACAACTATGAAACTTCACAATATCGTTAGAAATGCCCGTAAAAGATCTCGGCAAATGCTTGAAAGTGAACAAGAAGCATATTAAGAAGAGAAAATTGAAATAGACTGGACCAAGAACGGTGTCAAACACAGAGCATAAGCGATCGCCAAAAGAGGGTTAATAACCGTCGCATGGGCGAACGCGTTGCTTCTGAAATCCAAATTACTGATTTAAATGTTCCGGAGCATAACTGTGGATATATATATATATATATATATATGACATCTGTTCCAAATAAATATTATTCAGTGTTTTTTTTATGAAGTCCACTCCAATGTTACAGTTTTCAATGACAGTCCCGGCACAGTTTCTGCCCGGGCAACGCCGGGCGGGTCAGCTAGTTTGTTGAAAATGTGCATGAAGAAAGTTTGTTTTCAACTATAAAAAGTAACTTTGATTTTTTTTACTTCAATGACTTTTGCAATTCATTATTGCCTGAAACAGTTCATGAGGCTACTAATTAATATAACACAAATATTTTATTTTATATTAAACTTAGTTAAATTGTCTTTGGATAAATATGTGCTATGTAGATTAGAAAAATATAAAACATCAGCATATGGGGGCTAATGGGACACAGTTTATGAGGACTAATGGGACATTATGTGGCACTTGTTATTGACATAAACCATGTAATTCAAGAACTTTTTGATTTACCTTACAAAAAAGTGTGATTCTCAAAAGTTTGTCTACCACGAAAAAGAAGAAAAACACTGGACTGAAATTAAAAACATTGTAAAGAAGTTGCCTCAGCCTACAATAGATCAAAATTCGTTCATTAACTTTAATATCTTTTCATTTTAATTTTTCAGATTTTAATATACAGTAATTAATACTATACTGCTTATGTACATTATATTTTGAACTAAAATCTGTGAAATAGGTACTGCAATTCTCCTTTTTTGTGTTGATTTTGATATGTCCCATTAGACCAACAGCATGTCCCAATAGACCCCGACCTCGGGGACTAATGGGACAAATACAATAGTATACAAAAGTCATTATATTTAAAAAAGAACAAAAGCTATCTCTTCTAATTATTATTTTTTTAAAAGCCAATACTTCACTTTTTATGCCTAATAAGAAAAAAAAAAATCAGAAATGTGTTAATTTCACTTTAGAATACTTAAAATTTTAAAATTGTCTCATTAGCCCCCACTCTCCCCTAAATTTTGTTAATACACCCAGTGCAATTACCCACACAAATTAAAATTTTAAATGACTTTTTCTCCATGTTCATATTTTCTTCACTTCTATGTTTTAAAAATGCTAAGGCTTTTTTGTTATTTGAAATAAACTTCTTTGTACGTATTCTTAATTATGTATGGGATAAATCTGCACATGGAATTAGTCTTCAGGTATTTTATTATTTAAAAATATATATATATATAAATGTATATGAAGATGTGTTAGATTTAATCGTTTTACACTATATACCGTGTTTACTCGCGTAATAGTCGCCCTCGCATAATAGTCGCACCCCCGTTTTGAAGTAGAAAAAATTGTCAAAATATTTTCTTCGCATAAAAATCGCAGTCGCGTATTTGACTTTTATTTAGAAAATCGAAAATCATCAGCTGTTCTCTTCCCAGAACTAGTACCGTATTTTATGGAAGAAACGCCGCACTCCTCAAATTGACCTGAATAAGCTTAAAAATATCGTAAACGCCGCATCTATCGGAACGCTACTTTTGTCGACAGTGTCACATTGACCTAACTTTAATCAAAGTTTTCTGAGCAGTGTAGTATGCCTCGTTTTTAATATCTTAAGATCTCTGAAGTTTTATTTAAAATATTTAAATCCGATTTTAAATATTTTTATGAATTTTTAAATTAAGGAAACTCAGTTGGTATTTTAAAAAAATCGTAAACGCCGCACTTAGAAAAAAAATAACTTTTAAACTCGTAAACGCCGCGGCGTTTCTTCCATAAAATAAGGTACTCATAATGGATTCATCTGTTCTGTTACTCCCATTGACATACCCGATGGCCACTCCATTACTCAGATACCGATTCACATTATGTTAGTGATACTGATACCTAGTGAAAGTGATTTATTATGAGAGTTTTTGGTCAAAATTTTTACAAAGATTATTTGTAAATTTTATGTCTATAAAAATATTACCGTAAAAAGGAAAATGATATTTAATAAACAACACATAATCTGGAAACTTTTAGTAAGTAAAATTTTATTATGTTTTTTTAATATATATACCAGTAATGTTTTAGCATTGGAGTGTACAATATTGTGTAGTAGATTTCCTCACATAATAGTCGCACCTAGACTTTCACAATGAAAAATTGGCAAAAAAAAGTGCGACTATTACGCGAGTAAACACGGTATATCAGTAAAAAATTATATAAATGTAATATTAAAGGTATCTAAAAATCCATACGTAATCTTGTCTAATACGCATTTGAAAATCTCTAAAAAAAAGGGCGGGGGCAAAAATATCAATTTTTAAAAAATTACTAGAAATTTTATTCAAATTTTCTTAAAATTTTTAATTAAATATGCAGTATTTTTTTTTCAAACTGTACTTTTAGCTAAACATTGAAATGCAGTGAATTCACCATTTGAACCATAATTTAAAAAATAAACAAAATTGTTGAAAAGGCAAACTGTCCGCTTAAACATAACTAAACGAAAGCCAGAAAATATTCTTTTCAGTGAAGCTGCAAATAACTGATTATCTAAAATTAGACAGTTTATATTTCAGTGACTGTTCCGAGTTTGTAAATGAGAGAGAGAGAGAGAGAGAGAGAGAGAGGGGGGGGGGGGGGGGGAGTAAATCAAAACACCGTCCCATTCAAATATTTGGACCATTGCTCTGTTTGGTTTTCGATTTAAATTTATTATTTGCATTCATATAAACTGTTCTTTTTATCGGTGTGTTTACTGTAGCGTTTATGAGAGAGATTGACGAAGAGGCAATGCTACACATAATAATAATTATAAGATATGAATTTGTTTTAAACTAAAATAGTAGCTAACATAATTATATATTTGTATTGCCTCAAAAAATAAATTATAAAAACTATTCCAAATCCGTTTCTGCATTCGTAGTGTGAAAAAAGACAAACTGGAAATTTATGGGGGTTTCTTCGAAGACTTTTTTTTTTTTTTTTTTTTTTTTTTGTGTTACATTCAAAGAAATCCTAAAGCTTTGATATTTTAATACTGTCTTAATTTCTCACGTATATAAAAGCACAAATATTATTATCTGCTTATTTCAAATTCATTCAGTTTATATTTATTTACTAAAGCTATAATATCTTCCATTAGTCTGTGTATAATATTTACATTTTCATTTTTCTTTGTTGTTTATGAAACCTCTTCACTCATAGATTTGCAACTTCGCTCCCACCTTAAAAGAACTTCTTTTTACGCTATTGTTTACCTGCTCGGTATTTTTATTTATTTTACATCTTTAAAACATCTTCAATGTATTGTGAGCATCTTTAAAACATCTTCAATGTATTGAACATCTTCTGAAAATTATTTGGATTTTGCAGGGCTCCCAAATGGTCCCCTTTTTTCCCCCCAAAGTCCCCTTTTTAAAAAAAGGTCCCCTTTAGTCCCCTTTTATGCATTTTGGTCCCCCTAGTCCCCTTTTCAGTGACTGAAAAAAATCCCCGCAAAATAAAAAAAAAAATTACTTCAACCTCCTTGTGCAATATTGAGCCGGCCCTGCTAACAGCTTATTACCTCATAAAAAGAAAAATCCTTTTTTATGTTCAAGGAAACAATACGAAATTTTCAGAATTCTCCTATTTATCCTCCACAAAACAAAATGTAGGGGAGACTTTTCTATTATTACACACTTTCCATTTATCAAGGATAGACTTGTCTTAGCCAGACCTGTTACTCACATGACCAGTTTTTGAAATCGAATGTTAAAGAATTATCGCAAAAAAACAAAAACAAAACCTCAAACTGCATTAAAAAAAAAATTAAAAGAGGCTGTACCAATTCTGGATAAATTGTATTCAAAATATGACAAAATTTATTAAACTGGGCTAAAATATTGAAACTGAATTCCTTTTAAGAATTAAAAAATTGCATAAAAATTCGAAAATTGCTGTACAAATTTTGAATAAACTTCATTAAAAGGAGGACAGCATTTACTATATTGGGCTAAAACATTAAAACCGGATTCTAATGTGGAAAAAATCGCTGCAGAATACACATATATACGTACAAAAAAAAGGCTAAAATTAGTTAAAAATTTAAATCTGACGACGCAATCATATTAGGACAAAATTTATTACAATGTTTGAATAAATGGGCTAAATGTTTGAAACTGAATTTCTTTTATGAATGCCAAAAATTGCCGCAGAATGCAAAAAAAGGCTGAAATTCACATTAAAAATTTGTGAAATATTTTTAAAATGTTGTACAAATATCGAATAAACTTTATTGAAAAGAGGAAAAAAAATATATTACATTTGGCTAAAAAATAAAAATCTCATAAAAAAATGTAATTAAAACAAAATCCAAAAACAAATTTAGATATACGGGTGATATCTTCCTGCCAAATCTTGTAGCTCTATGTGCAACAATCTCTTTAGTACACAAACTTTTACCTTTATTATTATAGATGTAGTTTTGTTTTCAATTTTGATGGAGAAGTATAGCCAATCTATTAAAGGAACTCTTAATTACAATGTCTTCTTGTTTTTTTTCCCCTTAGGCTCTCTTCAGTATATATTTCTATATTCTTAGAAAAAAAAGTAACTAACTCTGTCACTGCCACTGCAGTTATGAGCATTGGTATTGCTCATATTATACAGAAATTATTGATAAACACGCTGGTGCAGACAGTTTTTAAATCGAAGAATCCTTTTTAAGAGCTATTCAATGTTAAAGTTGGTCAAAATCATTCCATTAAAAAAGTTTTATAGCTGAACAAAAGTTATGCATAGGAATTTAATCCTTTTTTCTAAGGATATACATTACAAGCCTGTGGTACGCAGACTGCATTTATTTTATTTTAGTTTTTGACGATATTTTTTTTTTCAGTTTTTTATTTGAATTTTCATCATTTTAATAGATATTTTTATTGACATTTAGATAAAGTTATTATTTTAAATTGTTGCCAATTGTAAAAACAGCGCAAAAAGTACTATTTCCTTTAAATTAAAAATGTCTTAGTATGTGACTATTAAAAATAGAAATAAAACTTTAATATAAGAATTCAATGATCACGTTTTAAAAGCAGGAAAATATTTAAAATTTCGTCACAAAAATTGTATTTACATGGGAATATTTAAACAGAAATAAAAGTTTTAAAAATTAACATTAATATGTGCTAGTTAAAAGCAATAAATAGGAGAAATTACATAACATTTAAAATGCACAATTAATAATATTGCCAAACAGTTTAAATTAAAAAATATATTTACACGAAAGATTTATTTCGCATTTTGTGGTGATCTTTTTAACTATTGTTGTCAATTCTAAGACAGCGCAAATAATAATTCTCCCTTTCAAACAGCAAATGTATTTTCACGTGAACGTTAAAGAGAGAAATAAATTTTTGGTGAAAATTACGTCAGGTTTAAAATGTGTTATTTAAGACAATTTTCTTATAACGTTGTTTAAAAAATTTCCAAAAGTCAACGACTCTGATTTTTTAATTTTATATAGGCTGATTTTCAAATGCTGTTTACTGATCTTATTTAAGCAATCACAAAAACAGCCATTAAATGTCTGAACAGCAGTTGTTATATCTTAAAATCCCCCAGTGAAGTTGAAATGAATGGAAATCTGTTTACAGTGAGATCATCACTGGTTGTTTAATTATTATTCAAATTTTCCATAATCTTTTTAAAGTGGATCAAATTAGCGTGTTTTTAGAGTCTGCAGTGTCTGAACGGAATTTGTCGAGCATAGCTCGTAGGGGGCAGAGCCCCTTATTTTATCAGAAGAAGGTATTGCAATCATGAAAAAAAATTTCCATTTTTTTTATGGATGTATATGTTTTAGATTGACTCTCAATACGATTTGACTATTTTTTAAAAATCTCTCTCTATTTGTGATACAAAATTTGTAGCTACTTTATCTCAAAACTAAAGCATGGAATTTCATCAAATGCCATATGTAATTAGACTTTAGCACACATAGGTGCTGATTAGGTTTCGGTGTATATGGCCCAACAGGTGGCATTGCTATGTTACATTTTTCACAATTTACATGATAATTATACCTCACTATCGTTAGGGTGAAATTCCATCAAACTTCACATTCATTTAATCCTTGACATAAATTGGCACTGATTAGATTTTGGTGTATTTCGTGACAGGTGGCAGGCACTACTGGGTTGCAATTTTAATTATTTCTGTGAAAGCCAGATCACGGCATGTTTGGGATTAAATTTCACGAGATTTGATATGTAAAATTATGAATACTGATGATTCAATATTGGTTTTGATCACTCCCCACGGAGCTTTGCCATAGTAGGCTTTTTCCTATGAACATTATAGCTTATCCTAGCTTCTATTGTGCAAAAAGAAACTAAATTTTATGTTTGAGGTTAATAATTTATAACATATATCTTAATCTAATTTTAATGTTCAACAGGAATCGTTATTATGCTGTGCTCTTTTTATTCACTGATCATTATTTTTTTACCTTTAAAGAGAATTATCAAGGTGAATGCCGAAATATAGAATACTTTCTATATTCTTGCAGTAGGATATTTAAATGTGTTTCTATGAAACTGTGTACATTGTTTAATGACACCTTATAAAGATAACCTTCTAACATATTTTCTGGGGTAATTTTAAAAATGTACTTGCATATTTAGGAAAATTAGTGCAATGTTTTTACTCATGATTCTTTTTTAGTCTCCTTTTTAAATAAAAATGGTACCCCGAACTCCCCCTTTTAAATAAAAATGGTCCCCCAAAGTCTTTCTTTTAAATAAAAATGGTCCCCCAAAGTCCCCTTTTTAAATAAAAATGGTCCCCTTTCCCCCTTTTTGAGGACTAAAATGTGTTGGGAGCCCTGATTTTGCTATTCAGTTCATTATTTCCAATTAGTACTTAACTGAAGATGGTAGGTAGCAAATACTAAATGTAAAATACACCGCCCCCCCCCCCCCCCAAAAAAAAGAGGATAAACCACATTATCTATTTTTACAAATATCAGTGAGTAGAATTTATTATTAACTGCATTGCATATTTATGTACAGAAACCATTCACACTCGCTCGCACATAAAAAAAAAAAGTCATAAACGCTTTTAGACAGTGTTAAAAGAAAAAAAAAAAAAAAAAAAAGAGTGAGAAAGAAATCGTTATTCGCGAATATCTTCAATCGGTTTTTATGTGGCATTACTTTCGTTGCATATCAAAGAGAATTCCCTTTTTCAGTTATTCAAAGTAAGAAGATAAACATACATATATGTATCCAAAGCAATTTAGACTGCGCACAAAATCAATTCCTCCAGCCTCTCTACCTCTCCAGTTTTTTTGCCTCCCCCCCCAACATTTTTTTAAACATTCCAAATCGCTACGATCTGTGTAATTTTCTGCAGAAACACGCCCGCATAAATATCTGTTTCACTCTGTCTTTATCTGCTGCAAAACTGGGCTCCGGGTAAAAACATGAACCAAACTACTACACTGAACGACGAAGGGTGGTGGTGGAGTTTTACTACAGAGAATGAAAAATCTACGCCAAATATCTATTCGCCAATCGCCCTCCCCCCCTTGATTTCCGTCTGTTTTTTCGCCAAAAAATGAAAAAGAAAGCAAAAGTAAAAAAAAAAAAGTTTGAACAAAAAAGTAGAGAAAACACAAAAGACTGGAAACAATGACGAGGCAGCTGGTCATCTTGCGGTATTAGATATCCCCTCCCTCTTTTGCAAAACTGCTGAGACATCTAATGATCAGTGTAAAACGATACGGAAAAACTCCAAATCCTGCGCGCCCACCCCCACCAAACCCCCGGAGATGCCTATTTATCAATCCACAGAGAAACTGGCCCAATGACGAATCAGTTGAAGGGACCGGATACATATTGCGGTATCGAACAATTTTTTTTTATTTTTTCATTAATTCACTTGTTCACCAGATGCTGTCTTTTTTAGATTGGTAGTTTGATTGAAATCTCGCAGCTTATTGCTGTCAAGGACAGATTCGATTCAGGCAAATGAACTAGAAATGGATAGAGAAGATTATTTAGGTCTGAGAGTACGCTTCATACTAGATCAAAATGAAAAAGTAAATTTTGAAGAGAGGGTGGAGAGAGTATAAAAGAACTATTGAGATTTGAATATATGCATGCATTCAAATAATATTTAATCATGATTGTTTCAGTTTGTTGGCATCATTTTCTTAAACTGAAAGATAAAAACTGAAGAGTGGAAGGTTTTACCGTCTTCTTTTATCTTTAAGTAAAACACTCCCTGCCCCCCCCCCCCCACAAAAAAAAGTAATAAAATTTATTTAATACTACATAATCGTGTAATAATAAAAAGGGAATTATTTTTAATTACTTGAAATTTTACTAGAAATTTTCATTTAAAATTAACTTTTATTAACATGTTTTCATTTCTACGATTTACCATTCATGACGTATCTGGCACAAAGCACAGTTTATATTATTTGAAACACTGCAAATGATATGGTACACAGCCCTATCTGTTAATAAAATAAAATATATTTGCCTAAAACATATTTTTTTTCGTATTATCTTTAAGTAATTATTAATAAAAATTAGAAAGAAATATTACTATTGACGTCTCATTTTAAGTTTTTGTAAAATAAAATATACAAAATAGTGACCCATTTAGTGCACTATATTTGTTGTTGTGTTTTACTTTTTACGAATTAAAAGATAAATTATTCGATTTTATTCATCGGTATTTTTATAAACATTTTATAAAATGTATAAATGTTAATGTACATTTTTCTGTCTAAACAAGTTTATCAAAATAATTAATTTCTATCAAGGGCAGATTCAGGCAAGTGTAATACTAGTAAAGTGATACATGAGATTAGTCAGATCGGAGAGTATGTATGTTTTACACAAGATTCAAATAGCAATGTAAATTGTAGTAGTGAAATGGTGTCAGGAACTCCTGAAATTTTAATGTATACTGATGACCTCATGTCAATTAAGGAAGTGACGTCACTTTATGATAGGGAACTTAAATTACACAAAAATGTCTAATTAAATGAAAGTCTTACCCGTAAAATATTTTAGTGTTGTCCTTCTTATTATTATTATTATATGCGGTATCCAGTGAAAAAACTATTTAAGTATTCCTCTGTAAGGGAACTGTAGTCAAGGGTCTGTTCAGAGTTTTCTTACAGGATCCTGTTTTTGTGGAATTGTGGAGTTTTTCTTGTATTTGCGAAAATTCTAGTCATAATTTTGTGAATTGGAAACTATCGTTATATTCAGGTTATATCCTTCATATATATAAAAGGATAATATGTTGTTTGAGTTCAGCTGTTTTATTACAAGTCTGATTTTATTTATAGATGATTAAAGTTGCGAAAGGTACAATTTGAAGGTGGAAAAAATTTATGAAAGGTCTAAGACAAAGAATTTTGTGAAGAGTTCTGTTTCGGTATGAAAATTTTTGAAGGGTCGTGTTAAATTTTCCTAAACAAATCCTTGGTAGTAAAGAATTATCGTTATATGAAATGCAAAATGAAATTAGATCAAAATTATTTTTCTCTCACTCGAGTTTTTTGAATTTCTTTACTTTCTTCAGGAATTAGCTAGTCGCAGGTTTTTAATGTCTGGAGGAAATGTAGTATAATAGATCCGAAATCAAAAATTAAATGTGGAAAAAAAAAATCGTTAATTTATTCCTCTGCTAAAGTATTAAAAAATTAAAATAATATATGACACAATAATATACTTATTCCTAATGTCTTTCCGATACCTTTTCTTAGACTTTAAATAGTTTCAATTAGCTCACTCTTAGTTTTAGTGACTATACATATTTTTTATCAATGTTAACAGAAATTTTAATTTTATTTAAAAAAATATCTTGACCTATGATCTTTGAAAGCAAGAAGGCCAAAGACTAAAGTTAAAACAGTTCTGACAAAAAAAAAAAAAAAAAAAAAAAAGTTTATACATGAAAGTGTGATTATACAACATGAAAGTATGATGCTTGCAGGCATGAATTATTAAAGTGTTTTGTAATCGAACATTTTTTTTTTTTTTTTCCAATGAAAAAATTATAAGCGATTGTTATCTTGAAGCGACAGTTTTTTTCCCGCTTTACTGCGATTGTCATGTCTGGAAATTCTGTTCAAAACGTCAGCTTTGGCTGCATTTTCTGAAAATTTATGATCTTTACTTGAAAAAAGGGATAAAAACACTTCGATTAACATGGGTTTTTTAAGGAGATCACATACCAATTTGATAAGTTTAAGAATAAAAATGAATTAAAAAATGTTTTCCATTTGAAGTAGGGAAACAAGCCTTATTAGAAATGAAAAGTAAATAAATAAATTTTATGGGAATCATTTAAAGATATTTACTCATCTTATATTATTTTTTTTTTCCTGATAAGAGTTCAATAATTTAAAAAACTATGAAAAACGGACAGAATGTCCTGCATGTGGCACTTACATAAATACCCATATCTATTTACTTATAAGTTGTTAAGGTATAAACTATACATTAAAAATAACAAAAAAAAAAACTTCGATTTTCATATTAGCATAAATGTTTTAAGGCTGTTCTCAAATCCAAGAGGGCAACTTTATGACATAAGTTTTAATTTATTTTTTTTTCGAAAATGCATGAAACTGGCAGGGGCTGCTATTCCGAAAGTATGTAATCGAGCTGGTTTTTTTTTTTCCGTTTTTTCAAACGCGATAGATCTTTCAGAAAATAGTATCAAAGTGGGCGTTTTGAACCGAATTTCCGCGCGAAAGAAGAATAACCACTCAAGAAAGGGCGAAAAAAGTATTTGTCACGTGATCAAAATCGCTTATAACTCAATACGTAATTTATTGATCAAAAAATGTAAAACATAGTTCGATTCCAAATCGCTTCCATGGGCAGACTTTCCAATTTTATATCTTTCCGTTAAAAAATGAATTTGTAAATGTGTCAGAACATTTTGCGCTTGTTGGGCAGAGCGATTGAGAATAGCCTTAATTTGGGGATATTGATATAATAACATTCTTAAAACAGCAGTAATATGTAGAAAAGCTGTCCCACACGGAATGACCCTATCATAGTAAGCTTTTTCGAACGTGAAACATTTACTTACAATTTACGTCCCGATTGTTATTTTTCTTTCAAAATAAGGTTTGTATTCGGATCCCTAACCATGCGTAGAAGGACATTTGCTGTTTTTGCGGGAGAAAGAGGGAAAAAAAATTCTCTAACGCGCAGAAATGGACATCGCATAAGATAGAATAAAATAAAATGAAAAAGAAACCGACGCCATCCCCCCTTTCAAACAGGTCGTATCGTACATTTGTTTTGTTTTTCTTTATACATATATACGTTTTGTACATTCTATCTAAAGGCCCCCTATCACGTGTTACTCTGACAAGCTGTCCTACTAGCCAGCACAGCGAATTTTCATTTCAGACATTTTTTCCCCTCCTTTCCTCCCTTCTTTTCCTGGGAGGGCGAAATGGCCCTACATATATCTATACAAGACTGAAAGAGGGAAAAAAATATCTATATAAAATAGAAACTCCAAGAAAAACACTAAGGCATTTTGAAAGCTTTGTGTTGGAATAATAGGTTCGAGACGGGAGGGTTCACATCTAGGTTTAAAGGTGAAATAGTGCTGCAATAGGGATGGTGGGTAGAAATAATGCATTTTCCTTTTCCCCCTCTCTCAAGCTATTTCCTTTTTTTCAGTCTTTCTCTTACCAGATGTGTCCAGTTCTACGTATGACCAACAGGAGGTTTCAGGAATTTAGGAACTTGAATCCCAGTGATCTGTTTAAATTTTTCATTCTCTACTTCTATGGTTGCGTTGGGGATTTTGTGCGGGAGGAAGAGTTCTTTTAACGCCCCCCTTACTCTCTTTCAACCTGGATTTTTTCCCCTTAGTTTTTTTCCCCTACTTTATTTTATATATTTTATCATCACCAGGATTTTTTTTTAAATGTGTTGCATTGCGTATATTTTTCTTTCATTTTGTGGTAAAGCTTCTTTTTTTGTGCAACTATTTGCGAATTTTCGGTTTCTTCCATATCCAATTCTTATGTTTTTCTCTGTTTATTTTCTCTATTCAAACTTTAGCTTAAACTCATAGTGATACGTACTGGTTTATATCAGCTTTATATCATATTTAGGGAATCTGTGCTGTTCTGTTTGTTGCAGCACAGTTAATTTTTTTTAATATTTTTAACCTTTTTCTGTATAGTATCGCATATCTGAAATAAATGCTACTTATTAACATTTTTGCGCTAAACAAACCCAATTCCACATCAGGATCATTTGACGTATCAAATGACACTATTTCGGCCTACTCGATGGCGGTACTGCTAGACTAATTATGTCATTTTGTTTCGCAAAAATGTAAATATTGGATAAAGTCTTAAAGGCAGATCACACACCGAACAGACAAGCGTTCAACATGCGACAAGTTGTAGCGTTCAAACCGGCTTCTTTGTTAAAACCGGTTTGAACACTACAACTTGTCGCATGTCGCACGCTTGTCTGTTCAATGTGTGATCTGCCTTAGAGGTGGTATTTCTTTTCAATTCTTAAAGTTTGTACTTCTTAATTATCAAAAAATAACTTCGTATTTTGAAATATTTATTCGAAAAAAAATCAACCGATAATAAAAATAAAGATTGTCTTTTAACTGTAAATGCTTTATCCTGTGATTTTAAATAAATAAATCTGAGTTACTGGCTGAGTCGAATTTAAGAACAATCTTCAAAAGTTTTGGTTCTATGTTTGATCCGCAATTCTCTAAAAGTACTTTTAATCGGGAAATTTGGCATTCTGAACATTTATGACAGTTATCAACCATTTACCACTCTACATATTTGCTGTTTTGTATTTATCGTTTTAATGTTATATAATATTTCTTCATTAATGAAATAAGATCGGATCACTATATAATTTGAAATTTTTTCTTTAATTAAAATTATCAGTACTTACTTCTGATCTGTAATGTATCCAGTTCTTTTTAATGTCTTCGCTACTTTGAGAAATCGTCAGTATTGAGACATTTTTCGATGCTTCAAGAACTTTATTATTATTATTATTCATTGTTTTATTCATTACATTTCTTCCTCGACAAACCACCAGCTTTATCTTCCTCTCTCCGTACACTTTAAAGCGGCAAAATTTATAAGCACTAATGCTGCGTATTCATCTTTAAAATGTTGATGCGTTGTACGAATTATAATTTAAATCGACTTGCAGAATAAGGTCCACCAGCTAAAGGAGGGGGTGAGGGAAATCAAAGTTTGTTTCACCAGTATTTTAACTACGTAATCTAAGTCATTTTGAAATACTTATTACATAAATCAATCAATAAAAACTTTAAAAAAAATCTAAAAATATTTTTATTTATTTTTAATATGGCTTAACTATAGATACTTTCTTCTGTGGTTTAAAAAAAAAAAAAAAAAAAACTAATAAAATTTTGATTTCACTCGCACAGTCAAGCTTCAAAAGTCTTGATTAAACTTTTAACTGCAATTCTTTGAAAATACTTTTAATCGCTACATCTGGCATTTTGGACAATTTCCGCAGTTAAGAACCATTTACTGTTCTGAGCTCTTTTGTATTTGCCATACTAATTTTAAATAATATTTCTTCATTAAAGGAATTATCTCGGCTCACTACAGAATTTGAAAAAATGTTCTTTAACTAAAATTATCAGTATAATTCTGATCTGGAATCTATCCAGTGCTCTTTAATTTTGAAGAATCGTCAATATTGAAACATTTTTTGATGCTTCAAGAACTCTTTTTATTCATTCATTGTTTTATTCATTATCTTTCTTCTTCGACAAACCATCAAATTTTATCT
The DNA here is from genome assembly GCA_963932465.1 of Maratus speciosus. Lineage (NCBI taxonomy): Eukaryota > Metazoa > Arthropoda > Arachnida > Araneae > Salticidae > Maratus > Maratus speciosus. The sequence goes on from OZ010794.1 coordinate 428,586,900, forward strand.
TCCTCTCTCCGTATAGTTTAAAGCTTCAAATTTTATAAGCGCTAATTCGTGAATCCGCTGTGTATTCATCTTTTAAAATGTTGCTCTATTGTGCGAATTATAATTTAAATTCCCTTACAGAATAGGGTCCATCAGCTGAAGGAGAGGGGGGGGGGGGGGAATCAAAGTTTGTTTCACCAGTATTTTAACTACGTAATCTAAGTCATTTTGAAATACTTATTCCATAAGTCAGTCTATAAAAAACTAAAAATATCAAAATAAATCTGAAAATATTTTATTTTTAAGATTAAGTCTTTTAACTGTAAATGCCTTTCTTCTGTGATTTAAATAATAATTATTTTTATACTTATTATTATTATTATTATTATTGAAAAATTGGCACTCAAGCTTCAAAAGTCTTGTTTTTTCTTTCTTTTTTCTTTCTTTCTTTTTCGTTTTTTGTTTACACCCTCAATTCTTTTAAAATACGGTAGATTTAAGATTCTGCACAATTTTAGCAGTTATCAACTATATAATGTTCTGTATGCTAGCTATTTTCTATTCACCATTTTCATGTTAAATGATGTTTCTCCATTAAAGAAATTATCTCAGCTCACTACATAATCTGAAAAAAATATTCCTTAATTAAAATTATCATTACTTCTGATTGCAATCCATCCTGTTCTTTTTAATTTCTCGGCTACTTTAAGAAATCGTCTATATCGAGACTTTTTTTATTTATTTATTCCTTCATTGTTTTATTCATTATCTTTCTTCTTCGACAAACCACCAACTTTATCTTCCTCTCTCCGTACACTTTAAAGCTGCAAATTTAATAAGCGCTAATTCTTGAATCGGCTGTGTATTCATCTTTAAAATGTCGCTGCGTTATGCGAATTATAATTTAAATTTCTTTATAGAATAGGGCTCATCAGCTGAAGGGGGTGTGAAATACTTATTCCATAAATCAATCTATTAAAAACTAAAATATCAAAATAAATCTAAAAATATTTTATTTATTTTTTAAGATTAAGTCTTTTAACTGTAAATGCTTTCTTCTGTGATTTAAATAATAAAAATCTGAGTTCACTGGCACCATAAAGCTTCAAGAGTCTTTATTCTATTTTTACCCGCAATTCTTATAAAATACTTTTGATCAGTACATTTTACATTCTGCATAATTTTGGCAGTTATCAACTATTTACTGTTCTGTATGCTAGCTATTTTCTATTTACCATTTTCAGTTTAAATGGTGTTAAATTATCTCGGCTCACTATATAATTTGAAAAGAAAAAAAAAAAATCTTAATTAAAATTATCACTACTTCTGATCTGGAGTCTATCCAGTTCGTTTTTAATTTTGAGGAATCGTCAATAATGAAATATTTTTCGATGCTTCAGAAACTTTTTTTATTCCTTCATTGTTTTATTTATTAGCTTTCTTCCTCGACAAACCACCAACTTTATCTTCCTCTCTCCGTACACTTTAAAGCTGCAAATTTAATAAGCGCTAATTCTTGAATCGGCTGTGTATTCATCTTTTAAAATGTCGCTGCGTTGTGCGAATTATAATTTAAATTGCCGCTGTGTTTAGTCACAAACTTAAAATATACTGTTCGTCCCGCACCACAAATTCAATTCAAAAACTAAAGGGGGGTGTTCAATTATTCATGTCTCCTGTTCTAAATTTTCGCTGGTAGGGTGAGGTGAAAGGAGTGGAGGAACCAGGGAATAAGTTTCAATTAAATCAAGCTTTTAGGACTTCGCTTGTGGCATCTCTTCTTTTTAAAATTTCACTGAAAATGAATCTATTGTGGTGAAGATGTTCAGTTAACCTAATATGTGTAACGTCTACGGACGAGCGGGTTTTATATTTTTATTTGCTTGCTTTTTTATTTTTATTTTTTTTTTTCTCTTTTGGCTCCTTAAGGTTTGGCATAAAATCAACTATGAAATATTCACGTCTTCCCTGTCTTACTTTGCACCCCTCCGCCCCACACTCTCCACTTCACTCCCGAAGCCTTTTGCGACCGAACATAATGACATTAAGTCGGGTTTAAGATTGATGAGCCTACCTTACGCCGAGGGAGAAGGCCATTCCTTTGCCGAGCTTTCGGATTTGGCGAAATTTGCTTTTTTTGGCCGTTATCATCTCTTACAAATTTCGATGCTTTATTTCTCATACATTTTATAAATTTGATGTTTGAATATGAATAAAAAATATCAGTGGTATTTTCAAGATCTTTTTAAAGTAAAAATATTTCTACCAATAGATTTTTTTGTACTAAGAAAATAAATAAATAAAATGTGCAAATACTGTCGGAGAATAAAATTATTTAAAAGACTAAATAAAATAAAGTAAAACAGATAGATAGACTTGAATACAATTTACATTTTAAATTTATAAAAAGTTTAAAATACTAAAAACATTAAAAATGCATTTTGTATACTTTTCATCAAGCAACCACAAGGCCAATTTAACCATTGTAAAACAAACAACAGAACAAATCAATGCAATAACAATGGTTCAATTGTACTGTGAGGTCTTGCATTTCCTTGGTGAAACGTCTACTAAATACATTTTTAATGTTTTTAGTATTTTAAATTTTTTATAAAATTTATTTTAAACTGTATTCAAGTCTGTGTCTGTCTTTATTTTATTTATTAGTCTTCTAAAAGTTTTTAATACAGACATAATAAAATCCTTTGTTTTCCATATAATAATATACAAAATATTTTAAAATATTAAATCCTTTGTGATAATGCTTTTTTAATAATTATCATTTTTTATATGAATAAAATCTCGCTGTATTTCCCACATATTTTTATCAATTTGCTGTTTCAATATGAATAAAAATGTTGGTGTATTTTCAAGATTTTTTAAAATAAAAATATTCTTCCTAATCATTATTTTGCCCATTACAAAAAAAAAAAAAAATAAATAAATAAATAAAATAAAATAAAATTTTGTGAATATTTTCGGAAAATAAAATTATTTGTTTCCTTATATTTATATTAACACGCAAAATATTTTTAACTATCTATAAAATATGTTTATAATCTCTTATAGAGAAAATATTTATTAAACTCGGCGATAATATTCTTTGGCAGATATTACATGTTAAACATATTATTTTATTTCTCATATATTTTATAAATTTGCTGTTTGAATATGAATCGAAATGCCAGTGGCATTTTCAGGATCTCTCTAAACTATATTTCTCCTAATAGTTTTTACCGTAAAAAGAAAAAAAAAAAAAGATAAATTAGAAAGTAAATTCATTTTGTATATAATATGCAAAATGTTCTTAAATATTTATTAAATAGCTTTATAATGTTTTATTAAAAGAATTTTTTATTTTTAATGCGTTTTTAATCGTTATAATATGTTGCAAATATCATTTTATTTCTCATACGTTTTATAAATTTGCTGCTTGACTCTAAATAAAAGTATTACTCCAATAATTTTTTCTCGTCGTAAAATAGTAAATGTGTAAATATTTTCAGAGCCTTAAATCACTCCCTCCCCACCCACCCCCCCCTTTTTTTTGTCTCGTATAATAATATATGCAAAATTTTTTTAAATATTTTAAATATTTTATTAAATATATTTATAAGGTTTTATTAGAAAAAAGTTTTATTCTAGCTTTATTTCTCGGCATTTTCAGTATGTTTCTAAATAAAATTATTACCAATGATTTTTTTCGGTTAGTTTTTAAATAAAATTGCCTGTAAATAGTTTTAGAATTCAGCAATTTTTATACATACGTAAAATGTTTCTATATTTATTTATTTATTTAATATAACTTATTGTAAGGCTTTTAATTACATGTTAATAAATATTTTAGATTAAAAAAATAAAACTCATTAGATTATAATATTTGTAATATTGTTCAATTATTTAAAATTTATTTTACTTGAATTCTTCATTAGACATAGTATTTAAAATGTGATTTTATTTCTAATATTAACGCTTTTTTGTTTTCGTAAATTGTTTAGAAGGCATAGGCATAAAGCAGAAATTTCTACCTTAAAATAAGAACCCCCTCCGTTCCATCCCACCCCCACCCTCCGTTTTGAATGCAAATACACTTGTGTAAAAATTGTCTAAAGAGTAAAAGGGATTTATATTCCTTAGTTGTCAATAAATAGTTTTACGTCCACACTCTGAGAAAAATCCGTACTTTCTTTTAAAACTTTCTTCTTTGCACGCGTTGGGGAGAAAGCAACGTCCTCGCGAAAAGATACTTGCGAGGATGCTATTTGCATAGTTGACGATTCTTCCCGTTTTTTTAATACTATTAATCTTAGTCTTATTTAATCGCGGAATTATTTATTACTTATTCAATAAACAGTTCGCGTTCATACGCTGAAAAATAACCGCACTTTCCTTTAAAACTTTCTTCCTTGCACGCGTTGTGTATGTGCGGAGAAAGTAACTTCCTCTCGAAAAGATACTTGCGAGCATGTTATTTTCATAGTTCTTCATAGCCTTCCGTTTTTTAAAAAAAAGCGCTGATCTTCAGCTTATTTTATCGCAGGTTTATTTCTTACTTATTCAATAAATAGTTTTGCGTTCATACACTGAAAAAATCCCCACTTTCCTTTAAAACTTTCTTCCTTGCAGGCGTTGTGTCATTGCGGAGAAAGTGACACATACTCCCGAAAAGGTATTTGAGAGGAAGTTGCTATTTTCATACCTGACAATTCCTCTCCTTAAATACCACTAGTCTTTATCTTAAGTAAACGCAGAATTATTTTTTATTTATTCAATAAATAGTTTGCGTTCATACACTTAAAAATATCCGCACATTAGTTTAAAACTGCTTTCTTTGCACGCGTTGTGTATTTGCAGAAAAAGTAACTTCCTTTCGAAAAGATACTTTTGAGCATGTTATTTTCGTAGTTTACCACGCCTTCCGGTTTTTAAAAACCGCTGATCTTCAGCTTATTTAATCGCAGGTTCAGTTCTTACTTATTCAGTAAATAGTTTTATAAATAATAGGAGAAAGTGACACATACTCCCGAAAAGGTACTTGGGAGGATTGCTCTTTTCATAGCTGACAATTCCGTTATTTAAATACCACTAGTCTTCATTTAATCGCAGAATTTCTGTCGTTGAATAAAGCTATTATTTCTCTTCGAATATATTTCTACTCGTAAAGGAAAGTTTGATAGCTGAGCAGCAGTTAATATTACACAAATTTTGTCGATAATATAATCGGGCTTTCCCAGTAAAATAAATGAATTTGTTGCAAAAAAAAAATAAAATAAATAAATAAAATAAAATAAAAATAACTGTCTCCTTTAATTAATTTGAAATTTTGTTTTAAACTATATCAAACTTTTATTTTAAAAAATAATAAGAAATTTGATTACCGTATTTTATGGAAGAAACGCCGCGGCGTTTACGAGTTTAAAAGTTAATATTTTTTCAAGTGCGGCGTTTACTCCATGTGCGGCGTTTACGATTTTTTTTAAATAACAACTGAGTTTCCTTAAATTAAAAATTCATAAAAATATTTAACATCGAATTTAAATATTTTAAATAAAACTTCAGACTTCTTAAGATATTAAAAACAAGGCATCCTACACTGCTCAGAAAACTTTGATTAAAGTTAGGTCAATGTGACGCTGTAGACAAAAGTAGCGTTCCGACGGGTGCGGCGTTTACAACGGGTGCGGCGATTACGATATTTTTAATTTTATTCAGGCCAATTTGAGGGGTGCGGCGTTTCTTCCATAAAATACGGTATGTTTTTTATCAATAAACATATTTCTTTATTAGAAATTTTATAAATGTTTCAATTTTTTTCAATTTCAATTTTCTGTATTTTATATAGAAGCAAAATAAGTTTCTGTAGTTTAAATTTATTATTACATAATTTATAAATTTTATATTATGGACTGTAATAATTTATAAATATCATTTTACGTTTTTAAGTTAAAAAAATATTTGCACATTTATCTTATTCAACTCTTATACATGTAAACTTTTTCTCGAATTCTTCGAAGGTATTTTAGACGTAACTTGCTCCCAACAGATTAATTTGCATGTTTTATTAATATTTCAACTTCGTGTTTAAATAGCTAATTTCTGAAGGCTCTTTACATATTTTAGTGTTCATAATTATTATTTTAATATGGCTCAAAGCAGAGTGTGCATGGATGATTTTTCTTTTTTAAATATGGCTCAAAGCAATGAGTGTATACAGTCGAATCTCGTTAACTCGAATTACTGTTAACATGAATTGTTCCCATATCTGTCAAAATGCATGTGGAGATTTATTTTTGAAAACTGACTACTGATAACAAAATTTTCTTAAGATAGGTTATTGTAAAATAAAGTTATCCTTTAACTAAACTGAATTTAATATTCAAAATCTGTTTTTAAGTTATAAAACCCCGATATATCCTGGATTGATATTTTTAATAGCCGTCGACAACATTGATGTACCTTCTTTTTTTCTACATAAGTTGAAACTACTGTGCGTTTCATCTGGCCAGTTTCTTCAATCCCCCCTTGGCGAGCGTGTCGCTTCGGTGTAAAGAACCTCCCTGGCAACCCCTTTCCAATTGAGATTCTTTATAAGCGCCGGTAAGGCGATACAGAAGAATGAGAAGAGAAGCGCGCCAAGCGAAGAGAGAGTGTGTGAGAGAGAGGCCTGATTATTATTAAAGTCCGGGCCTAGGCAAAAAGGTACACCACCGCTGCTCTTCCCCCGCCATCTACTCTCGAATATCATTTTTAATGAATTAGCCCACGGAAGATTTTTCCATATATCCGCAACGCGCCGGAAAACTGATGAAGGCATAAAGATGTAAAACAAGAATATGATTAGCTGGGAAAGGGGTCCTAGTTAAGGAAATTACCTCTCGGGCGGATGGCGCGATATATATATAAATATACAGGGTGGGCGCACGTGTATTAACGGTGGATGATGATACACTAAGTAAAGGAGGGGGAAAGAAAGAAAACTTTTTCCCTCATAGGGAATTTTCTGCAATGTGATAATCTTTATGAGATTTGGTGACTGGTGCGTCGCTTTTCACTTGACTCATTAATAACGAGACTGGAAAAGTTTGTGGCCTGTCCGTGGCTTGTGTTGGAATACTTTTTTTTTATTATTATTTTTCTTCTCCGTTATTATTTTACTTTGTTTTATGGCAGTCATTTTTTACGCGGGCTTATCTTAAAAAAAAATTTTTTTTGGAAAAAAAAATATATGAAAGGGGATTCGCTGAAGAAGTTCTTGGTGTTAAAAGATGGGGCTAATTTCTTTTTGAAGAACTAGAATGCCGGAAACGATGTCGAAGAAGTTTTTGGTTATGAGTGTTGTCTTGTCCAATAAATCGTGCCATGTGTGTGTGAATGGGTGTATGTTTATCAGATCAGTAGCGGATTTCGGTGTATCCAAGCAACTAAAGATGGAAAAGGGCTTAGGCAACTTTTTGCAGTGGTCAAACAGTCCATAAATTATGGGAGGTGCTCAAATATCCATTTACAAATAAATTAAAAAACAAAGTTTATTAATAATCGAGGAAAATTTGTAAGAAAATTAATCGTTCAAACTATTTATTGATGTCGAAAAAAATCAACATCTTAAAGCATTTTAAAGAATTCCACTTTCAGCAACGCGAAACTTTCTGACGCATTTTCTGAATCCTTTTTAAATATAAAAACGTGATACTTGCAGGCATTATTAAAATTATTTGTAATGGAAAAGTTTTTTCCCCACTAAACTGTTCGATTAAACTTCGATTAATGAATTACATTTCGAGTTGTAAGTGATTCTTGCTCCAAGATGACAGTTTTTACCCCTTCCTTTCCTGTGCTGTGGCGTTCTGTAATTCGGTTCAAATGCCCACTCTGATTAGCATTTTCTGAAAAAGCTTCTGCCTTTACCGAAAAACGAAAAAGGCACCTGCCAATTTTATACTTTTGCGAACAAAAATTAATTACCGTATATATTCGTGTATAAGTTGATGAATTTTAGACAAAATTTGGGAGTTGAAAATGGGGGTCGACTTATACACGATGTAGTAAAAAAAAATCCCAGATAATCGGCGAATGGTCAAGTCTTTTAAGTAATCACATGAGAGATAAAAGCGGACAATCGTCATTTCCCTGTGATTGACAAAAAAAGCTTAACAATAATGTCCCTGTAATTGTTCTGCATCCATTTTCGACAGAATTCCCCTCATTCCTTCAACATTTTAATCCCCCTTTTAAAAAGAGTTCAACTTGAGAATGCTTCTAGATATATCTCCTAAAAGTCCTACAATAGAAAGATGTAACTATAGTTTAGAAGAAAAAAGAAGTTGTTTACCTTTGTAAATAAGGCTTGAATAGATTTTTGAAAGAATTTTTCTTTTTAAGTATCATTGAATTGATGTGAATAGATCTCAAAATTGTTTAAGCTTCTTCAGTTTTACGTAATTATGCAGTTTTAAAACATTGAAGTAAAAAAAATTAAAAAAAAAAAATAAAAACTGATTAGAATCGTAAAAAAGTTTACTAATTTAACGAAAATTTATCATTATTATTTTTTTTATCCTCGATTACAAATCATTTTTTAACATAATGCCAGAAATGTGGTTCGACTTATACACGAAAATTCAATTTCTTTCAAAATTTTGCTTAAGAATTGGGGAGGGGGGGGGGGGGTGTCGACTTATACACGAGTATATACAGTAAAAAAAAAAAAAAAAAATCCGAAAATAGCCAGATTGGATTTGAGAACAAACTTAATTAGTTTAGATAGCGTATTTAATATTGAATAGAGAATGAACTGAAAATTGTATAGAGTTGAATTATCAAACTATGAGACAACGGAGGTTGATGCAAAGTAATATAAAGTTTTCACGAGAGTGTCATTGCATGCAATCGTGTTTCGTTTTACAATTCACAAGAGTTAAATCTCACTTGTATTGGAATATTATATATCCTTGTTACGTGATATTTTACTACGTTTTATGCCAGTCACTTTTTACGAGGGCTTATCTTTTAAACATTGACTGCTGCTATGATGAGATGCAAATATGTGTGCCAGAAATATTTTCTGTTGCTCATACCACACGAATACTTGTCATCAATATTTTCATTGGAGACAATGTATTTGCTGTGCAACAGGACTATTGATAATTTATTACCAATTACCGGGTATTTAAAAAACAACTCCGCACCCCCCCCCCCCCCAATCCAGACATGTTTAGTTATTTCAATTTGGCGTTCAACTTGTAAAAATAACTGAAGTTTGATATTTTTGGATTAAAAATATATAAAATTAACAACTGTGAATAGCTTTGTAAATGGGTGACAAAAAAGTCACTTTGTCGCAATCTGTGGCGCTCAACGTGTTCAAAAATACTTTTGCTAAAAAAAAATTTGACATTTTCTAAAAAAGGTCGTGGTACTAAAAAATAGGGCTTTTTTAATCTTCGATAACGATATCTGAGAACTTTTTAGTTATGCATGTTGTCTCGTCTTACTAAATCGTGCCTTGCTCTTTGAGTGCTTGTTTGTCAATCTGAAATAAGTAGCAGATATCTGCAATAGGTGACAGAGATAAGCAGATTATGGTCCATGTTGACAAAATTTTATTCCAATAAAAAACTACCCAAAGTTTTACCAAAATGCTTTTAATTTCAAATAGTAAAAATTATTAATAATTAAAATTTACTTCTTCATTTTTTCCTACATACTTTTACATCACCCTTTTCTTTATATACATCAATGAGCTAATATTCGATATTTATTGACATCATGATTATGGTGAGTTTTAAATCTTTATCAAGAATGTTAGAATGTGTTAGTGTTGATTAATTTTTTTAATCACATTTATTATTATTTTTTTAATTATATAATTATTTATATTCAAACTAATAATTCTTCAATGATATCATCATACGGATTAGCAGTTGCCTCTAAATATTTTTCAGCAACCTCTATGTTATACCGGACAAAATCTTAGTCGCAGAATGTATGGAAACGTCCATTGTTACTCTTGTGGACATCAGAGCAAATTTTCATAAATACTTCCAATTATTTTATTACAATATATAATTAGGGTAAAATTGATATAACCAGTTAAATAACATTGTATTCTACCCACATAAAATATAACTAATTTGTAAAGAAAACCATTTTACTTGTCTATGTAATAAACCAAATTTTTATTACAAAACAAAATTTTGGTTGTAAAAAAAAGTGTTGGAGTAAAAAAAAAATTGGTAACAAAAATTTGATTTATGAAATTTTGACAAGTAAAATTCTTTTTGTTACAAATTATTTACATTTTATGTAAGTAGAACACAATGTTATTTAACTGGTAACATCAACTTTATCCTAATTATATTTTGTAATAATATAATTGGAAATATTTATGAAAATTTGCTCTGAATGTCACGAGTAATGAATGCACGTATACCCATATGCATTGCATTGGTGATTTAATTCTCAGCTTTATATCTTATTTTCAACTTTAGTAATTTTTACATCGCCTCTACTTGTTTTCAACTTGCATTAATAATCATTTCTCCGATAATATCTCCCTGCCATCACGGTTAATTAGAATATTTTGTCCACTAATTGGCAAAATGTCTAGAATTACATCACGTGGGTATCAAAACAAACATTCATTTTTCTTCTCTGCATTATCAAGAGAAAAAATGAAAGAAAGAAATCTAAAGGAAAAAAAAAAAAAGCCTTTAAGGGGAAAAAAGAATACTAGTTTCGGAAATAATTAATACTATGAAAAGACAACTTTTTAATCTACAAAATTAATTCAGCCGTTCGATTGGCTTCCACAAAAACAAAAAAAAATAAATAAAAAATTAAATAACGGGTGGCACTTCAAAGATTTATTACCCTTCGTTATTACGTGCTAAAACGAGAGCTATTAAAAAAGTAAACATGACATTGCATAGCGTTCCTCATTCACCTGTGTTTATTACTGTTTCTGAACTTTTTGCACCTCTAAAACGCTTGTAACATAGCTGTGCTACCAGAGTAAATTTGAAGATGAAGTCGTCGTTTTTATTATTAATTGGTGGTTATTGTCTAAAGATGGTAATGCCTTATAAGTGGATTTTCAAAATTTATTTTTCCTGTTTTTATGTTTATTTCTTTGTTTTTTGTGATATTTTTAAATTAATGCTTTGGGATCTCTGGGAGCGCATATCGACATTGTTATTAGGTCTCGCGGTTCTTAAAAGCTTCAAAATTTTCGAAAATTTTTTTAGATGTTAAACTTCTATCTTTTCTGAACATTTTGATATGTTTCCTTGAAATTCCCATTAGAACAGAAATTATGGGTTTTAGAATTATACCTGCACAATAGCTGAACCGGCGTTTCTGAAACTCTGACGTCATTTTTCTCCAAATGACTTTTTTTGGCATAATGCGCAAGATATCTCAAACTTCTCAATATTTTTTCATGAAATATTCAAAACATTGTACATATCAAATCAGTTTAAAGTTTTTATTACTTCTAAAAATAGGGCCAAAATTTTATGTATCACAGTTTTTTGATAAAGTTAAAAATGGGCTCAAGGGGCGCAAAAAATAGGGTTTTTGGGAGAAAAAAATTCATAACTTCGTCAATTCTCAAGATATCAATTCCAATTAATTTTATTATAAATCTCCTTAATATTATCTACAACTTTTATATTCACAAGTTTTTGATAGAACCAATTCATACCGCAAAAAAAAAAAAAAAAAAAAAAAAAAAAAAAAAGTAGGATTGAAGAAGTAAAAAATACTTAACTCCGTCAATTCAAAAGATATAAAATCCCCATGAATTTATCATATATCTTCTTAATATTGTCTACAACATCTAGATAGACAAGTTTAGGATAGGACCAATTCTTACAGAAAAAACAAATTAAAAATACATACACTGTAAATTGAAATGTCTGAAATTCAGACACATAAGTGTCTGAAACGGAGTGTTCAATTTTCAGACATTTTAAAGTGTCTAAATTTTTAAGACGCTTGTATGTGTCTAAATTTAAGACACTTCAAATGTCTGAAATGCATCCATGTTTGACCACCTTTAATTTCTCTGCAAAAGCAGCCATTTTTTCGGAAAGCCTTATACACAGAAAAAAAAATCCTTCAAAATATAAAAATTGTACCGCCAATCAAGACGCCAGTACAATTTACGTATTTTAATGAAAATTTTCTTCAATTTCTGGAAAAATTTATTTATTTATTTATTGGAAAATTTCTGTATTTAAAAAAAAAAAAAAAAAAAGAGAGAAGGGTACACATGTATTTCAATACAGTCTCGCACATTTTACATGATTAACTACTTTTACTCAATTTACAACAACATTGTATTTAACATATACCTTAACAGCATTGCACCTATCCGTCGCGGGATACGAACTCGCAACCTTATGGTCTGTAGACTATGCGATAATCCCTCTCGGCCACGATTTCACAGCTAGGAAGTTCAAATATTGTTAGTTACTTGTGACTCACAATTTATTTTACAGAAACGGTAAATATTTTGTCTATCTGCTTATAATTTTGAAAGATTTCACACATCTTCTCTCTAGAATTTTGAATATTTTGCTTTTCCTGCAATGTAAGATTAGCAGAAGGTTTATCTACTTCTACCGAAGAAATTTTCAGAACAGCGTTATTTTTGAAATATTAAAATATTTAAAATGTTTTAACAGTGCATATGTATATATATTACATATATATTTAATTAATATCTATATATATTTAATTCGGGCTTGTCCCGTTTCAGTTGTGTGTTTGGGGGGGGGGGTGGGGGGGGGTGGAGGGGCGTAATTCAACGCCCATTAAAAATAAAATCAATTTTTCATTAAAAAAAATGCATATATTTTTGCCCAAAGCCTGTGTTTAATGTTAATGCGAAGGTATGTGTATATAAAAGTGTGTGAAGAAATATAGTGTTCTATTTTTTGATTTTTCTTTCTTTCTTTCTTTTTTCAGATCGGTTGAATATATGGCAATTTTTTTTTAATTGGACTCATTAATCCCTATATATTCCATATTCCATATATTCTGAACAAAATTTCTCAGTTATAAATATTGTATATAATTTTTCTTCAAAAATAATAAAAACCAGTGTTTTATAGTTGCGCAAATAATTTTTATCTTCCTTTTTTTCGATCGAAATACAGGTTAAAAGTTTTCGATGAGACTAATTTTCTTACGGTGAAATGAGATCATTCCTGAATTAAATCAATACTCAATGATTAGCTAAAATGTTATGTAGTAAAAAATTTCAGAAATATTCTATATAATTCCAAAATAATAGTTATAACGAACTTAAATAACTTCTCAAAACACCATCAAACACTTAAATGCGCAAATTAAGTTCGATATTTCTTATTCAATATATTGAATAAGAAATGTATAGATGGCGCCACAGTTTTGAGATATATTCCAGTTATTTTTCTTTTGCGAAAATTTCGTAATTAAACTTGATATTTTCTTTAAATTTCAGAGAGAAATAGAATCAGCATACACTTTGGATACCACACAGATTCAGTGGTGCATCCAGAATTGCGATTTGGAGGGGACTAGCATATTTTAGAGGCAGTGTTATAGTTGTAAAAAAAAAATGCAAGCGTCGTAACAAAATGGAAAGTTTTGGTTGGTGTAATTCTGAATGCTTTTAAAATGTTAAATAATGAAATACTGTACTGTACTAATATATACTTTTGTTTTTGCGATTTTTTTTGTGTGTTTCCGTATTTGGATAATTTTAAAGTGTGTTTGCAATCAAACAATTTAAAGTTTTATTATTAAATTATCAAAATATTATAAAGGTTAAAGTGTGCAAAAAGTTGCACTGGATCTTAAATTTATAATTAAGTAAATAGTTTTTTTTTTCTAAAGTAAATCTTAAAAACATCAATTAATTAGTTTACTTAAGTATAATTAAGTAATTAATGTTTATAATTAAGTAAATTTTAAACATGCTATAATTTCGAATTTCATAATAAAATTTAAAAAGAGAAAAAAAATGTGCGACAAAATTAATATCTTTTTAAAAATTCCGATTTTTTAAGGATCTATTAAAAAATAATTATATTCTTTCATAATTAAAAAAAAAATAATATCTAGTCTAATCTGGGAGAGGCTTCAGCCCCCTTAACTCCCCCAGTAGGTGTGCCAATGCACTAGTTTCAATATAAATAAATAAATCATGTTTAATATACGTGAGTTTTGAAAATTCTGATTGCGAAATATGTGGATTTGTCCTTGAAAGATTATATTATACCTTTTAAATGGAGAAATATGCAAAAAATGGAAAATTTTCTGGAATTTACGGAAGTAAATTTATATTAAAATACGTAAATTGGCGTCCCAATTGGCAATATAATTTCCATATTGTAATGGTTATTTTTTACAGTGTATAAAGCTTACAAAAAACAGTGAACAATTGATTGCCTATAGCAAAACTTGCAGGGTGATCAAAAATGGATGCGATTCAGATGTTTTAAACGTCTTAAATTCAGACATATACACGTGTCTTAAAAATTAAGACACTTTAAAATGTCTGAAAATTGAACACTCCAGTTTCAGACACTTATGTGTCTGAATTTCAGACATTTCAGTTTACAGTGTTTATACCATGATCATATAGTTAGACACTTAAGTGTCTTAATTTCAGGCACCTATGATGTCTGAAATTCCATATTCAGACACTTAAGTGTCTGAATTACTCTTTCAGTCACATATGTGTCTGAATTTAAGACGCCCTTATTTGCAGTGTAGCGGTTGAAGAAAAAAATCATCTTATTAAGGGTGCGTTCAAATCCAAAGTGTCTATTTTCTTACTCATTTTTAAATTCTTTTTGCTCTCAAACGCATCCTTTGCAATTGCTAAATTCTCTTATTCAGAAACTATATAATGTACAGTAATGATCGATTTTTTGATAGAAGCAGAATATATTTCAAAAAATGATGTCAAAGTGGGCATTTTGTCCCGAAGCGATTGTGTTAAAAACGAAAAATATTGTCCTACTGAGAAAATAATTGTTTATTAATCAAGTTTTAATTAATTGAAAGAAAAATAAAAACACAGGTCGCTTATAAATCTTTTCAAAAATCACGTCAGCATGTTTTATATATTTTTTTTTAATTAAAAATGAATCTCAAAATGTGCCAGAAAATTTCGAGTTGTTGAATATGGAAAAATATTTTTTTTAATATCGCCTTAACATGATTCTGATAAAACCAGCTATTTTATTAAAAGGAAATAAAAACTCGTCAAAAGCAGACAGATAAAACTGTTAAAGTGGATTTATATCTAATAATGATTTAGTTTTTGTTGGTGAAATTAGTATACTTAACTTCGAAATCTACTTCTGCCTGTAGGCCGGGCCGGCAGGGATTTTTTTATTATTATTATTATTGTTCAAAATTCGTCAATTTCCTTATAAAGCTATTAAACATGAAAAGTACCCCGTGACCAATACAAAGAGGCTGACAGTTGAATGATACGTCTATTCGCAACTCTCTTCACCGAGAGTGGCTTTACAATTGATTATTAACTTAGATTATTTAAAGTACAGAATGTCTTTTTCTGTGTTAAATAATTTTATGCCCCCACCCCCAATCTTTTGTTTTTCGTTGTCGCGCCCGCACTGTCGTTACCATTTTCACCAAAAATGAAGACTGTATATGTCATGGCTTGAGCAAAAACAAAAGACGCTGCACCTGGAATTTACTGCCGTCGCACTGGTTTATTGCTTTAGATAAGATGCCCATCTTTGAGGCCCTGATAAAGCGATAAGATTTATTGGAGTTTATGTAAGCCAGCGACTTGTTATATGCCGTTTCGGTGTCTGACACTTCACCTCCCCTTTACAACTTCTCATATTTTCGTTTGTTTGTATAAGAAATTATGATAAACCTTCGTGTCTTATTCTGCCCCTTACGATTTTGATGGGTATATTGTGAAAGCTACCAGCTTGTGTATTTTAATCACTTAAGGGGGCTGGTCAGTTAGCTTCGGAATTCTCTTCCGTGATGTAAAAGTCTATGGACCTTTGATGCATTCATATATTTTAAATATCTTCTCATGAAATTCAGGTTTAAAAAAAAAAATTCTGTGTACTCTTCTTAAAGGATGTCTCTTTTTTTCTTAGTTTTCAAAACATTTCTAAAATCTATGCTGAATCTAATATTTTATGTGTTAAAAGCGGGCGAACTGTGAGTAAGATTTTAACACTTCCTATAAAGTTAAGTCTATACTTTAGAAATATTTTGAGAGCTAACAAGGAAGGTCTCCATACGAGCATATTCAGAAAAATCTGAAAAAATTACAAAGTGTTCTTCTCATGTGTATATATATGTTTGTAAAAAAATTTTTGGCGGAACCGCGATAGAACGTTCGTAAAAAAAAAAAATGAAAATTTCGTTTATTTGGCGATTTATCATCGGTTGGCGATGAAATGAAATTTTGAAAAATACTTTTTTATGCCGAATACTCTTTAAGATAAAAATGTTTCATGTTGAACTTGTTTAAATAAATTTAATGTAAATGACTTCAGTTTTAGATTGATTTAACTATAGTTTTGTCAAATATATATTTATAATGAAAGTTAAATATAAAATTTTATGAATTAAAATAAATTAAAATTGTTTCACTGTCTCAAAATCAAGTCTAATTGAACACTGTAGATTCAATTCTGTTGCTATGGAAACGACGAATTCTTTGAAATGAATAACTGGTAAATGAATCTTGCCTTTATTTTGGAATACGCTTAAATATATGAAACTATTTTTTATATATGAAATTGTTTTTAGAGTCATAAAATCAAATAACAAACAACATAAATATGTAATACGAAAAAACGTATTTATTAAACTCCCTCTTTGTTTAAGTTTAAATTCATTAAATTTTTCTTACACGCTTTCTAAAAATCAATTAACAATGAATTTTCAGGTGCTCTAAAATCGTTTGCTTTTGGCGAGGAAAAGTATTGCTCGCCAAATAGCGTGACTCTTTCGCCTTTTCGCGCCAAATACTCGAAAGTATTTTATTTTTTTACAGACTTTCTACTGTAATTCCGCCGCTAAATTTGACTGATCCTTTATTACATACATAAGTAGTTTAATTGGTATTTTTTTCAAAATATTCTGAGTATGCCCAGTATGGAGACCTTCCTTGTAAGAAAAAAAGAGACATTTTTTAGGAAGTGTACACAAAAAATCGAAGTTAAAAATATTAATTTCCCGAGGAGATATTTTAAATATACGAATACACCGAACGCCCATAGACTTTACATTAGAGAGGGGAAATCGAAAGCTGAGTGAACAGCCCCCTTAAATAAGAATTGATAATTAATTAAATTTAACCATCACAACAATTTTTCTCCTCATGTCTAATATTGTCATCTGAATTTTGGTGTATTGCTTGTTGAAATAATTTTGCCGAACCTTTAAAAATATGTACTATGGAGGAGCAGCAAAGTTATGTAATACCGTATTTTATGGAAGAAACGCCGCGGCGTTTACGAGTTTAAAAGTTAATTTTTTCCAAGTGCGGCGTTTACGATTTTTTTTTTTTTTTTTTTAATACCAACTGAGTTTCCTTAATTTAAAAATTCATAAAAATATTTAAAATCGGATTTAAATATTTTAAATAAAACTTCAGGCATCTTAAGATATTAAAAACGAGGCATCCTACACTGCTCAGAAAACTTTGATTAAAGTTAGGTCAATGTGACACTTTCGACAAAAGTAACGTTCCGACGGATGCGGCGTTTACAACGGGTGCGGCGATTACGATATTTTTAAGCTTATTCAGGCCAATTTGAGGAGTGCGGCGTTTCTTCCATAAAATACAGTACTTATTACCAGGCCCTGATTAACGCCGGATAATACTGCCACCAATAGATATGAATAGAACTTTTAGTATCATTTACGCAGAATTTGTCATAAAAAAAGAGAAGATTTCTATTCGTTTTTACTGGTGGAAGTTTGCCGCGGCGCGACCAGGCCCTGCATACTAGTTTGGTTTACAGCATTTGACCTTCACAATGAGGACCTTATATTTTCGTTTGTTTGTATAAGAAATTATGATAAACCTTCGTGTGTTATTCTCCCCTTACGATTTCGATGGGTATATTGGGAAAGCTACCAGCTTGTGTATTTTCATCACTTAGACAATAATTGATAATTAATTAAATTTAACCATCGCAACAACTTTTTGTTCTCCTCATGTCTAATATTGTCATCTGAATTCTGATGTGTTGGTTGTTTAAATAATTTTGCCTATTCTTTAAAAATGTCTGCTGGAGGAGCAGCAAAGTTACACTGCCAGAAAAATTCGTCTTTATACACTAAATTATTCGTCACTTTTAAACAAATAATTTTCGTACTCCTAGAAAACATACTTTTTCCGTTAATTCTTCCCGGAAGTCTGAAAAAGAGGGGGAAATTCCGTTTATTCCTTGCACGCATGCGTATTGGCTGTATTAACCCATTTGTGCCTGAATTTTTGTTTTGTCAAATTTTTTGGTAAAATCACTTTAAAATGTTACAAAATGAACTGGAAAAATACTAAAAAAAATTAAGCTTAATTTTTTTTTATTTATTTGATAAAATGTAAAAGAACTAAATATGAGTATTTCTGGTAGAATAATGTGCATAATTATATATTTTGCCTATATTAAAATTGTTTTTAAATTGTATATTATGTACTATAATTAGTATTTTAATGAACTACAAAAATATATATATTTATTTTTTTGCAGAGACTAATAACGTTATAGCTATTATTAATAATAAAATAAGAATAATCGTATTGCAGACTTAATAACAATTTATTTCGTAAATATCTTCGAAAGGAGATTGCATAAATAACTGTCTCCTAAATTTCTAACAAAAATATGTGCCCATTTGTGCCTAGAACCCTATATTTTGTACATTACAAAAAGGCATAAAAAATAGGTTTGAACATTTAATTTCGCAATTTAAAAAAATACGTATTTCAAAAAAGTCCACAAGCTAAGATTATAACTTGCGATTTTGGGTCCATGATACAAAAAATACAAATAAACTTACTTTTTACATTTTTAATTTTTCAAGAGGGCGAAATCTATAAACACCGAAAAAAGCCTTAATTTAAGCAAATAAATATCCACCTTGTGCTGTCATCTCTCGGTTATAGATAAAGACATTTATAAATAATGATTTCATGCAATTTTCATGTTATAAAGAAGAAGAAAATTATACAAATGCATTAAAATTTGAAACGTCCCAAAAATGGGACGCTAGGCATAAATGGGTTAATATCAAAGTTCAAATTTATTTTTTAAATGAAAAACCGAAAATTCAGTAAATTAAAATTTCTAATTTATTTAAAAACAAACGAACGAAAATAATGCTTTCGAATTTAATAAAGTTGCAATTTTATCATTCATTTAAACTTATTCGCAATTCATCTTTTAGAGTATTAAAAAATATATATTCGCATGTAAAATATATTCTAAACGAACACATTTAAAAAATATATAGTAATTCAATCAAGTTAAGAAAAATCGAGTTTATTCAAAAAAGGAAACATTTCTTCTCGAATTTAATTCAAAATATAATATTCATATTTTACATCTAACAATCAAATTATGTCTTATTGAAAAATCTATCTAATATGTAATAATTTTTATCCTTTATTATTCTATACGTGTTAAAACATCAACCATTATTTGGGCCGTCTAGTTGCGAAACCGGCCAACTCCTCAAAATTGGAAAATGTGTTTTTTTTTTCAGTTCTAAGTAGACATACATACCATCTGGAAACAATAAACCATGCCAAAGTCGGTCAAATATACTGTTCTGGTGACAGTAAAGATTAAAGAGTTTTGGTTCCAATCTTAATTTGGCAAGTGTGGAAAAAAAAATCAGCTTTCTCCAAAAATTTTATTTTTTTTTGGAGATGGCCGGTTTTGCAACTAGACAACACATTTCATAACGACGAAACGACCCTGGAATTAAGTTTAAATTTCCGAGCTTTCTGAACAAGAAATTTAACAAGCCTGACCAATCCCCCTTCGAAGAAAACCCGTAAAAGCCCCTTAACAAGATAATACTTAACAATTTCCAATAACTACAATATATTTAGAATAAGTATAATAAAACTATAATCTTTAACAGTAAACAATAATTATTCTATTTTTTTTTTTTTATGTATAATCGCGACTGAAATTTATACATAGGCATTCTAACAGAAAATATATGCCCTTGCATATGTTTTTAAAAAGTCAAATATTTGTAGTCTTCTATAACATTTTATGTGCATTTTTAAGCTTGTTTTTTACAAGTATTAGCGAAAAAGAGATATAATATATGCATTTAATATACATGATTTACAGTCCTCCCGTTTAAACGAATAATGACGGTTCCAGAAAAAAATATTCGATTAAGCGGGGTATTTGATAAAACGGGGAATCATAACTGTAATATTTAATGAGTAATAAAAAGCCAAAATAACCATCTACAGTATATTTTATTAACGGCATAATAAATCGTTAATAGAATAACATAAACTAAAATAAATACAAAGCCTAATATAAAGTAAATAGGTATTAATTTAATGTTAGTACATACATTTATAGGGTTTACATCATACTTAATTCAGCTCGTTTGAATTGTGTCAGAACTTTGCTATTTCTAATTTACGTTAGTTATACTGCCTTAAAAAAATCGTATAAAGTGATTTATTTAAGTGGAATTTTAAAGGAGTAAATATCGAGTTATTTTTCGAATGAGTGTAAAATATCACAACTACCATCTCGAGTCTCGAAGTGACGGCGCATTGCCATCAAGCCTGGTTAACAGCAAGAAGTGATGGTGGGGAAATCATTTGACCGGTCCGTTATGCACTTGCTGGCCGAAATCATTGCAGGAAGAACTGAAAATTTGTTTTCAGCGTAAAAGAACCGAAAATGACAAAAGGTGGAAGAGAATTCCAGCTGAAACGTGCTTTCCGTGCCTATTTTCAAACATCGGTCACACAGTTGTTATTCGATTAAGCGGGGACGTTCGTAAAAAATATTCGGTATAAGCGGGGAAAAATAACATAGAACCAATAGGAATAAATTCGGTTCCGGAGGATTCTATTCGAATAAACGGGATATTCGATTACCCGTGACCCGATTAAGTGGGGAGGACTGTATTTTTATATGCATAAGAAAAGGTAGAAATGTTTTCATTCAAAGTTCTTCAAAAGTTGAAATCTGTCTCAATTTGCATTCAAGAAAAGCTCTAGTTATGTGTTTATATATCTACATTTGTAACGTCGCGTGTGTGCTTTTATCTCTAGAATCGAATGCTTTAATTCGAGTTGTTATGATACGAAATTTAAATATCCTGATTTTTACGTTAGATAATTAGTTTCTGGCCGGCTTTTTCCCAACCTACACTTAACACACACGCACGTGAAACAAAATATACTAAAAAAAAAAAAAAAAAAAAAAAGTAAATATAATGGTCTTGAATATACAGAGGTAGAGATGATATGAAGAAAACTGCTTTACCATTGGGCAAAAATAATGCCACTTAAGTGCTACCAATTTCGTGAATGAATCGTATCGATTATTATAAACACCAATCGATTTAAAAAGAGATCTCTGGGTTGCCCGGGGAGGGAAAGAGGGGGGGGGGAGGGTTTTCTTTTTGTTCCGGCTATAACTGGATAGATTTGGCGCCATTACGTTATTATGTTTCTGAAAACGACTCCAGCTTCGCAGGCCTTTTGTTATTTCTCATAATTTGAGAATGGGAAAAAAAAAAAAGGAAATAATAATAATTCCGAAAAATATAATAATGAAATCAGCCGAATTACAAGTACATAAAAAAAGACTGTTAAACATGTAATTTCGATTACCTTTTTTGTTTGTTTATTGCATAAACCGTCCTTCGGATTCGAAAATATGGTAGATAAGACCAGTAGCAGCGGGGTTTAATTCCCCTATTTTGCCGAGTGTTTAAGGTGGAATAATTGGCTTTAATTTCTTTCGTCTGTGATTGGTTTATGTTTTTCAGTATCTGTAATTTGCCGGATCACTCTTTGTACTGCATAAGAGGCGGTATTTGACTTGCTATTACAACAATTAAGGCTTACACTGCCGCGAATTTTTCGAGACTGCTATAATTGTGGCATTTTTTGCAGCTGAGAAGAAGTAAGAAAAAGATCGTTTTCACGAATGTTATATTTATTTTATAATAATAAACTGAGGGTTATCTTAGTTTTCTCAATTATATACTTCAGCTACCGAAAAACTTCCCCCTCACCTCTATTGAGTTAAATTAGCTGGGAAACCGCATTAGATGTTAGGTTTGATTTAATTTAATAGCATTTTTATCAAGGACGATTCTTTCACGTTTTACTGATATTCAAATTTATAAATGATCTTATGTTATCGTCAGATCCGTTTCCCATGCGAAAAGGCTGTTATTTAATCGAAATAATATTAGTTTGATCTATATATTCAGATAATCATCTATTCATGCAAATTTACAAATATTGTAATTCGAAATAATTGATTTTTTTTTCTTTTAACCTGTAAAAATAATCGATATCTCTACAACAATGCTAAAATATTAATTATATAATGATTTAAAAAAATCATTATAAAAATTAGGGTTCCGTGATATTTATCTTGATGCATATATTATGTGTGTATCCGATATTTATTTTCCAAATATCATGATGTTTGATATTTTCATGTTTGATATTCATAAAGGAAATTGCTAAGTTTTCTTTTACAGATAAAAAGATACACCAATTAGTTTTACTTTAAATTATACTAATTATTAATTAAGGAATAAATAAATAAATGAGACAAAAGTCTCAAATAAGTTCATTCTATTTTTTAAATGCTAAGTTTTCTCTTTTATCCAGGTTGCATAATCATATCATATGTTAGTAAACGTTTTTTATGCTAACAATTTTCTTTAAACTGAAATCTTATTCGTTTAGAAATATATATCTGTAAGTGTGAAATCCAAGTGATAATTGTAGCTTTCTTCAATGTAATATCCGCATCGTGGGATTTATTTGCTTGCTGACCAATTTCGTATTATTGTACTTCTTTTATCTATTTGCTGTTGGAGAAACTTAAAATCTGTGTTTTACCCTGTAATTGAATCTGCGGGTAAATTCTCCCTTTGGGCAGTATCATCTATTCATTTTATCTTGACCACTTATCTTTGTCGCTCTTTCGTTAAATTTATCCAAAGACTTACACGCACAATTCTATTCATAAGGCTGAACTAAAGTTTCTGTCCCATCATCTACTCCGTTTCGTCAGTTTGACCACTGGTGACATAATTACCCCTTCCTCATCCAGATCATCCCTGTATATATTTTTTCCCATTTTCTCTCATCTAATATCTTTTACCGATCACACCAGAGTTGTCACTTTTCCAGCTAATAGTCGCGAAATAGAGATATACTAATTAGTTTTGCTTTAAATTATACTAATTATTTATTAAGGGATAAATAAATGAGACAGAAGTCTCAAATAAGTTCATTCTATTTTTTAAATGGTATTCTGTGAAATAAGTTTTCTCTTTTATACGGTAAGCAGAATCATATGTTTTTACGTTTTTAAAACGTCTTTTATGCTCCCAATTTTCTTTAAACTGAAATGTTATTAGTTTAGAAATATATATCAGTTGTAAGCGTGGAATCTAAGTGATAATTGTAGCTTTCTTCAATTTAAGGGTGTATTCGAAAAAATATTTTTCCACCCTCAACAGCTCGAAATTTTCTGAGACATTTTCAGGCTCATTTTTAAAAGTAAAAACGTGAAACTTGCTGGGGTGATTTCTGAAGACATGTTTAACATGCCGTGTGATTTCATTTTCAGCTCAATTAATTAGAATTTGATTTTTAAACAATTATTTTCTCAGTTTGACCATTTTTTTCATTCCCAGATCACCCGCTTCGGAAAATTCGGTTCAAAACGCCAACTTTGACAGCGTTTTTTACAGTATTTTCTGCATTTATCAAAAAATTAAGAAGCACGGCACATTATATAGTTTCTAAATAAGAGAATTTCCCAGTTTGATGCGTTTGAGAGCAAAAATGAATTTTAAAATGAATCAGAAAATAAGCAGTTTGTATCGGAATACACCCTTAATCCGCATTGCTGACCAATTTCGTATCATACCACTTATTTTATCTATTTGCTGTTGAGGGGAACTTAAAGTCTGTGTTTTACCCTGTAATTGAATCTGCGGGAAAATTCTCCCTTTGGGCAGTGCCATCTATTCATTTTATCTTGACCACTTATCTTTGTCGCTCTTTCGTTAAATTTATCCAAAGACTTATACGCACAATTCCATTCATAAGGCTGAACTAAAGTTTCTGTCCCATCATTCTACTCTGTTAAGGCAGCTTGACCACTGGTGACATAATTACCCCCTTCCTCATCCAGAACACCCCTGTATATATTTTTTCTCATCTTCTCTCATCTAATATCTTTTACCGATCACACCAGAGTTGTCACTTTTCCAGCTAATAGTCGCGAAATAGTTATCATTTGCCGCCAGAATATATATATGAACAGGACATCTGGACAGAAAGGACCTTTTACGAATACGATGCGGGTGGGTATGCTCTGCTCCATGTTCTTCTGCTTCCTTCCCCCCCGTCCTGGCATTCGAGCCTTTCACGTCTTAATTAACCCCTCGGTGTCTTTGCCTCCCTGGTTTCCTTGACAACCCATTGAGAAACGGGGTCCATTAATTACTGTACTGCGCACTGAGACATAGAAACCTTGTAATTTTGTCGCTACAATTCGAATGTCCCTTCTCAACTCCCCCTTTACCATGACGACAGGGTTTGCAGATATAGATATATAGCCATATATATCTGTGTCCAGCTGTGAGTCGGTAGCAATGGTGTAAGTCCTAAAATTTGTTGTTGCATCGTCCCCTTTCCTTATTCCCCCCCCCCCCACCCCTGTAACATATTGCAAGGAAATTTAATAAACTTATATCCTGGAATTAATCTAGAAACGTAGGCTTCGCAGTTTATTTTTTGGTAGATATACTCTGCTGTCGTAACCTCGTTAGCAGAGCGCTTTAAACTCGTCGTGACATTTCATGTTCACATATGCTAAAGATATGTAAAATTTTGATATTATCACTTCGGCATTTGTTAGATATTTAACTCTATGCTAATTAGGTTAAGGCATTGGCTTTACGCTAGCAAACTTTTACGTGCTATGACTCCGTGAACCTGGGTAATGTAGTCAGTCACTTGATTGTAGCTGTGTAAACACGACATAGTCATACATACATAAAATCGCTGTTCTAAAAGTTAATACTTCCACTTTTGAACATTAAATCTTTTATAATCATTACTACTTGATCATAAATGTAAAATTATCATAATTTTATAGTATAGGTAATATTGAATTGTACTTTATATTGCATTGTTTTCCCCTTTACTCTCAGTATTATACATTTTTCGGTATTGTAATGTATTTCGCATTCCTTATACAAGGTGTATATAAATAAACATCGCAACTTTACAGGGCTGTTAGAAGAAAACGAAGAAAAAAG
This sequence comes from Maratus speciosus, assembly GCA_963932465.1. Classification (NCBI taxonomy): domain Eukaryota; kingdom Metazoa; phylum Arthropoda; class Arachnida; order Araneae; family Salticidae; genus Maratus; species Maratus speciosus. Next base: position 428,612,451 of record OZ010794.1, read on the forward strand.
TACAACCTTATTGTTCATCGGAAATCAAAAATAATAATTGAAAGTTTAACCTTTTATCTAGTGACGGTACTTTTAAGTACCATTATAAAATAACTTGTTATAAAATTCATTTAATACATCGATTCGTAATAATACAGTTTAGAATGAGTTATAGATGCATTACTTTATCTTTTTCCAAAAGCATTATTGGTTACACAAAACAAGAATATTTTTAAAAGGATTATTTCTTTTGCCTTTGCGTCTTTTAAGCTTTCTTGGCGTCAGGAGGGAGGGGGGGGGGGGATTTTTCAATTCGGAAATATTTCGATCGTAAGAACATTATATTTGTACATTTCCTAATTCTACAAAATGCTATGAAAAATGTTTAAAATAACAGATTTGAGTGGGGTTGGCTAATTGCACAAAATCCCTATAAATTCAAATTTAATTAATCGTTCTAGATCCTTCATCCTTCTAAAATTTATGAAGTGATCATGTAAATCTTCTAATATAGTTTCAAAAATTCTCAAAAAATGCTTCTCAAAATATTTCTAAAGTATAGAGTTAATTTTATATGAAGTGTTAAAATGTTACTCACAGTTCGTCCGCTTTTAACACACAAAATATTAAATTCAGCATAGATTTTAGAAATATTTTCGACATCCTTTAAGAAGAGTACAGAGGAAATAGATGTTAAAATATGAATTTCCGGCGAAGATATTTTAAATATACGAATGTATCAAAAGTCCATAGACTTAACGTTACGGAGAAGAATTCCGAAAAAAACTATACGGGAAGAATCCTCGGCATTACAATCGCAGACAGTACTTGTAAAACATATAAAGTGAAGTGATACAAAAAAAAAAAAAAAAAAAAAAAAAAAATGATATGGATATCGAAAAGTGTATTCTAGATGCTGCGTTGCTTCTTGCTGCTTATTCCTGAAGTTACCGTCTGACAATGAAGGGAAAAAATATCATCAATTATTCAAAAGACATAGTAATTAAATACATTAATTATTCATTTTTAAATCATCATTCCTGTGCTATCCTCCTGAGCAAAATGATCTTATCAGCATATTTCACATTTATGAGAGGCGATAAATAAGTAAAATTAGTTTGCATGTTGACCGTCGTATACTGTTGTTAAGGTCACCTTAGCCGTAATATTTATGCATGGTTATTGACCACTAAGCTAGCAAAAGCTGTTTTACGCTAATCTATGTGTGTTACTCGTTGTCAGAAAAAATTAATTGAAACCTCAGGATTGGTATTTTCTAGAAATGTTTTGTTTTTTACCTCATGACGGAAGTACCAACACTGTAAAAAAATGGACTAAAATACGGAAATACTACTGGCAACGGACCTTTAACGGAACTTTTTTCCGATAAATTACAGAAAATTTTCCGTTAAATTCCAAAAAAACGGAAAATTTTCTGTAATTTACCGGGAAAAAGTTTCGTCAAAATACGGAAATACTACTGGCGTCTAGATTTGCCAGTAGTATTTCCGTATTTTAGTCCGATTTTTTTTTTTATACAGTGAAGGACTGATGTATTTCTTGATTATTGGTCATACATTTTCTGTAAGATTAGGGGGCGGGAGGGGTCGCACCTGTTAATGAATTTTTTCTTTTTAAATATTAATAAGTGTTTACGTATGATAAAATGTATTTTTCTTGATCTTTTCGTTCAAAAGAGTTGGGAGAGGGAGTCATGTCATAACTCTATAATTCTTGCCTGGAATGATTCGGCTTTCAGAAGTGTCACTGTTGGAAAAAAATCACGGCAAGTAGTATGTTCGAGGTATGGTTTTATTTCTCCTTTCGGAATCTTTTTAGTAGCATCAACTTTTAATGTAATTTTTTGTAAATTGCAGACTTAGCATTGATAATATTAAGTCTTCGTGGAAACATTAACCGATCCAAATGGAACAAAATGTTATACATTTGTTCCGTGTTTTTTTCTACAAAAGTAACTACATATCGAAAAAATTTAAATGATCTTACTATGAGTTTGGAACAGCATACTTTTTTTTTGGATCTTGTGCCATTAAATCTATGAACCAACCAACCAACCGTCGTAACTATAATTTTCTTTTTTTATCAAAGTGAGTCAAAGAAAGTCGCAATCTACAAAATTGAAACAGTCATTTTGTTCTGTATTGGTGACTGCGATGTGACGTGTAACACGCGAACGGCAGTTCAGAGCGAGATAACTAAAAAAGGATCAAATGAAAATAACTAAATGTGCATTTTGTGTTGGATTCTGTATTCCGAATCTAAAGCTAATGTAAAAAAAAAAAAAATAAATTCATGCCAAGTGCATTCATTCTCGGTGTTCTTTTTTCTAGAGTGTGTGTGCATTCACTGTCAGCACTCTGGAATAATCTGCTATTCTTGAACAAAAGCTCCCCATTCACACATCATATTTAATCGCTCCATAAAACTCTTTCCATCTTTATAAGTTCCTCCTCTTCTCTTCACCACCACACTTCTCTTTTCCAAAAGCGCTGCTATAAATCTGGGAGAACTATCCTCGCCTTTTCAAAATCCTGTGAGAAGTGTACAAGTGGGAGGACAAGATCGCTTGGTCCTCCGTCTGTTCCAGTGGCCCTGTGTTGACAAGTGCTTAGGTCCTGACTGACCCCTGCCGGTGACACCCAATATATATATTATACCTTTTAACCTCTGGGCCCTGCCATCTACTTGCTCTGCGTTGGGGGTCAGGCCTCTGGGACCATTATTAATTTTTGCCTCTCCCGAAAAGACAAATTGCGCCGGCCTTTTCGGTTTTCCGTTGCCATTGGCTCGTTAATCGCTTCTCGTGGAGATTAAGGTCGCCCGGAGGGGGGGGGGGGGTGAGCATAGTGTAGAGATATTTGTGAAAAATGTTCGGGACTAATTACCTCGCTGAGGAGAGAGATTGCTGTTGAAGCTTTCAAATGGTGCTTGGAATAGTGTAATGTATTCGGATTAAGTTTTGGAATTGTTTTAAACACTTCAAATTTTGCATGTAATGAAAGACTACGATTATTGTCGTTCCTGATAGAATTGTCAAAATTTGATTGGTTAATTTGGATAACTGGGGAGTTTCGGCTCTGGAATCCGGAATGAAGTTTCCAGAGGACTTTGAATGACGGTGCTGATGAAAATTGATTTCTATATAATCTGAATTATGAAGCAAGATTTGTAATTCAAGTTGATGTAAGCATGCGACTTTATATAATTGTAATCGAATAATATGATGTTGTTGCCTGCTCATTGAATATTTTACAATAAGTGAGTTAAACATTTTTCTGCCGCTCCTTATATATTTCTACTTGAAAATGACATTTCCCTATGTCTCAAAGGGTATGCATGTTTCTGTTTGCTTCCGTATTGTCTTTTGAATTATCTTCAGTATTTTTTTCTAAAATAGAATATATATATATGTAACCCTTAACAAGGGAGGAGTGAAAAACTAAAAAATAATAATAATAATAATAATTGGAGGCGTGTAATTTGAAAACCGTATTTGTTTGAGGACCCGTTCAAATGAAGATAGTATGTGTATCGCATAATAAAATAATAATAGTAGTCAAATAAAGTAGTGCCTTGTTCAAATAATAGTACGAAATCATAGATGTTTACTTTGAACCTTCAATATATGGGAGAACACAAGAAAATTTCAGTATTCAAAGAAATTTCTCATTTCTAAAATATCGTATCTACCTCATGAAAAAAATCTCATTAGTTTTTATAGTCGATACAAAACATCTTATGAGTTGCCCACATCAAAATACAAAATCTTGAACATTTTCTTAAATTTCTTACAATGAATTAATATATGGAACCAAACTAGAGGGAAAACGTTTAGTACCAAGCAGGATTCTCACTGGTTTTTGATTAATCTAGGCAAATGGGTTAATCATTAATGAAAAACTATTGCCAGATTCACTCGCCAATAGTAATAGATTCGTCGTGAAGAACTGATTCTAAAATCGTTCTTTAAACTCACCCAATGTACCCTGTTTTTCCTTTTGAATATGTGTTTCAATTTTTTGCAATTGATTTTAGAATTGATTTTAGAATAGTTATTCACAACTATCAGTTATAGAAACTAATAAAACAAATGTAGTATAATGTGTTCCAATTTCGAGAAGAAAAAAAAAAAGAAATTAGTCTGATTTATTTCGATATAGTTTTATGAAAACTCTTGATTTGGGATATAGCATGTCAGTGGATTGTTAAATGAAAACAAATAAATATATAACTGAGGTCGAGTTCTTTAAACATATAAAACACAAATAAATTACACAGAAAACGTTTAATCGTGTAATAACATCATTGAGAGTATCGCCAAAAGAATTTTTTTTTCGCGATTTGGCAATTTCAACCTTTCGTTTTCTCGCAAAATGAGACATTTTGTTGCGATTTGGCGCAATGGTGATCGACAGCAAGAATACGATTGTGTGTGTGTATATATATATTTTTTATTTTAATTATGTCTCTCTGGTAATAGTTCTTTAATCCCGATAACTCTCCATCCCTCATGGAAGAATTTAGTATACTACTTGTTTTGAGAAACTTTCGTTGAATGATGCCCCATTTCTCGGCATTCCTCCTGGCGGAATATTTATTCCGATACGTGTGAGTAAGTTTAAAAAAATAAAAATAATAAATAAGTTGTAGTTTAGCCCTAAATGAATAGGTCATAACAACATTGAAAAAAATTCTTTAACTAAAATATCAGGGCTAGTATGCGATATTGAAGGTTCTTGAGTTAAAGTGGTCAGAAAATTTAGTTTATATATGCTATTTGGTGTAACCTTTGAACACTTTGAATGAAGCACTACTGGAGACACCTTTCTCTTTGTAGGCATTTTTATGTTTCAGCTTACTTTATAATTAAAAAATTCTAACATAACTTATATGTCGTTTTATTTAGATAATTTGTTATCGCCATGTTTTTTGCCTTTTTTAATTATTTGTTTATAACTGACGGCAAGATATATTAACTTTTTCCTGGAATTTTTTGTTGGCAGTTGTTAAACGTCTTTTCCGGTTGCATTTGCATCTAAATCTTCCATCGACAGAGCCCTTCTGTTTACGTTGTTTTCGGCAAGGACCTCAGCCAAGCGCCACATTACCATGAAAAATGGACTGTTAGGGCAAACCTCCCCTCTAACCACACTCTGTCAGTGGCTACCGACGCTCAAATCCCTTCGAATTAAGTTCTTTAAAAGCGCACGGAAAAGCACTCAGCTTAGAGGAAAAGCGTCATAAATCAGGCGCATTTAAGGCATACCCCACCGAACTCGCCCCCCTCTTTTCCCGAAAATTCGGCAGTGACACGGGCCACCGCTATTATTTACCCGCCATTAAACAAAAGTAATGATTTTCGCCCTGCAATGAAGTCGTATACACAAGGAGATGAAAAAACCATTATTAATCATTAAGTTTCCCTTATCAATTGGAAGATACGGTTGTAGTGACACCTTTTAAGACGTAATCAGTATCATTGCGAAGCCCCTTAAAAACTTAGTCAAATAATATGAGTGTGTCCAGTAACTATTATTATGGGGGTGAACTTTTAATGTTTTTTGCTGGTATGGAAAGTGATAAATGATTCTGAAAAAAGGTAGGTTTAGGAAGAGGAAGACGTGATTTTACTGCTCAGTGTGATTGTGAACTTCTGTATGATTTTCCTCTTCTTACCTTTTAAGTGATTCACACTGATATTTAATAAGGTATACGGGATTGCCGAAGGGGCACGAAAATTATTGCTTAGTAAATATGTTTTGGTTTGAAGTGTGCCCTATTTAGTCTTCCCATTTATCAATACTGTTTATGTGAGTGTTGACGGAAGGAATCATTTTGTAGTGATGCATTTTAAGACCTAATCAGTATCATTGTGAAGCCACTTAAAAACTTAGTCTAATATGTGTGTGTCTAGTAACTATTATTATGGGGGTGAACTTTTAATATTTTGGGGGGCTATAAAAAGTGATAAATGATTCTAAACAAGGTAGGTTTAGAAAGAGGAAGACATAATTTAGCTCGTGTGATTGTGAACTTCTGTATGATTTTCCTCTTCTTACCTTTTAAGTGAAACTGATATTTAAAACGGGATTGCCGAGGGGGGACACGAAAATTATTGCTTAATAAATCTTATTTGGTTGTTTGAAGATGCCCTATTTGGTCTTGCCATTTATCAATGCTGTTTATATTAGTGTTGACAGAAGGAATCACTTTGTAGTGACACATTTTAAGACGTAATCAGTATCATTGTGAAGCCACTTAAAAACTTAGTCAAATATGTGTATTTAGTACCGATTATTATGAGTGTGAACTTTAATGTTTTTGCGGCTATAGAAAGTGATAAATGATTCTGAAAAGAGTAGGTTTAGGAAAAGGAAGACATGATTTTATTGCCGAGTGTGAACTTCTGTATGATTTTTCTTTACTTAACTTTTAAGTGATTTACACTAATATTTTATAAGGTAATAACAGGATTGTCGAGGGGGATCACGAAAATTATCGTTTAGTAAATCTGATTTGGTGTTTTGAAGTGCACGCTATTTAATCTTGTCATTTATCACTGATGTGTATGCGAGTGTTGACAGAGGGGATAACTTTGTTGCGGATAGCTTTTACTGTCATTCTATATATGTTATACTTCATAGATTCGATATTAAAACATTTTCTGGGGAAAAAATGTATGTATTAGTAATTAAAGATAGTTATAAGTAATTAATTACCTTTATCTTCAGAAAAAAAGCATTTTTAGAAAACATATTATTATTGAAATGCTTTTCATTGCAGCTCCCTCCCCCTCCCCTCGTCTTTTTCAAATACACTTATTTTATCATTTGTGCGAATGAATGAATCCAAAATAACTTATTCTTAGTCTTTTGTTATTATTTTAAATAAAGCATGCATTCATAAGCAATTTACTGAAAATGTAGGATAAGGGGTCAAAGAAGATGCTCAGTATTTTTGAGAATGAACTTCAAAGATCTACCTTAAGATAATTATAAATATCCATGCTTGCATTTTATGCCAGTTTTCCTGTGGGCTTGCAAAAGATAGGGGTGGAAATCCTCTATGAACTCACTTGTTTGTGCTTTTGATTGTTCTAGAATTTTCATGATTTTAAACATTCGAATTCTCTTTTAATATCATTCAGTTAAAAAAATGTTTGATAATTTTTTTCGTTTTATTTGTGCAACAATATTTACTTTAAAAAGTTATTAAAATATACTGTTTTTTCTGATCCCCTCTCATTGTATGTACTTTAATGTATCTTCCTTTTTTTATGTTGAGTGTGCTATATTCTACCCTGAAGAAAGTGATTTAATTATGTCCACGCAAAGTTGAAATTATGCAATCTAGTCCAAAAAGAAGATGCTGAGGTATATTTATACCGTAAAGAATTTTGTTGAAGGACCTTTCTTATTTTACGTTAACCTTTAACTGATGTGATAGAAACTGTCACATAACTACTTTGAAGCGATCTGTGAGACTACTCCATTGAAAGGTGAATAAAAAGCGCGATTAACTCAACTCATTGGATGGTGTTTTTGTACTCAACTTTTTTGTACAGGACTGTTATAATTAAAATTCACCTATTCAAAATTATCTGGTTACTGTACCATAGGTGCCAACCTCACACTAATCCTCCGTAATACTTGCGTTAATTTAACCCTGGTTTAATACGTTTCGAACCAGAAATTGTTTTAAGAAATGGAATTAAATATGTTCCACGTAGAAACCTGGAATTAAATAAATAAGCATTCTTGAAATACATTTTCTGGTGCGAAATGTGGTTAATCTGGGTCAAATTAATCCAGACATTACTGAAGATTAGTGGAAAGTTGGCAGCTATGTTGTACTAAAGTTTCAAACGAAACAAAATTTTGGCAGTGTTTGTAGTTAAACTGAAAATTACAAGTTAAAATATAAAATTCTTTAAAAAAAAAAAAAAAAAAAAAGCAGCGTCTTTGAGACAGGTAACATCAGTTAAAGGTTAAATTGCAGTTTCTCACTTTTAAATCATTCCGTTATCTTCTATTTTGTTTTGATTTCATTTTTAATTTAACCCTTAACTACTGTTAGCGGTCTCACAGACTGCTGCTTTTTTCAATTTTCACAATTTAACTTGTAGTTTTCAGTTTAACTATAGATACTGGTTAAATTGTTTGTTTTAGAGCCTATTGCTATCACTAGATACTCCTGAATAGGTGAATTTTAAGTATAATAGTCCTGTACATGAAGTTTAATACAGAAATAGTATTTTATGAGTTAATTTAGCCTTATATTATCTTCAGCAAGTGTGCGTAATGCATATCTTTCGAATGTATTATCCAAAAATCTCTCAACAATTTTTACCCTTTAACTGATGTTATCGGTCTCTCAGACCGCGACATTTTTCAATTTTTATAGTTTAACTTGTAATTTTCAGTTTAACTACAAAACACTACCGAAATTTTGTTCCATTTGGAACTGTAGTACTATCGCCAGAGACTTTTGAATAGGTGCATTTTAATTATAACAGTCCTGTACAAAAGTTTTAGTACAAAAACACCATCCTATTAGTTTATCGCGTCTTTTATTCATGTTTCAATAGAGCGGTCTCGCAGACCGCTTCACACTAATTATGTGACAATTTCTGTGACATCAGTTAAAGGTTAATTTAAATTTTGGTATCTATTTTCTGTCCGCACTTACTGGAACAAAAATTAAAACCGAGGTGCATAGTAATATTTTAAGCAGAGAGGAATATGCAATTTGATAGGAATCGTTATCTTTTGAAAATATAGGTTAGATTAATTCACGATAAGTTTCTGATGGTTATGTGATAACACTAGCATCGCATACAATTATAAGCTCTGATGAATTGTTATCTGATCATAACCTGCTGCATTACGAAGTCGAGTAGTGAAAGTCTTTACGGAATATTTTTTGAACCCATGTAGTATATGAATACTTTTTCAGGGGTCGATGAAGGTTTTTATTCTTGGGGCCCATTTTATGAAAAGTAAAAGTTATTTTTGTGAATTTATAATATTTTTGTGAAAAATAACATTTCGTAACGAAAGTTGAAATACAGTTACTACTCAAATTCGAACCAAGCATTCATTGACAAAAACTTCTTCAAATCCTCTTGCTTGTTCTTGGTGAACTGGTTTTATTTACAAAATCACATTCTTTTGAACAGTTTTTATGAAAATGAATTTTGTAAAGGGGCCCATTTTATTAAATTTATTTTTGTGAAGGGGCCCATTTTATTAAATTTATTTTTGTGAAGGTGCCCATTTTATTAAATTTATTTTTGTGAAGGGGCCTATTTTATTAAATTTATTTTTGTGAAGGGGCCTATTTTATTAATTAGATTTTTGTGAAAGGTCCCTAAACAGGCCCCAAATTTTGTCTAGATCGACCCCTGTTTTTATATGCATGTACGGGAACTCTCATTTTATTTTGAATCTTTTGAAGAACGATAGTTATATTCTTTAAACCACTTAATTTTAATCAAAATGTACCAGTTTTTTAGTTATATAAACTTAATCTTTTACAATTTATGTGGATAAGTATATTAAAATTACATTTACACTCTCAAAAATAAAACTCTCACTTTTGACGATTCAGCAATCCTTGAGCTGTATTTCGTCGTTTTTGACGATCATTTCCTATCAACATCACGTGACTTTTAACGAAATGTAAACTCTCAAATATTTGACGAAAGTTTTGCTTCAAACTCAATGCATTTTAAGGAAACAGTTTCTGTACCTCCTCAAATCCTGCGATTTTAGCAAGCAGATATTTGCTTGTTTATGTTAGTCCTGTAGTAATTTATTTTAAAACAGTACTTTTTAGTGCTTTTCAGAAAATACTGAAATATAGGTAGCTATTGTTTCTTCATTAGTTATTTTTTTAACTGTTAAAAATTTTTAGGAATGCTTATTATTATTTATTTATTTATATGTTGTTGTTCGTTATGTTTTTTCGAAAAGAATATATTCCTGTGTTCTTCAAAACCATTCAAAAAGAAAATTTGGTCAATAAAATTTCAAACTTCCAGGATATCTTTTCTATTTATTTATTTAAGAAGTATATTCTGTTTTCAATCAAATTAAAAATAAACATAATTGATCCCTCTCCCCTTTATAAACAGTAAAGTGTTAAAATCGTATCCCCCTACTCAAAGAGATAAAATCTCACGCAATATGCACTTCACAATTCGTTATTTGTGAGCAACAAATTAACCAGGCCATATTCTAACTATTCATTGAGCAAATAAAATTTCACTAATAAATTATTTAATCAAGTCATATTATAATTATTCATTGACCATGAGAAAACCATAATAATTAATTAGCTTTACTTAAAACTTTCAGAAATTATAGCAGCGCCGATAAAATTACAATCTACCTTATAAAAATATAAATACGCAGTAGAATTCATTACATCAATCTAAAAGCACATCTATGCAAGTTCCCAATAGCGTGGTCGAAAGAGCAACGGTCTCCCACGCCAAAGGCCGTGGGTTCGAATCACCCCGAGGAAAACGAGAAGTGGATTTTTTTCTTCTCCCTGCCAATGAATACGGGAGCTTCCAAACTGTTCGATAGATGACACCACCAGCCCTCTTTTGACGAAATTTATAGCGTCAAGCAAGTGAAGAAAGTAATTTCATCAATTTGATGAAATATTCGCTCGGAGCATTTCCCAGGAAACGGTTTCGTCAAAAACAAAGAAAATTTCGTGAAATCTGAGTATTCATTTCTGAGTGTATATTTTCAGATGAAATTGTGCGTAATTTCTATTGAGTTTTCAACATAAAAGCAACAAAGTTGCTTGCTCTTGAAAGGGTTAAAAGTAAATCATAAACATGCAAATTTATTTTCTGCTTTACCAGAACTTGGGGGGAACTGCCCTTGCTGCTGGGCCATCTTTTCAGACCTACTGTGCCATATAGCGAAATTTGTTTATTTTGGCTAGAGAATTTTAAGGTAGAGTTGGAGGCACAAGTTTAAACTGCGTAGAATTGTGGTTGATGTCTTTTATATATGTGAAAACATATAACTTATTTTCAGGGTCTAATTAACCCTATTTGAAGACTTGGAGCAAAGATTTACAGCCACAATAACACTTTTCTTGCTACAATTTATGGTCATTTTAAGAAAAAAAGGGGTTGCGTTTAGCTTTTGAGGGATCCCCAATATCTGCCTCGCATGCCCTTACAATAATCAGGTCCTGCTTAGTTTGCCTATAGAATCTACAAGTTACTGTGAGTTTGGTCATCTAAACACAGAGTTCTCACTGCTACTTTTTCATCTCAACTTTTTCTTTGTACGCTATTTTATTTGTTCGTCTCCACTTCAAGCAGGACTATTTGATGGCAAGCTTCTTAATTGGCACAAATGGCCAAATTGATGGCAATTGGAAAGGTCAGATTTGGTGCTGCTGACTGCCAGAGGTTTGGAAGGACGCCAACTTTAATACCTTTTTAACCCTCGTGAACTCTTAAGAGTGTGATGGATGCTTCGTTATTATTCAATGGATTTGCGGGCGTGCAAAAGGATGGAGCGCTAACTGTTATTTTTATTTCCATCAATTGGCCTCTTTTTGATATTCCAGAGCTGTTTCCCTAAACGTTTGTGGATGTTATGAACTCTGTGTCTTTAATGGCATTTATTGTCGTCACTGGGAGAGTATATATTTTTTAGTGTGATGGCTGTGTAAATTTTGTTTGAAACCAATGAGTACAAATGAGCCAATTTTTTATCTGTCGCAGCTTGTTAATTTTACTCAGTTCTTATCAATTGTTAACAGTATATTATAATCTGCATAATTTATGTTTTGTATATAAATAAAAGAAAAAAAGCTAAAATAATGATCATGAAAAGGGGTAAAACAATAATTTGTTTTTCTTTAAGAAAACGTGGGTAATTTTTTTTCTATGAAATTAGTACATACAGTGATGGTAATTACGTTCCAATGTGCTCGCAAGTAGGTACGAAATCCTAAAGCAGCATGACAATTTGACTTGAATGTTAATTTAGTATTTTAATTATAATCGCTGTAGCTGTGTCTTCTATTCTGTTGTTCAAAATAATAAAATTCTATTCGTATGCAGGGTCGGATTTATTAACTTACGGCGAAAAGACACTTATGCTTATGATTGTGCTTCAAACACATGATTTTTTAACTACCACAATAGGCTTATTTTGAATAGGGTTCCTCGAATTTGAGCGAGCCCCGAATGCGCTGCTGTAAATCAGTCCTCGCTCATATTATCACTTTTTTACATTTTATACACCATGCATTTTTGAAAAAATTGAAACTCACGTTTTTGTCTTTCCTTCCAGGCGTGCAACGAGTTCACGACGCACGTGATGAACCTCCTGCGTGAACAGAGTCGAACCCGGCCCATCACGCCGAAAGAAATCGAGCGAATGGTCCAGATCATCCACAAGAAGTTCAACTCCATCCAAGTCCAGCTCAAACAGAGCACATGCGAAGCCGTCATGATCCTCAGGTCCAGGTTCTTGGACGCCAGGTAAATACAGATCTCTCTGTCCCTTTCAGGATGGACAGGAAGTCCGTATTAAATCTAAAAATGTACCTATAAAAGAAATTATTTGTAATTGAAGCATTGTTAGGTTGAAAAGCAAAAATAATTGTAATTCTAAAAGTTACCAAATGGGGCGTTATCATTTCTGCCTCTTCCAGAAGTATGCAAAAGAAATTGATTATAAAATATTCGACGACTGCTGATTTTTTATTGCTGTCGGAATTTCCTAAATCATTCTTTGCCATTTCTTCGTTTACGAAATTGACAGCATTCTCTCAGTAATTTGTCCTACATACAAAATAGATGATTAAATCGAATGAAAGATCCACCCAATAATGGTTTTCAGTACTCAACCTCTACTGACAACCCAAACATGCATTCACCTTAACGCCCTCTATCAGTAACTTTTGAAACAAATTATTGTTACTGTTAAACAAAAACGTGCCCTGACAAAGTACAAACCGATCAATATCAATCTTTTTTATTCCTTTCTTTTTTTTCTGCATTTTAAAAATTTATACGGATTAAAAAGAAGAGGAATTTTCTGCTAGCTTGATTCTCTGATTTTTGGCTATAGAATTTAAGTTAGTTTCTAGAGTTTTCATCGTATGGTTGGGTAAAATTCATCCCTGGCTATATAATTGCACAAAATTCAAAAAAATATATTATATCTTATAAAAAGTGATTGTTCTAGTCAAAAATGTAATACGGTTTCGTCTACAACTGTCTATTTAAGAAGACGAATATTCTTCATTCTATGATTAATTTTCGATAAGATTTCGATAGGGTTTTTTTTTGGGGGGGGGGGGGGAGGGGGTTACATTGTTATTTTGGGTGTATCTAAGTGAATTAAATCAGTTAAGCCATTCTATACTTTATTTTTCTATTGTGCACAATACTGTACAGGGTGATTATAATTAAAGTTTCATATTCAAAAGGCTGTAAAAAAAGAACCACTGGTCAGAATGACCTGATCTTTCATGTCAGTGAGTATACGTGAAGCAATGGGAATTTGTTTTGCGAAAGAAAAAAATACAAAAGTTGACCGATAGATGGCGCTGTACTCGTCATAAGATGCTGATTAAAAGACGCGACGTGCTGTTGAGGCACTCTTTGTTCAAAGCATATCCACCGCGACAAGGTGGTGCCCAGGGCTGCGGGGCCGGAGTCGTGGAGTCGGTGTCGGACCAATTTTTGAGCGAAAGAGTCGAAGTCGGATCTGTTAAAATTCCCGGAGTCGGAGTTGTCCATTTTAGAAGCAGGTCTGCGTTGTCGGAGTCGAAGTCGGCCCATTTTTGAGCGAAAGAGCCGGAATCGGATCTGTTAAAATTCCCGGAGTCGAAGTCGTCCATTTTTCCCACCGACTCCGAAGACCTGGTGGTGCCACAGCCGATAGGGAAAAATCGGTTTTTAATTAACCCTAGGCCAAAAACCGTGGAAAATAGCAAAAACGGAAAAGAACCCCTCAAATAAACCCGTCTCTTCGAATTTATCTATCAACTTCTTCAGATCGATTGCAGTCATCGGGTTAGAGTCGCTTTTTAAAACTTTTCAATGTTTGGAATTTCTTCAATTGTCGCACAGTCACTATTCTTGTAAAAAAAGCTTCACAAGCAGAGCCCAGATCCTTCAATGACAGTGATGACTACCTTCTCAGGCGTAGAATAAGAGGAACTGCATGTTCCCTGCCTTTTTATCACAAGTGCAATGTGCAGGTCACATCTTTTTTTTAGCACTCGTCTTATGACGAGTACAGGGCCATCTATCGATCAACTTTTTTACTTTTTTTTTTCTTTCGCAAAACAAATTCCCATTGCTTCACGCATACTCACATGAAATGTCAGGTCATTCTGACCAGTGATTCTTTTCCTTACAGCCTTTTGAAAGTGAAACTTTAATTATAATCGCCCTGTATAATTCAGGACAAATCGATTGAACTGAACTTTGGAAAAATGAATGACCAATGCTATGTAAAATTATTTGAAAATAGTCTTTTTCAGTGATAAATTCAAGGAATGGCCGAGGGGACGGGGGAACTGTCAGTTCCCCTGGAGTATAGAAATGCCCTCCTGAAAGATTCAGGAGTTATTTTCAGCAAATGTTCAATGTCAGACGGGCGTCTTTTTTGCTGATTTTTTTGCTTAAGTATTATCCATTGGCAATGCTATAGCATTGTGAATTGATAATACTTAAGCAAAAAAGACGCTCGTCTGACATTGGTCTAAGAATTACGATAATTTAGGAACGCCGGACAAATCCTTGGCAAAACCTTGTTATATCCCTTGTTTTAATCTTAAATACCCTTGAGACAATGTCATTCGAAGCATACTTGTTACATGAAATGGAAAGTACAATGGCACTTCCTTTGCCATATTGTACTTACCATGATTAATTCGTCAAATCATTTCTATGATTATAATTCGTTATTTAATTTTAGAAAAAAAAATTATAATTGTTAGTCTTTCATTTCTGATAAAAAATATCGAGATATGACATACATTAAACGAAATCAGTGATGCTTACACAGGGTTCCTACGGGTCAGGGAATTCGAAAATTTAGGCAAAAAGTCAGGAAAATTTTCAAGTGGTCAGGGAAAAGTCGGGAACTTTTTATGTATTACTTTCTGTCAGAAACTCAATTATCGTCGTAAATGAAGAAATTTTGAATTATTTATCCAATCAAAAATGTTTATACAAAATTTATGCAAACTATATAACAATACCATAATATGAAAAATAATTAAAAATCTGAAATGCATACAGCAGGTACTTTTTTTAGCGTTTTATCTAAATTAAAATTGTCCATTGCGGAGGGTTTTACAATATATAAGCTAAATTTTTATTGAAAAGGTCAGGGGAAACCTGGAAAAGTCAGGGAATTTTTTTATCCCTGAATTGTGTGGGAACCCATACCATCGATAATGTTTCTCTTAATTCTTTGATTATTTCTATCAATGATTTTTTTTTCTTTGCATTTTAAAATCGAAATGAAATAAGACATTTTTTCACAAGAAACTATTTTTCCCCCCAATTGTATATCCTTATTTCGTCTAGATAAACTAGAACAACTGTGGTAAGCGAAAAAAGAAAAAAAACCTCCACTAGCCTTTTTTTTTTCTTTTTGAGTAATCGCCAACGCATAAGAGAAAGACTAAGTACCACTTTCTTTGCCATATTATACTTTCCATGATTAATTCGTCAAATCATTTCTGATTAATTCGTTATTTAATTTTAGAAGAAAAATTTATAATTGTTAGTCTTTCATTTCTGATAAAAAATATCGAGATATGACATACATGAAACGAAATCTTACATCATCGATAATGTTATCTCTTAATTCTTTGATTATTTCTATCAATGATTTCTTTTTTCTTTGCATTTTAAAATCGAACTGAAATAAGACATTTTTTCACAAGAAACTGGTTTTTTTTTTTTTTTTTTTATCCCAATTCTATATCCTTATTCCGTCTAGATAAACCAGAACAACTGTGATAAACGAAAAAAAAAAAAAAAAAAAAAAACTCCACTAACCTTTTTTTTATTTTATATTTTGAGTAATCGCCAACGAATAAGAGAAAGACTAAGTACCACTTTCAGATGTCGGTACGGTTATAGGGAGAGAAGGGAGCGAGTGGAAAAAATAAATATTAAAAAAGAAGAAGAAAAAAAGGATTCTTTCATTTTATTTTATCTTTCAAAAAAATTTGAAAAAAGGATGGCCTCTTCCATAGCATCAAATTTCTCCCCTTTTGTATCTTAGCGAGAATTCTAGCTGCAGCTTTGAAAAATGCTTTGCTGAAATGTCTACGCTTTTTATATTTATTTTCTCTGTCTGTCTGAATTGTACTCCAAGATGGAATATCGTAAAAGTTGACAAGAAACAACGTGGAAATGAATTAGGTTAAATGCTTGTAGAGCTCCAGTGTTAAATTTCCCTCCTTTTTTTTATGTCCCCCCACCCTCCATTCCTTGTGAAATGGGAAGAATTCGAGCACGTGTGAATTCGTACGCATATAAAAATTGCTAGATGCCATTTCCTTTAGCAAAATTTTAAGTCCTGTTATTCTTTCAGTATGTGTTGAGTGTGTAAAAATGAAATGAATTCATGTGACAATAATTTGATACGCCTTAAAAGAAAGGAGAAATTCTCTCTTTTTTTTTTTTCTTCCTGTATGTTATGACATAAGAGTTGCGCAGGTTCGAACAATATTATTTGAAATTTAGTTTTCTGTGGTTTTCCCGAATTTTCGTTATTTTGTTTCTAGATGCCGAAATATGCATGTTTATTCATAAAAATATGAACGAACGTTTTGAGTTTCAATTCATATTCTCTCTATGTAGATTTAAAAGTTGAAATACAAAATTCTCGATGTTATATAAAATCGAATTTTCCTTATGTGAAATACGTTATTTCCTTGCCAGTTTTTTTGTAATATTTCTCTTTTTGTAACGTAGAAGTAGACTTGCTTAAGGCTGTTCTCAAATCCAAAAGGGCAACTTTATGACATAAGTTTTAATTTATTTTTGTTCGGAAATGCATGAAACTAGCAGGTGGTGTTGTTCAGAAACTATGTAATTAAACTGTTTTTTCCGTTTTTATTTTTTTGCAAACGCAATAGATCTTTAATAAAATAGTGTTCAAGTTGACGTTTTGAACCGAAGTTCCCGAAAAAGCAGAAAAATCATACCAGCCAGCGAAGGGAGAAAAACGTCTTTGTCACATGATCAAAATCGCTTATAACTCAATAGGCAATTTATTGATCAAAAAATAGAAAACACAGTTCGATTCCAAATCGCTTCCATAGTCAGGCCTTGCAATTTTATATCTTTCCGTTAAAAAATGAATTTATAAATGTGTCAAAACGTTTTGCGCTTGTTGAGCAAAGCAGTTGAGAACAGCATTAATGTGATATTACCCATCTGTGAAAACATATTTTTGTGTGTTGGTCTGCTAAGAGTTTCTTAAAATACATTAGTGCTATCTTCTTCCTCCTTTTTTCATTTCATATTTTATGGTTAATTTTTACTTTTTACTTTTGGAGAGCAAAGTCGCCCTACCCCCCTCTGTATTTTTTTCTGGTACCTAAATATCGTGGCATGAAACTTGGCATCTTCTTTATATCTGATCTGATTACGATTATTGAGAATCTCTGTGAAATTTCTCGTTTAAAAATGGATTTTGATTCCTTTAAACTTTACTGTGAAAACAAAATGTTCACCACTAAAAATTTAAAATACATTAGTGTTCTTATCTGATGTTTTTTTTTTTTTTCCATTTCATAATTTATTGTTAGAAATTTTTGACTATTGGAGAACAAACTCTGCCTCCCTTCCTCTGTATTTTTTTTTTTTTTTTTTTTTTTTTTTTTGTCATACCTAAATATCGTGGCATGAAGCTTGGCATCTTCTTTATATCTGATCTGATCATGGAAAACCTCTGTGAAATTTCTCGTTTAAAAATGCATTTTGATTTCTTTAAATTTCAATGTGAAATTAATTTTCACCACTAAAAACTTTACATGAACTACAGTTATTCCCTGAAAATGTTTTCTTTATTACTTTTAGACGCAAAAGTTGCATCATATCCAAAATATCGTATCCAAAATCATTCTGATTGTTTCCTATTTCAAATATTTTAATCAGTGTGCGTTATTTTAATAAAAACTTATGCATAGTAATTATTTAGAAATAAATTTTCGTATAATTTTGTAGAAGAATCTGGTACAGCAAAATTTAAATTAAGTATTTTTTAGTCGTGTGTTATTTTCTTATCTCCCGAGTACAGTATCCATAAATTTAGATGAATGTTCATTACTTTACTGATTTTCCTGCCATTGGCTTTTCAATTCCAAATTATTTAATAATAATTTTAAAATATATGTAATCTTTAGAAAGACGTCACTTTTAGAGGTAAAAATCAGTTATCAATTATTTAATAATACTTTACAAGTACATGAAATCTTTCCTGAAACATTCAATTTAGAGGCAAAAGATACCAAATAACATGATTGCCATGCTATTGCTTAGTTGATAGGAGGGTAGCCGAAGAAAAAATTTAACGTTGTTTAGAAAGGAAGAAAACACTCAAGAATGTTTCACTTTGTGGTAGTTGTGACAGACACAAATTTATTAAATATAAGGCAACAGCTTAATTTTGAGTTTTTTGTAATGAAACTTTTTGTCTCCGACTTTTGTTCTATCTTTAATGTGATAGATATTTTATGCTAGTTCGCTGTTTTTTAATACCCAGTTTGTTGAAAAACTTTGCGTGATGAGGGAAAGGGGGAGGGGGAAGGGGAGGCATTCGGCATATCTGAACTCGACTTATCAGAATCATTTAAAATGCCTGAAATGGTTAAGGGGTAAAAATGGTATTGTTAGGTTTTGTTGTTTGTTATCATCTTATATGCTTAAGGGGGCCTCAGCACTCCTAAAATTGGAAAAAAAGAAAAAAAAGAGAGACCATTTTCAACATTTAATATCTTAAAATGTATATGATTTTAAAACACAATTTTTATTGAGATGAAAGACATTTCCTTTATGTATTTAAAAATTGGCAAGATGCAGAATTGGCATTTGCAGCGTGCTCGAAACTGTCATATATTCCATGAGCAAAAAATTGGTGTAACAGCTTCCGCGCACGATTGAAGAAAAAAAAAAAACCTATTGCAACTAGAATGAAAAATTTGGTGCCTACTTATACTTCAGATTATAATTATTACCCTGAACCTAAATAAATTTGTATTTAAAGCATTTTCATATTTTTAATACAAAGTTGTACAAAAAGCTAATACAAAATTTTGAACATTTCAACAACATAATCACCTAAAAAAATATTTTTTTGAACAATAAAAAGGAAATTTTAGGTTCAGTTTATACAGATTAACATGAAACGTATGTTTTGAAAATTTTAACAAAAAATAAAACTAAACTCTGTGGCTATACAATCCAAGAAGGATCGGGGCCGACAGCGCCCATCTCTGTTTTCTTGACCCTGGGCCCCGAGGTGCTATAAAACATACGTCCCGGCCAGGTGGCCAGCCTAACGCGAGACCCTCTGTGTTTAGTTACCAAGCAAGCTTGGTACTCATTTTATCGACCCCGAAGGGATGAAAGGCTGAATGAACCTTTCCCAGTCGGGAGTTGAACTCCCGAGCTGCGGTGCGGCAATCAGATGTTCTGACCACTACACCACTGGGCTTCTTTTGAAAATTTTAGAAGAAAAAATATTCAGAAGTTTTTGGGATATCCTGCGCGTTATGCCCAAAAACGTCATTTGGAGAAAAATGACTTCAAAGTTTCGGAAACGCCGCTTCAGCTAATGAGCGAGTATAATTCTAAAAGCTATAACTTCTGTTCTAATGAGAATTTCAAGGAAACAATTATATTAAAATGTTCGGCAAAGATAGGAGTTTAACATGTAAATAATTAAAATTTCGAAAACTTTGAAGCTTTAAGAGTCCTGAGACACCTTAAATATACACAGGGGTCGATGCAGGTTTTTATTCTTGGGGCCCATTTTGTGAAAAGTAAAAGTTATTTTTGTGAATTTTATAATATTTTTGTGAAAAATAACATTTTGTAATGAACGTTGAAATATAGTTATTCAAATTCGAACCAAGCATTCATTAACATAAGCTTCTTCCAATCCTCTTTCTAAAGTTTTTGTTCTTGGTGAACTGGTTTTATTTACAAAATTACATATTTTAAAACAGTTTTTATGAAAAGGAATTTTACACAGGAGCCTCTTTTATTAAAAGGAATTTTGTGAATGGATCCATTTCATTAAATTCATTTTTGTGAAGAGGCCCATTTTATTAAATTCATTTTTGTGAAGAGGCCCATTTTATTAAATTCATTTTTGTGAAGAGGCCCGTTTTATTAAATTTATTTTTGTGAAGAAGCCCATATTATTAAATTTATTTTTGTGAAGAGGCCCATTTTATTAAATTTATTTTTGTCACGGGGCCTATTTTATTAATTAGATTTTTGTGAAAGGGCCCTAAACAGGTCCCAAATTTTGTCTGAATCGACCCCTGATACAGTATCCACAAATATAGATGAATATTCATTGCATTGCATTGCATATGTACCACTAATTTTCCTTCCATTAGCATTTCAGTTGCAAATTATTTAAATTTACTTTCGTTTGTGCGTACTTACGGAGCGTATCAAGTATTCTTTTATTATTATTGACTTCTTCATCCTCTTTTTATTTCTAATCCTCTTGCATTCGATTATTCTTATATTTCACACTTATTAACTCATTAGACCCCGCTTCTTTAGACGCGAACATTTAATTAGACTTTTTCAAAGTTATATTTAATTAACATTAAATAACGAATTAAATGTGAAGACCTGGCAGTCTTAAGGTATAATATCCTGCGCGTTATGCCCAAAAACGTCATTTAGATAAAAATGACTTCAAAGTTTCGGAAACGCCGCTTCAGCTATTGAGCTGGTATATTTCTAAAAGCTATAACTTCTGTTCTAATGAGAATTTCAAGGAAACAATTATATCAAAATTTTCAGCAAAGATAGGAGTTTAACACGTAAAAGAAATGAAATTTCGAAAACTTTGAAGCTTTTAAGAGTTCTGAGACCCCTTAAATATAATCCACAGATATAGATGAATATTCATTGCATTGCATTGCATATGTACCACTAATTTTCTTTCCATTAGCATTGCAATTGCAAATTATTTAAATTTACTTTCGCTTGTGCGTACTTACGGAGCGTATCAAGTATTCTTTTATTATCATTGACTTCTTCATCCTCTTTTTATTTCTAATCCTCTTGCATTCGATTATTCTTATATTTCACACTTATTAACTCATTAGACCCCGCTTCTTTAGACGCGAACATTTAATTAGACTTTTTCAAAGTTATATTTAATTAACATTAAATAACGAATTAAATGTGAAGACCCTGGCAGTCTTAAGGTCGGGCGGGGCAGGTGGGTGGGGGGTTCGAATGAAGAGGGTTGTGGCAGTAAAGGGGTAGTAGCGGGGCAGCAGCAGGGAGACGGAGGGAATGAACCAAAATTGAATTTTAACCTTCTGCAAAATGAAAGCTCTGAAAAAATAATTAATTTGTACTTTAAACAATAAACCTCATATAACAAAGTTGGACGTAAGAAAAGCCCAAAAAGAAGAGGGGAGAGCAAAAAAAGTCCAAAGTCTCGAGGAATTCTTGTTAAGTAAAAAGCGAGACTTTGTTTTTTCCAAATCAATTACAGCCTGACACATCAAACAATGTTTAAGATTAGAAAAGAAAAAAAAAAAGGAAGGATATTAAAAAATTATCTTTTTGGCTAATAACTACTTGAAGGAGAAGGTATTTACCTCTTAATAGGAAAGTTGCTATTTATTTTTATTTATTACTTGTGATTAGGAAGTGGTTTTTTTGTTCCTCCTCTTAAGTGTATGTGCGTGCGTTTGAAGAAGATGCTAGTGTGGAGAAAAATTGTTAAACGTCTTAAAATCCTCTTCCGACCTATCAAAAAAATATCGGTGTAATAAATAGATTAATTCTGTGAATAAAAAAAATAATAGTAAAAAAATACATTCCAGGTTGGAAGATAAATTGGGGGGGAAAGGGTAGCCTAAGAGGAGGGAGGAAGTTGGAAAAGAAGAATTTTAACGCGCCGAGTTTAATTAGAATGACAAGTATTCACCGTTTGATGCTTCTTTTAAGAGAAGCACCTTCTTGTTTTTAATTATTATTTTATTTATTTACTTTTTTTTTTAGTAAACAGAATTCATACAGTTTTTCATACTGGGAACGAGTTTTAATTGTGAAAAATTTATTTTCATTAGTTGCTTGTTCTTAATAATTTTTTTATTGCAAAAATTTTCGTTTTTATTTTCTTTTCTTTTCTTTTAAATGATATAAAAAAATATTTGCTGGTTAGTTTACTGGTTGGAAGTTTATTGATTGGGAAGTTTTAATGCTATGTGGGAAGAATAGTCATTATTTTACATACATAAAAAGGATAATTTTTGATAATTTATATAAGAATTGGTATCGACTCTAAAAAGTCAGATAATGTTGTAGTTTATCATAATTATTTTTTGAGATAACTCAGCGATATTAGTTTTGATCAAATAAGTTCTTTAAGAATTTTTTAAAAATGTTTTTTTTGTCTCGCATTTTTATATGCAGCAAATTAACAAATTGTATTTAGATTGTTGAATATCATTCTTTCCAATAGCAAAGATAATGATTAATAGACAGACACGGAGAGTGGAAGAGTGAGACAGAGTGCATCGGTGCACAGAGGCTGGCGGCTCCGGAAGAACGTATTAGAAATACATATAATTAGTAGGGATCGAATATTCGGTTTCGTTTTCGGCTCAAAATCAGAGTTTCGCGGAAAATTCGTTTTCGGCAAAAAATGCTGTCGAAAATTCTGCCGGACCAAAAAATCTCATTTCTTCTTTCGGAAATTTTCAACATTACTCATTGATTTAAGCTGTATCGGCTAGAATGAGACACTCTTTGTTTATTGCTATGAACTTCGCTGTTTATTATCAGCCATGACTGACTCAAGATATGAGTGCAAATTATAAAGCAACTAATGCATATAGAAATAAACTTTGAAGATGCTTTTCACGTGCTCATTAAAAGCTGCAGACTTAACAGTAATAGAGAAATTTTAGTTTGAAACCATAGGAATGTTTCGGATACTCTGAGAAAGTTCTAGTATAGTAGATGATCATTTACAAAAATCATTATAAAAGATAAATCGAGATATGTATACATAAAACATTTTTTAATTAGCTGAAATATATTAGTTTCGTATAATTAGAAAATCATTCTGTGCCAATAATGAATTGATTACATTTTTATTTTACTACCTGAAAATAAAAAGTTATGGTCAGAGGCACAGTGAGCCAATTTGGGCCGCACGAATAATTGATTATTTATGTATATTTAATAAACAAGTATAATTAATGAATAATTATGTAATATCTATGTATGTATTAATTACTTAAACTTTTTTTGACATTTCGTTTTTGGCCGAAAATAGGAAGATTACCGAAAATCGATTTCGGTCTATCCTTAATAAATTTGCCAGTTTTTTTTTTTTTTTTTTTTTGAAAGATGTGGTATAATGCAGGATCTAGCAACAATTTCAGATTTAGTGATAAGGAATAGGAAAATAGTTGTTGGAATGCCTTTTTCCAGTAAAATTGAATTTTGTACAAATTCTTTCTTTTCTGTACAGGACCGAAACTAGCCTTTTTTGCACCCGTGGCAAACAAGGATATTGCCCCCCCCCCCTCTTTCGCAAAGTATATTTACAAAGAGAATTTTACTAATTTTCTAATAACCGACTTATTTTAAAATTTAAAATATGTAATCATAAAATACTGACCAACGTAATCTACAATGGCGGGTTCAAGGGGGTGGTCACGGGGGTCATGACCCCCCTCTGAACACCAACAAAAGTATTCTAAAGATCATTTTAAAAATTAAGTATACAGTACAGTCCCGATTATCCGAGTTCTTCTGGTGCACTGGTGGCTACCATTATTATGAAACAGACATTATAAATGAAGTGTTAGGTGAAGATGAAAGAGCAATCGTAAAAAGTTAGAACTTTGATTTTCTGGTCAGAATGGGAAAAAAAAGTGGCCATATTTTTTTTTGGGGGAGGGGGGGGGTGGGAGGAGGAAAATGGAATGCATTTTCCCAGTAAAATTCGAATTTTGTACAAATTTTCTCTTTTCTCTATATTTTCACCACACACCAGCGGGAAATATCTGCATAATATTGTTACATGGTAGAATTTTATTTATTTTTTTTGTGACAGTTTTCTAAGTGTTTTCAAAATCGAACCCGCAATTATCTGTCTATATAACTAGAATGCAACTCCAATTACTCTTGTGGTTTTAAGGCTAGAATATGTGAATGTGAGAAGGTTGTAGTAGTGCCTAGTACACAATATTTTACGGAAAAATTGTAAAGAACTAATGGTTTCTCTCACGCTGTTGCCTCTCTGACTTTTCTTTGGGTCCATATTTCTCTTAAAATTCCGTCAGCGTCGTATTTTGAATGCATCCAAGAACCATTAAAGCGACATTTTTCAGGAAAACTTTTCCCGAAAGCGGGAAAACTTTTCTACGAGCTTGGTGTGAAGAGAAAAGCGGGGAGAGGAAGAGAAGGTTGTGTCTGGATTACTCTCATTGACGAGAGGTTGGGGCGCGAGGTTATATAATATAGCCCCAGCGAAACTCATTCAGGCGTTGGCCCACAAAACTAATCCCTTTACCTGCCATAAACGTTTTATTAATTAGAATTCAGATGTCACAGCGAAAATTCGCTAAACTAATTAGCGGCATTTCTTAAAACCCCCTTCGTGAGTTTTTAGTTTTACGGCGTGCTTTTCAAAGTTTCCGGCAGTTTTACGTTTCTACTGAGAGTGATGACGAGAAGCTCGCTGAGAAAGAGTGAAGGGATAGATTTTGGAGTTTTCTTTCTACTACTTCTAAAAGGAACTGCGGTTTTAACAGACTCTTGGGAATTTATGAGCAAAATTTGATGTGGCGAATGTGAAATTCACTTGTTGGTCTTTTCCCTTTGCAATTAACGTTCCAGGTTTCTGTGTTTTTGTCGGAAATCATCTGAAATCGTTTTTTGATATCAATTTGTGAATTATATAATGGTTTAATACGTGATTTATCGCATTGCCAACTAAGCTTAGAACCAACTAGCGAAAAATGTCCAAGTCCGAAATCGAACCCGGAACCCTTGGAATTGCGCTCCAAGTGCTCTACTATTTAAGCTACGAGGACGATACCCACGATATGTTGGTATACCAACATATGTGAGTGCTGAGCTTAAATGGTAGAGCACTTGGAGCGCTATTCCAAGGGTTCCGGGTTCGATTTCCGACTTGGACATTTTTCACTCTGTTGATTCTACGCTTAGTTAGCAATGTGATAAATCACGTATTAAATATTGAGTAATTTCGAGCGTAATTTCACTGCTGAAAATTTATTTAATCGTGTATAAAGTCATCTGATAATTTATACCAGGGGTCGTACGCTTCAGGAAATTTTTCAGGATAAATAGCAGTACTTTTTTTATAGAAAAATAAATCTATGGTAAATGCGCGAAATCTCGCCTTCATTTAAGAATAAATTTTCTATAAGAAAATACCAGTACCGAATAATTTTCTGGTCTTGAAATTTCAAGACAAGTGGAGCATTCTCACAATCCTTTTACTTTCATGTCCCTGAATAATAATTTTATTTTAATACACTTTTTTGTGTTTTTTTTTTTTATTTCATATACTGGGGAACACCCCATTGCATAATTGCACAACCAATATTAACGAGATAAATAAGTTTTGGACGATGTTGGGGGTCCAAACACCTGGAAAACTCCTATACCGTCCCGTGTCCCTGATGCTGATTTTTAGGTAGCTTTCATTACAAAAAGCTACCTATTGCAGCCGTTCGGAGGAAAGCGATTTCAAAAAATTTTGGTATATTTTCATCGATCATGACCTCCAGACCCCGAAACCACCCTCCGTTCAAAAGTTGATATATATATATATATATATATATATATATATATATATATATATATATATATATATATATATGTATATATATCTGATATTTGTCACACTGTAACTCTCGTATTTATGAACCGATTTGGATGAAACTCGGTGTGTACATAGTACATACCAATGTCTCGACCGAGTTCGTTAGCCAGCTTCATCCGCCATCTTGTTTAAAAATGGCGGCCATTTAAAAAAATTTTACAAATTTAAAATTTGAAATGTGGTACCAAAAAATTGAAAATTGAAAAATATTTTTTTCTTATTTCTTTGGCCTTGATGCAAAGATTCCGGAGCAGTTTTTGTTTTGTTTATATCTTACAAAATGGCTGAGTTATAGCACTTTGAATTTCTAGCGTGGCTGACATTTTGAAACGTCCTGATTTTTGTCACGCGATAACAGGCGTATTCATGAACCGATTTCGATGAAACTCGGCGTGTACATAGTACATACCAATGTCTCGACCGAGTTCGTTGGCCAGCTTCATCCGCCATCTTGTTTCAAAATGGCGGCCATTTAAAAATTTTAAAAAAATTGAAAATTTGAAATGTGATACCAAAAAATTGAAAATTGAAAAATAATTTTTTCTTATGTTTTTGACTTTTATACAAAGATTTCGGAGCAGTTTTTGTTTCGTCTATATCTTAAAAAATAGCTGAGTTATAGTACTTTGAATTTCTAGCGTGGCTGACATTTTGAAACGTCCTAATTTTTGTTACGCGATAACAGGCGTATTCATGAACCGATTTCGATGAAACTCGGCGTGTACATAGTACATACCAATGTCTCGACCGAGTTCGTTGGCCAGCTTCATCCGCCATCTTGTTTCAAAATGGCGGCCATTTAAAAATTTTAAAAAAATTGAAAATTTGAAATGTGATACCAAAAAATTGAAAATTGAAAAATAATTTTTTCTTATGTTTTTGACTTTTATACAAAGATTTCGGAGCAGTTTTTGTTTCGTCTATATCTTAAAAAATAGCTGAGTTATAGTACTTTGAATTTCTAGCGTGGCTGACATTTTGAAACGTCCTAATTTTTGTTACGCGATAACAGGCGTATTCATGAACCGATTTCGATGAAACTCGGTGTGTACATATTACATACCAATGTCTCGACCGAGTTCGTTGGCCAACTTCATCCGCCATCTTGTTTCAAAATTGCGGCCATTTAAATTTTTTTTTAATTGAAAATTTAAAATGTGGTACCAAAAAATTGAAAATTGAAAAATAGTTTTTTCTTATGTGTTTGACCTTTATACAAAGATTTCGGAGCAGTTTTTGTTTCGTCTATATCTTAAAAAATGGCTGAGTTATAGCACTTTGAATTTCTAGCGTGGCTGACATTTTGAAACGTCCTAATTTTTGTCACGCGATAACAGGCGTATTCATGAACCGATATGGATGTACCTTGGTGTGTACAAAGTACATACCAATGTCTCGACCGAATTCGTTGGCCAGCTTCATTCGCCATTTTGTTTCAAAATGGCGGCCATTTATAAAAATTTTAAAAATTTAAAATGAGGTATCAAAAAATTGGATAATGAAAAAGATTTTTTTCTTATGTATTTGCCCTTGACGAAATTCTCATTCATAATGATTTAGTGTTGATAAAAATTAGTATTGAATCTTCTATAATCGGTTTCCACTTAATTGAGCTTCGCGTGTTTGAATAATATAAGCTAGATTTTTAAAAATAAGGAATATGAAAGCTACCTCTTCCTCCCGGCACTGGCCGGAAGGACTTTTAAGTTTGGAGCTGTCTGGATAAAATTGTTTCAGTAAAAATAATTCGATGTAATTTTTTTCTGAAACTGGAACTATTGTTTTATATAAATATGTAGCTAAAAATTAATCTGCACACATTTTTAGGGTTGTTGTTATTTTTTAAACTTTGTTCTTGAGTTTTAGATTCCTTACCATCCCTCTTCTAAAATTATGCAGAAAATCATTTCAGATGCAGCCACAGAATTTTTTTCAAGTTTTTTCTCATGCAGTAGTATGCTAAAGAAATAATGTCTATAATTCTTTAGCAGGAAATTTACTGTAGAATTTAAATCAGCATTTAAATATCAATTTCAAGCATCGTGGCTTTATTGGTTAGTCTTAGCGTCCCCAAGGTTTATTCCTGCTCTTTTCGAGGTAAATGAATTTTTTTTTTTTTAAATTTAATTCAATGTTAACAACTGTTTTTAAAAATCAATGAACATTGATTTACTAACTAAGTGTTCATGCTAAAAATCAATGAACACTTAGTCTTAAAATGATTTTCCTAAAAATAGGTGCTAATTTTCCTTACCGTTCCATCCTTACCGTCCTTTTTTTATTTTAACCATTTCGTCCCTTTTTTCCATTACATCCCCTTTTTTTACCCGACCGTTCCTTCTTTAACACCCCTTTAAGACAATGTTATACAAAAATTCTGTATTAAAAGTACTACATTGTTATTATTTCTTATTTGAATGTCCTGTGGGTACTATGCAAGTTCATTATAAGTAAAAATTTAAAAGAAAATAAGTCATAGGTGTAAAATGGTAAGGAAAATTAAACTCGCAAGTTTAACTTAAACCTCAGTTAAATTTTTTAAAAATTTCGCTGCTGACCATTTTTTGAATCATTAAGGCATTTGTCTATCAGATTAAAATGTTATTTTAGCAAGTTTAATTTTGTCAGATTTTTTTTTCCCAAAAGTCAAAAGATTGTGAAAATGCCCCAAGTACGACACTTCTTTATGCTCATTTACAAAAGTTTTTACCTACTGTTAAAGGAATTGCGATTCAACAAACTCTTGGAAATATCTGAGTAAATTTTGATATGGTGATTGTGAGGTTCACTTGCTGGTGTTTTCCATCTATAATTACGTATAACGTTTTGGTTTCTGTGTATACATTTTTTTCGTTTTTTGTCGAAAATCATCGTAAATCGTTTTTTGATATGAGTTAGTAAATATTATGGCTTTTAAAAGTACTGAAAACTAATTTTACTCAACCTGTTGCATTGCCTTCAAGAGAGTTTATATCTTTCATTTTTATTTAGTGCGTTCGTAATTATATAAATACGTAACACCTATGGTCGTCGTTCAGTCCGTCCGTCTGTCCGCATATAACAGAGCAAAACTTCCCAACCGAATGGTCGGAAATTTTAAATATATAATTGTTGAAAAATTTTGTCGAGTCATTTCAAATTTTATGAACATCGGATGTATAGTTTAATTACAAAGACACAGTCAAAAGTTTTCCGTTACATTAGAAATGGCCAATGGGGAAAAAATTATTTCAAGTGCATTTTAATAATGTTACAGCCTTCCGAATGGTCTGAAATTTTAAATATTTAGTTATTGAAAAATTTTGTCGAGTCATTTTAAATTTTATGAAAATCGGATGTATTGTTTAATTACAGGAACAGGCTAAAGTTTTCCGTTACATTAAGGCCAATGGGAAAAAAATAAGTGCATTTCAATGATGTTACAGCCTTTCGAACAGAATGGAATTGACATGCACTTATGAAGTGCACTAAAATATACATTCAGTACAATATGCGGTGCAAAAAGATATTTATAAAACTAGTTATAGTTCGAACGTACCCCATTTGCCACATTTGATGCACAATTTCCAACTTGTTATTTTTTAATAAAAAATAAATTTCTGTAAAATATTTAACTAGATGGTTACAGATTTGCCTTGCTTGCTAGTACTCCCTACCTATGACACATACACAGCCATAAATTTTACTCATAAAACAAGTTTCAAAAAAGCCCCCGATTTAAATTAAAAATATGTAACTTGTTTAGAAACTACTTCAGGTAGGTTAGTGCCTTTTACCTTCAAATATATATTTTGTTTATAAATCTTTTTCCTACCTGTACAAAAAAAGTTATTTAACTGTTATATTATCTACACTTTGTGCGAATTTTATGTCAAAACATGTTGCGTATTATTTTTTGTCAAAAAAATAACAGTTTGCCAGAACTTGTCACGTAAATTATACCGTTTAGAAGCTAAGACATTTATTTACCTTTGATAGATGAAGCTATACAATTTTAAACTCATTTACATCATTAGGAATTCCCAATCCATACTTGAAATTGGGAATGAAATTTACTTTGTATAATATTGTAACGTCTGTAATTAAATAGAACAACAATTGCTATTCAGAATTGCTGGTATGAATTCGGATTTTCTGAAGAAAAAAAAAAATCCTGAAATACATACTTCGGATTCAAATGAATTAAAGCGAAGCGTGCAAAGTGATGAATTAATAATAATCTTTAACGCGTTTTAAAAATGTTGAATATTTGTTTTCAGTTTGCATCTTTAGTTTTACATTAAATTAATAACGAAAAATACGAAATTTTTAATTCGTAGCACATTTTTCTTTCAAGAAAGTTTCAGTTAATTATCAAGTTCTAATTTTCTACAAATATCTATTCTGACACTCAAAGAAGCAATGGAAAACATAATCCTTTAGTTAACCATGAAAATAACAAGGGATATAAACGCAGATTTTCACAAATATCAGTGAATTTGTAACTCGTGTATTTAAATTAAATTTAAAAATAAGTTTTTTTCTCCAAAAACTTCCAAAAAGTCATATGTTTCTAATCGAGATGCCTTTGAGATACATTCAAAGACCCAAGTAGAAATATTTTTACATTTCTCCTTTTATCAGTCTCGCTTATAATCAATTTAAATCCATAAAGATACCGACTGCCTTTTCGGTTTTCAAAGAAAAGTTGAGATGTCTTTTTCCTTCGATTTTGCCTAAATTAATTCACGAGCCATCTCATGTAACGAGCATCAAATGAAATTACTGTCATAATGAATATCTTCTATGGCAGTATTTATTAGCGCGCCTTTCGAAGAGGGAATACCATTAAAACCAAATTATATGAACCTGCTCATAAACGCTCGCTCATAAACTGAAAATAAAAATGGCGCGCTTTCTGAGGAATTTGCAAAAAGACTTCCGAAAATAAATCTGCAATAATCCTATTTCGAGGTTCTCCAGATGCTTTAGCGATATAACGGGAATTACCATATTTTTGAGTTTTTCAAAATTTCGCGTTTCGAGTTTTTTGAATTGTGGGAGATTTTGTTTTTGACTATTGTTATAAAATGTCTGTTTTCATTTATAATGATTTTTGCGTGTTCTTTCTTCTTAAATTCTGTTTGAGTTTGTTTTTGTTTTCCGGGTTTTTGTTTTCTTTTTTTTTCTGTTGAAGACGTAGTTGGAA
The DNA here is from genome assembly GCA_963932465.1 of Maratus speciosus. Classification (NCBI taxonomy): domain Eukaryota; kingdom Metazoa; phylum Arthropoda; class Arachnida; order Araneae; family Salticidae; genus Maratus; species Maratus speciosus. The sequence continues at coordinate 428,643,795 of OZ010794.1, forward strand.
TTTATGCATTAATGGAAAAGACAAAAGGAGATACCAGAAATATTTTAAAGATAATTTTATACAAAAAAGTTTTCTTTTTGAAGTTAATTATTGTTATGAATATTCTTTCTTTAATCAACGAATTATTTTTTACAGTACAAAATATGGCAGCATGTTTCTAAAATAGCCTTTAATCCTTCTAAAATTATAATTTAAAATTTCAAAATAAGGGATTTTATTATTTTTCAAAATATTTCCTTCAAGAATTTTTATTATTGATAATTTTTCATGATAAGAATGGGAATTTTAACATGTATAAGACTTGAATTGAAAAGAAATAAATGTTTAAAAAATTTAACTACTATAATTTCACCTCCTTGAATATAATTCTTTTTATACTTAAATTTGCCTAATTATAGTTTTAATAAGATTTTATTACCTAATTAAATTCTTAACCGCTTTAACTTCTCCGTTCAAAGTATAATCCTTTTTAAATTTTAATCTAATTAGAAATTTTTAATTTTTTCTTAAAACTTTATATCAGGGTAATTAAAAACAGCAAATAGTAATTTTTGCAGATGCATTAATGTAAATGAATTGATTCGAGGTAAATTTTTTCGGAGAAATATTTTTTTAATCTTTTCAAATCGATGTTTTATTTTTTTAAATTAGTAATTTTATACAAAAGTATCATGTGACAGTAAAACTCTTTGGATTTTGGTTTCTAAAAAATTGCGATTTCATTATTTATTAAAGAGCAACAACATTTTGTAAACGTGTTATCTCTACTCTCCTCGAATTATGGATTTTCGAGAGGAGAGATTATCATGTAAAGAAATTATAGTATACATTATGCAGTATGCATGTAGCAAAAATTTTCTTTTTTATGCATTCAACAAAATTTTTTTAAAAATAGGATATATTTTTAATAGAGTGAAAAGTCCATATTTTTTTCTTCCTTTTGGTTAATTAACTTATGTTTTAATTAGTATAATAACATAAAACTGTTTTCCTGTGATCTGTTTAAAATATGCATCTGCATATATTATATTATTTGTACACATTTTAAAACTTTAAAAAAAATATTATCGGGGGGGGGGGGGGGACTAGCATGTAACTTCAAATACTTTTCTTTATTTAAAGGAAAAGTATTTTCTAATTTTCTAATATAATAAAAAATTAATTATAAATGATTTACATATTGTCTATTACGTCATATAAGCCTATATTGAAATTATGACAAATACCACCACCCTCCCTTTTATTTTCCTTTGTAAAAATGCTTTTTAATTTTCTGTGGCAATCGCAAATCTCGACCGAAATATACACACCGTCATATCTGCCGGTTTTTTTATATGCTGAAATATGATAATTTGACAAATCCATAAATTTTATGACTTTTCAATCGAAATCGAAAGTCCTTTTTTTTCTTTTTTTGCGGTGCGTTATGTTTTTACACACTATTATTTAACTCAACTTGGTTTTCTAATGAAAAAATGGATTTTTAACTCTCTTCCTGATATTCTAGAATTATATAAAAAAATATATACAAAGGTGCTTTTCTGATGACAATACAAAGTTTTAATATTTTTATAATTTAATTATAAATTAATAACTTACTTTTAAGGCATTTTTCTGTAAGCCCGCCGCAAGTGATCATCCAATATTTCTTATGGTTACAATTACATACGAGACAACAATGGATTTAATTATGCGCCAAACCAAGCTCTCCACTAAAGGCTAGCTAACTGTGAAGCTGCAACAACAAAATATTTTAAACACTATAAAATAGAAAATAAAAATAGTAAATAAAAAGTGCAATATTTCTTTAAAATAGGCTTTAATGAATTAATAGTTTCATATTAATTAAATTATGATTTTACTTTGTGAAATCAATTTCGAAATTCGAAAAAAGATAGTTTAAATAATGCCTTTTTATTTCCTGTTGCCATACCTAAAATAAGAAACAGAGCTAAAATTATAAATTTGAAAAATAAATTTACTAGCTCACTCTTTGTACCAAGCGTGAAAAAAACGTATTTCTTTCCATAATGGGACCCTGTGCCCTCGCCCAATGAATGCATTGAAACGGAAATTTATCTGAAAAATCTTGAATTCCAGTTATTATTAATTATTATTAACCCTTAAATGCCTGAGTTTTCAAAAATCATTTAAAAAATGTTTTTCAGCTTTCTTTTTTAAAATAAATCATGGGAAAAGTACTTAAAGAAAAATCATATTTTGATTTAAGTATGTTTTACGGCTGAAAAACAGTTTGTTACTAATCGGCAATACTGGTGTTTAATTGAAAAAATAATTTTTCTTGATAAAATTCTATAATATTAAACACACAAAAATGTTGAGAACTATGATAAGAAATAAGTTTTACTTGCTCACTGCAGAGCAAAATAGGGTATTTCGTAAGTTTCCAAACAAAACAAAACGAACATGTATCAACAATTGAAAAAATAAATCTATCTTTATTCTTAAACAGCACAAGTGTTGCCATCTAAATGTTCAAAATCGATTTAATAATATTTTACGAATGTATTTTATTGGCAACATTAGGCATTATAGCTTCAATATTATTCTACTAGTATTTGTAAGCCTAAATTGGGTATGTTGCCGAAAGGCAACACCCGTCATTTAAGGGTTAATTAGCTATGATTTTCAAGATGAATATTGAATGCTTATAAAGGAGTGTTATTTAAAAAAAAAAAAACTTTTTACTTTTTTTATATGCATACCGAAATAACCGTGAAATGAGTGATATTCTGGAAAGTACATAAATTTGCGCGTATTTATTTTGGATTTGTCTGGATTGCCTTTAATGAAGCTTAACGAGTATTTGTGTACTTTCGGAGAGTTATGTTTATGCTGTATGTTCCTATTCATAGCTGAGTGTGAGTCAAAGATTTGTTTTTCTTTCTTTTGCAGGAGGAAAAGGCGGAATTTCAGTAAACAGGCAACCGAAATCCTTAACGAGTACTTCTATTCTCATCTCAGTAATCCCTACCCCTCTGAAGAAGCTAAAGAAGAGCTCTCTAGGAAGTGTGGTATCACTGTATCTCAGGTAAAAGAAGCTGCTCCTGTTTTCTTTTGATGAATTTATGTTTCAAACACCGTCCTTCAATTCTGAAGCACGGTGTAGCTTATTCGAGCAACTTTATTTCATCTTATAATAGTTAGGAAGCATTGGTCCAAATTTGCAGCAATATGAATTTATTTGTATTATAACCAGAGTTAGAAAAAAACCACAACCGACATGGGGTTTTTCTTGAAAAAACCCAATTTTACATGGGATTTTCTTTTTCTTAATTATTCTGTGTGGTATCGCTGTGTTTCAGGTAGTGGTTGCCCCCGTTTACTTTTGATGAATTTATGTTTCAAACACAGTCCTTCAATTCTGAAGCACGGCGTAGCTTGTTCGAGCAACTTGATTTCATCTTGTAATGGTAAAGAAACATTTGTCCAAATTTGCAGCAATATGAATTTATTTGTATTATAGTCAAGGTTAGGAAAAAAAAAAAAAATCCTCATCGGTTTTTCATGAAAGAAACTAATTTTACCTGGGATTTTTTTTTCTTCTGAATTATTCTGTGTGGTATTTCATGTAAAGAGGCTGCTCACGTTGTTTATTTTTGATGAACTAGGGGGCTCGGCCCCCTACGAGCTACGCTCGCCAACCCCCGCCCAGACACCGCAGACTCTAAATGCACGTTAATTTGATCGGCTTTAAAAAGATTTCGAAAGATTGAATTGTAATGTAAAAAGCAGTGGCGATCTCCCTATAAACGAATTTCTATTCATTTGTCTTTGATTGGGGAATTTTAACGCCAAATCCGCTGCGGTACTGCTTGATTATCTCGTCGACCAATTTCGCCAAATTATATAAATCGCCAAACCACTCGCCAAATTATACAAATTGACATAATTTTTTATTTTAAATAACAATAGAACAAATAAATTCGTACGGCATTAATAAAAATACAAATAAAACGTCGAATAAAAATAACTTGATGACGTAGATACGTGTAACAACATTTCAAAATAAGCTAATATAAAAGGAATTAAGTAAACAGAGTCTTTGTCTCCTGGTATTTTTTAACAAAGCGAAAAGAAAGTTCTTTTAAATGAGACGATTTTAAATTAATCGTTTTTAATCTGACGTAATTTTTACCAAGCTATTTTTTTCTCTTTTAAATATTCACGTGAAGATACTTTTGTTAGAAATGAAATATTATTTGCGCTTTCATAACAAAAATAGTTGAAAAGATCCTCTCAAAATATTAAATAAATGTCTAGCGCAATTTCTAAATTTAAACTTTTTTGCAATATTATTTTGTGTTCATTTTATGTAATAACTATAATGTGACGTAAATATGACGTAATTTCTCCTACGACTTCTAACGCATGTTAATGAACTTATTATTTTACAATATCCTTTCTCTTTTAAAATTCACGTGTGTACTTTTTATGACATAATTTTTAATAAATTCCTGCTTTTTATGCGTAATTATTTAATTTTAATTTGAAAGTTTTTTTCCTGTTTATAATAGTCACGTGTAAATAAATTTTTAATTTGAAGCAAATATTATTGCTTGCGCTTTTTATACAGTTGGCAACAGTTTAAATTAGTACAATTTTCTGAAATCTGTAAAAAATATCTCTAGAAATGCTGAAAATTTGAATTTAAAATAGAAATAAAACCTGAAAAAATGAGTCAAAATAAAAAAATTAATGCAATCTGCACTCCGGCAAATTCTAACGCATAAAATGATCTAAAAATTATTACACTGTCATGTATAGTTTTTGCTGCTATAAAACTTTTTTAGTGGAACGATTTTGTCCAACTTTAGCATTAAATATCTCTTAAAATAATTCTTCGATTTGAAAACTGTCTGCATCAGCATGTTTATCAAACATTTCTGTATAAAACCACCGATTTTCATATTTTTGTATGCATTATTTTTCTTAATATTAACGAAGAAAGACCTCCGGTCACAAAAAATTCAAAACCGGCGGCGGCGGCGGCGATGACAGCGGTAGTTACTTTTTTTTAGAATAGAGAGATTTATGTTTCAAACACCGTCCTTCAATTTTGAAGCACGGCGTAGCTTCTCCGAGCAACTTTATTTCATCTTGCGCAAATAGACCATGGTCCAAATTTGCAGCAATATGAATTTATTTGTATTATAATCAAAATAGAAAAAAAAATCCAACCCACGTGGGTTTTTTCATGAAAAAACTCAATTTTACCTGGGGATTTTTTTTTCTGATATATTCTCTGGTATCACTGTATTTCAGGCAAAGAGGATGCTCCCGTTTAGTTCTGATGAATTTAGGTTTCCAATCCAATCTTCCAATTCTGAAGCACGTCGTAGCTTCTTCGACTAGCTCGATTACATCTTACAATAATAGTTAATATATACATATTGCCCGAATTTGAAGCAATATTTCGTTTAATTTTTATGAATTTATGTTCCAAACTCAATTCTGCAGTACTGCGTGGCGTAGCTTGTTTGGAGTACTCGATTTCATCTTATAATAATAGTAACCAAAAAAGAAAAAAAAATTGGGTTAAATTTGCTGCAACATGGATTTATTTGTATTTATAGTCAGGGTTGAAAAAAACCCAACCAATATAAGTTTTTTCTAGTTTTTTCACGAAAATACCCAATTTTACCCGGGGATTTTTTTTCTGAAATATTCTGTGTGGTATCACTATTTCAGGTAACTTGTTGCTCCTGTTTTGTTTTGATAATTTCTTTCAAACGCCATTCTTCAATTCTGAAGTATGGTCAGCTTGTTCCACCCATTAGATTTCTTCTTATAATAATAGTAAAAAACAATTTACAGCAATATGACTTTTTTTTATTATTATTATAGTCAGGGTTAAAAACAACCAGCTCGCATGGGTATTTTTTTTTTTAAAGTTATTAATTAAAAAACCCAATTGTATCCAATTATCATTCTTTTTTCCGGAATATTCTGTGTAGGATCACAGTGTAAAGAGGCTGCTCCCGTTTTGCTTTGGTGAATTTAGCTTTCGTTCGTCGCTTGTTCTACCAACTCGATTTAATCTTATAATAATAGTAAAAAGGCATTGGCAAAAATTTGCAATAATATGAATTTATTTGTATTTTAATCAGGATTAGAAAGAAAAATGTCAACCATATGTCCCCCCCCCGCCTCCTAGCTTTTCATTAACCCAATATTACCCAGCAAAAAATGTTTTTTTTTCCTGTTTTTTCATTATTGTCAAAATTATGAACATAAATCCGGATTGGATTGTTGATTTGGTAAATAAACAGCCACCCTAATTATTTACGCAGTTGATGTAGTGTATTGTACCTCCCCTGAAGTTTGTGCATAGATTTTCAGAACACCCTGTATATTGAGAGAAGTAGTATTACAATTTACTAAAATACAGCTTCTCATATATTAATTTTAGTATTTAGGTGAACGCATGGGTGGGTAAAACCTGAGGGTTTTTTTAGCGGACCCATGTTGACGAACCCTGATTATATTAGACCATATATATGAAGAGGTTATTCTTTTTTATAGGTATGGTAGTAGAGAAAATATCGCGAAACACTGGCTTTTATTGAAAATAGTTCTTATGCTGTGTCAATGTGTATTAGGAAAATATCGTACGTAATTTTGTCTGTGTTTTCAGAATGTAAATATCCTAATATCGTTGCAAAATTGTTCGAAATTTAATCAGTATTACGCCAAGATTGTCAAAATCACTTCAATATAGATTACTTCTAGTAGGAGCTAAAAATTAACTTTCAACGGCAAGAGTCAATGCAGGCTTTTTAGCTTGGGGGCCATTTTTTGGAGGAAAAAGTTTTATTATTATTGTTATTTATTATTTGTGTGAAAAATAACATTTTGTATCGAAAGATCAAATCCAGCTATCTAAATTCGAAGCTAGCATTTATTAACTTTTTTTGTCTTCCTCCTAAAGTTTTCCTTTTGGTGAACTTATTTTGTTTGCAAAGTGCATGTTTCAAAGGCCAACAATGGAAAAAAAAATAATGATGAGTTTACTTTTATGGAATGAAATTTTGTGATGGGGACTGTTTTATTTAAAAGAAATTTTGCGATGAGGCCTCTTTTATTAAATGTAATTTTGTAAACTGGCCCTAAAAATACCACTTATTTTCTGAATTGACACCTGAATGGGGTACTATTACAGTGAAGTACAATTAATTATAAACAATATTCGAATGCATTAAAGTTAGAAACATAATCATAAAGGAAAAATTATTATTCGATAGTGACCAAAAAGAAAGTATATTCCTTTGGTTTTATTTTATTTTTCTACACTATGGTTGCGTTTTTCAAAGTCCTGCGTGTCTAATTTCTAATGCAGATCAAATAAAATTTGGCTTAAATTAGTTTTCAAATTTGGAAAAATATACTGAATTTAATTTTCACCAATCTTCATTAATATTTTTCTGAGATTTGAAGAGAAAAGAATATTACTAACCATTTAAGCGATAAATTTACTAATTCTCTCTCTCTCTCTCTCTCTCTCTCTCTCTCTCTCTCTCTCTCTATGTGTCTGTCTGTCTGCTTTTTATTCCTTGCTTCCATTCTCTGTCGTCAGCTACAGAAATTTCGTATCATCATATCATAAGCAATAAGCTCATTTAGTTTTCTTTCCTTCTTTATTTTCTTTCTTTGCAAATTGGACAGCCTTTTAAAAAACATCTTTCCTATCTTATTATAAAGAAAAACCCAGAAATCAGATATTTTTAGCGTATATCAAAATATCAAGATTCAAAGTATTAAGAAAAAAATATATAAAAGAAACAATACTATAGTTATTTTGATTAGAATAAAAAATATTTGCTATAAATATAAAAACAAAATTTTAATGATTTAAAGATATATTTTTTTTTTGTCATTAAAAATTTTATACTAAACTTCAGCCGTCTGAAACTGTTTCTGTTCCATGTATGAATTAATTAAATAGTCTCTAAATGTTCCATTAACCCTTAAATGTATGAATTTTTCCTTTTAGAATTGTATTTTTTATACTTATATTAAGGATTAGACACCAGAAATTTTAAGATAGATTTTTAACTTTATTTAGTAGCATATTTATATCATTTTTACAGAATTAATATTTCTATATAAATTAGTGGTTACGAAGAACTTGATTTATTTATTAAAAGTTAACTAAAAAGTTGCAAATTTGATACACTCTGCATTTAAGGGTTAACTTTCTGTCCTCTTATCTCTTATTATATATATATATATATGTATAGTTCTTTTCACTTAGAAAACTCAACAGTAGCAAAATATGCTGCTCTGTTAATTTTCGAAATAATACACAACACATTTTGAAAACTCTTTTATATTAATTCAATTCCACCTTCTATGCCCTCTTGTTTAGTGGTTAAACATGGCGCATAAGTAACTCGGCATATTATTTAATGTCGTTGAAAGTTGAAGTGCTTTTTGAAGTACTCAGTTTTAAACGTTATTTCTTTCCTAAATGGCGTATTGTTCACCTGCGTGTTTGCACGTTTGTGCGGGTTTTTTTTCTGTACTCTCGGACTAAGGTATTTTAAAATTTTAAAAAGTGATTTCGGATTGTGTTGAAGAAGAGAGGAGGGCTCTAAATGTCTCTCATGTGTCAAGGGTTTGAAATAGCTTGGGAGAAGTATCTTTGTAAGTACCATTTGTATTCAAGCATGAAAACGTAAATGTTCTTAAGTTTATATTGGGTAAGAGATTTCTAAATTTAAAAATCGCAAGAAATAATTTGCAGTAAAATAAGCTGCTATATGGATTAAATCTCTCGCATATTCGAGACGTTGCAAAATATTTATTTTATATTTAGAAATATACACTGCGATGCTTAATGCTCAAGAATTTAAAAGTTGTTTTAGGAAGTATGATTGGAATAAATGACGTTTAAAAATGTTATGCTTATCAAAATTAGGATGAAATATAACATTGTACAGAATACTATTTATCTAAAAATATAAGCTTTACTATTTCATTGAAACGTCAACTTATTTGACTTTTGTTAGAATATTTAAAGTTTTGAAATATCATGTATAATTAGATGGATACAGTTGCAGTAATATATGTGTATTTTGGAATTTATATACTTTTATTTTAAGATTTGTGAATTTTAAGATCAAAGCGATGTGTTCCTATGTATTTCAGTTATGTCAATTTAAGTGTTAATATTGTTTTTAAACATGAAATGTAAACTTTGTATCGTAAAGTTTACATTAATAACATGCGTTAATTAAACTATTTTACTCATTAATAAGGATCTTATTAAAAATATGCAGTTGTACATGGAAATTTCTCTGGGATGCGCTTTTTAAGCATAATCTTAAATACTCGAATGTGTATTGCTCATTTACACTATTAAAACTTAAGCATAGACCGAAACCGAATTCCTGTAATCTTTCTATTTTCGACCGAAAGCGAAAATGTCCAAAAAACATATTTAAGCAATTAATACATACATAAAGATACATAATTACTAATTAACTATACATATTTAAAAAATATACATAATTATTAATTAGTCATGCGTGTAGCCCAAGTTGGTTCTCTGCTCCTCTGATTTTACATTTAGAAATATACACTGCGATGCTTAATGCTCAAGAATTTAAAAGTTGTTTTAGGAAGTATGATTGGAATAAATGACGTTTAAAAATGTTATGCTTATCAAAATTAGGATGAAATATAACATTGCACAGAATACTATTTATCTAAAAATATAAGCTTTACTATTTCATTGAAACATCAACTTATTTGACTTTTGTTAGAATATCTGGAGTTTTAAAATATCATGTATAATTAGATGGATACAGTTGCAGCAATATATGTGTATTTTGGAATTTATATACTTTTATTTTAAGATTTGTGAATTCTGAGATCAAAGAGATTAGTTCCTATGTATTCCTTTATGTCAATTTAAGTATTGATTTTGTTTTTAAACATGAAATGCAAACTTTATATCGTAAAGTTTACATTAATAACATGCGTTAATTAAACTGTTTTACTCATTAATAAGGATCTTATTAAAAATATGCAGTTGTACAGTCGTGGGAAAAAAAAGTAAACACCCCTACTAACTCTTCGACAAATTATCGTAGACGGAAGTTACTGGTACCGAATGATTAGAAATAAAGTCTACTTTTAAATTATGTATATAACATTTGCTTAGGGGGCTATCTACATACTAAAACAAACCCAAACCTCATTTTTTTCAATGGCAATACCCAATTTTAACGAGATATTTCAAATTTTCGGTTCAAACTATGCCCAGACACCAAATTTCAAGTCATTTTAATGATAAGTTTTTGAATTATAAACATTCAAAATTTAGTGCTTCTAATGTTAAATTACATTTTCATATATTTATTTATATCTCCTGAAATTATGCTCCTAATGTGCTAATTTTTTGTGTAGCAATAATACTAATGTGCCCAAACATAAATACGATGAATTTTCAATTTTTATAATTTTATGATATGAATTATGAAATTAATATTCGAAAAAATTATGAATTGCAACCTACAATTTTTTTGATGGATTTAGATTTATTAAGTCCTGCTTTATGAAAATCCGAAATTTCATATTTTTCTTCCAAATAGTTTTCAAATTATGCTTTAAAAACGGCAAAATGATGGTTTAAGGGGCCGTCTATGATAGAGCCCCACCAGTGGCTGAGAGGTTCTGCTCTCGAAGCTGGTAGACGGGAGGTGCTGGGTTCGAATCCAATCGCGCCCGTCGGCCTAACCGTTTCGGAGTTTTCGTGGTTTTCTTCGAAACCTTGGATTTCCATGCGTAAATACGGGTTAGGTTCCCTTAGAAAGACCCCCTCGGGCCTATATCCCAAGCGTAGATAATCGGCCGTCAAAAATCAACCAACCAACCAACCAACCAACCAACCGTCTATGATAGAAGTGAGTAGATATTTTGAAATTTCTTCTGCTGTCCCGTTGTCTAACAGGCTTCATTGACTGCTTAAGGTGCCTTGATCAAGAAGGAGGCTCTCTCGGTTAACAATCGACTACAGAACTTCAATTTGGATACAGCCCTTAAAATACGCACATTTTATAATAACTAATTTCTCGAAAACTTATGGTACGAATTGCATAAAAATTTGTTTTTAGGCTAATTGAAAGGTGTAGAGTTCATTTATGCTGTCAGAATTGGGTATTGCTATTGAAAAAAATGAATTTATGGTTTGTTTTAATATGTAGATGGCCCCCTAAGCAAAATTTATATACATAATTTAAAAGTAGACTTTATTTCCAATCGTTTGGTACCGGTAACTTTCTTCTACGATAATTTGTTGAGGAGTTAGTAGGGGGTGTTTACTTTTTTTTTTCCACGACTGTACATGGAAATTTCTCTGGGATGCGCTTTTTAAGCATAATATTAAATATTCGAAAATGTATTGCTCATTTACATTATTAAAACTTAAGGATAGACCGAAACCGAATTTCGATAATCTTTCTATTTTCGGCCGAAAACGAAAACGCCCAAAAAACATTTTTAAGCAATTAATACATACATAAAGATACATAATTATTAATTAACTATACATATTTAAAAATATACATAATTATTAATTAGTTAATAATTGTTAATCATTAATTAGTATACATAAATTAGTCATACGTGTGGCCCAAGTTGGCTCTCTGTTCCTCTGATTTTATATTTAGAAATATACGCTGCGATGCTTAATGCTCAAGAATTTAAAAGTTGTTTTACAAAGTATGATTCGCATAAATGAAGTTTAAAAATGTTATGCTTATCAAAATTAGGATGAAATATAACATTGCCTAGAATATATTCTAGGCCATCATACCATTTATCTAAAAATATAAGCTTTACTATTTCATTGAAACATCAACTTATTTGACTTTTGTTAGAATGTCTGAAGTTTTAAAATATTATATATAATTGGATGGATACAGTTGCAGTAATATATGTCGTGTAATTTGGAATTTATATTCTTTTATTTTAAGATTTGTGAATTGTAAGATCAAATTGATGTGTTCCTATGTACTCAGTTATGTCAATTTAAGTGTTATTTTTGTTTTTAAACATCTAAACTTCTGTTATAAAGTGTGCATTAATAATCTACATCAATTAAACTATTTTACTCATTAATAAGGATATCATTAAAAATAATGCCGATGAATATAGAAGCTTCTTTGGAACACCCTTTTTAAACATAAATTATTAACCCGTATGTACATTTCTCATTTACATTATTAACCTCTGCAGAGACGAATTTTTTTTTTTTTTATCGTGAGGAAAAAAAAAATTGAAAAACAACAATAAAAATTCCCACACAAAAAAAAATAATAAATAAATAAATAAATAAATAAAAAAATTTTCACAAAAAAAAAGTTTACATTTATGGCCGCTGGGCGTTAATGGTAGTTTGAGTGAAATGATTTCTTATAAAATAAAAAACTAACAGTAATTTTCTTTCTTACATTTCTGCAAAACTTAATACATTTAAAATATGTCTGATATTTTATGAAATATTAACGATTTGTTTAAATAAATAATCCAACAACACTTACTGCCGAAAAATTGTGTCACGCTATTTTTCCCGACTGCCAAGAAAGGTTATGTGTTTCATGCGTATCTGGGTATGTGGATTTCTTTATACCCTCGAAACATCCCAACGGTTGGATGGATTTTAATGAATGAGGTCTCTATCGATTCGTCTTAATCGTCCGATGGTTATAGGCTAGTTTTGGTTTTTATAAATTCAAAATGGCGGCAGAGTAAAAAAAAAATTGTACGCACCCTATTGAGTGGCATATCATTGGATAGGTCTTTCAAAATGAAGACTATGTTTCATTGACTATTTTACAGTCAGAAGCTCCGTTTAAATATTACAGAACCTGGAAGTTGTGTAGGTAGGATCTCTAGCTTTACAGCAACTCTAACCTTCATAGACATATATAAGCCTCGTCAAAACAGTGTTTATAGATAGGAACTAACAATTAAACACAACTTAAAAGTCATCAATACAAGTAAATAATAATAATAATAATAATAAAAAGATAAGTAATATAAAAAATAGTTTCACATTGAGGAAAAATAATTAGTTCGCTTTTTACGCTGTCGGTTTTTTTGATTTTTTAAATTTAATTTTTACTTGTTTATACAGTCGAACCTCGATTTAACGTACTTTGATTTAACGAATTCTCCAATTTAACGAATATTTTTTCTGCCCCTACAAAAAGGGTGCTAAAATGCTCTGATTTAACGAATTTTTAGCTTTGATTTAACGAACAACAACCGCTGAAAAATTTGGCATTCGCACATAAAACTAAAACTTTGAATTTTTCGCACATAAAGTTTTGAATCTTTCACACCCTAATCCAAGTGTTACAAATTATTTTCTCATTTCTGGTGTATTCAAAAGACAGTCTTTCCCCCTTTTCAACTAGAAATGTATATATTAAGTTTTAAAAGCAAGTAACGTTAAAGAATTTAGATAATTTTAAAGTCGATCTCCTAACGTATAACTTATAATTTTTAAGCTCGTAGTAAACAATAATCATTCTTTTTTTCATATCTGTATATCTAAGGGTATTTTGCATTGATATTTTTATACCATACTCTTTACAAAAATTGATTTTCGGTTTAACGAATTGCTTCGGTTTAACGAACGAATATGTGGGTCCCAAACAATTCGTTAAATCGAGGTTCGACTGTATCTCTAACTGTGCATCGGAAATAACATTATCAGTGCGCCAAACCATAAAATTTTTACTTCTCTTATTGGGGTGTAGTGAATAAGTTATTATAAATTTTTTGTTATTTTTATTATTGTCAGTAGTTATAAAAAAAAACTAAACGGCCACATATGGGGCCAAGGGCGTGAAGAGGTTAAAATTAGGGGGACATAAGATTCAATCTAATTGGAATGTAAATTGGGACTGAAAGTTGAGAAGAAAGTATAGCAGTTAAACTAAAGACTAAACGAAAAATATACTAATTAAATAGTTTACGAAAGCCATTAACCAAATGCTTTTAAAAGTAGAAAATAAAGATTAAGGCAATTTTAGTGAATTTGGTAGAACGTCTTATCGATTTTAAGATATGTACATGTGTGTCTGTGTGTGTGTGTGCTCAAATGAAGGGGGGGGGGGGGATTACACCTTTTTATGGACTTTTTTTTATTTATTAAAGAAAGCACATGCGTAAACTCACTAAATTTTCGCCCACAAAATTAAAATTTTAGTCTTGTCTTTAAGAAAATTCTAATGAAACAGTTTCTCAAACGAAACTGTTGCTTATTATTCTCCTGCAATGTAAATATTCATATTCGTTCGGAGAAAAGGGGGAAAAAAAAGTGAATAACACCTTAGTGTTTCCATGTCGCTTTTGCCAACAGCGGCTATTCAGGCCAAAACCATCTTTTGTTTTAGCGCTTCTTGTTAGCCTGAAAATTTACTCGGACCTCAACGGGACAAGAGTATTAATATTTATAGCTTCATTTCGAGCATCTGAACGACAAACTCATTAAATTATAATGAATCGGCGTCTCCAAGAGAGAGAGAGGGCCCTCGCCTTCGGGAGAAAGAGGATGCAGATCATTCCGGGCATCCACTCCTTTTCATGTATAGTTTCGTATTTTGCCGGGAATCTGACGTAATCGTGATCACATGATAAATGTGGACCAGTCGCATTTGATTTGAATAATACATATTTATGTTTTAATTTATTCAAGTTTCTCATGGGTATTTTTATATTTAATCTAGAGCCTTAATTTAACTATGTCTGTATTCGAAAACTGTGTGTGTGTAGCTGAAAGCGCACGGTTCCATTCTTAGAAATTAAAATATTACAGTGATTAGTATGAAGGTAGCCTATTTTCCACCGGTTTTTTTTTTTATAATGCACATACACAGATTTATGTTGAACTTTATAATGTGTACATATACAGGCAGGGGCCGATTTACAAAATTGGGAGCCCGGGGCACAGATGCGTATTGGGGGCTTGAGTGTTTTTAATATTGAAAACGATACTTATTAAGATAACCACTTTTGACTTTAATAATTACTTTAAAATATCCATTAAAAATTAAATTTGATATTAATTTACTTTTAAATAATTATTTCTTAATTATGAAATTTAAATGAGTAAACGATTTATAATAAATTGTGTGGTGCTGATTATCTTTCCCTATGCAAGTCCATGTATCTGAAATGATAAAAGTATGCAACAACTAATAATAAAAGTTACAATTATTTAAAATATTAGGGGGCTCCGCATACGAGCTACGCTCACCAACCCCCAAATAATCTGACGGAAACATGAATAAGGATTAAATAAGAATTTAAAATACAATATATTTTTTAAGTGATAAAATAAAAGAAAATATTCACTATAATAAAGTAATTAAATATGAGATGCTCGAGACAAAATATACGATTTTATAAAAATACAATACGAATACAATAGAATGGAGAATGAAATGTAAAACTACATCAGATTTTGGACAATTAATTGAAAAACCTTCAGCAGCAATTAGGAGACCCCTGAAAATCAGGGGCCCTGGGCCGGTGCCCAAATGCCCTGCCGTAAATCAGGCACTGTATACAGGTTCTGTACTAAATACATAATAATGGAAAATAATTTAATTTTGTGTTTGAACATGCTTTGAGCAGTGTTCATCATAGCGATTCGACATACTCATCTAAACGTACCATTGCATCTCTATAAGACATTTAGATCAAATATGAAATATATATATATATATATATTGCTGTTACTTATTAATAGTTTAAATTTTATAAAATAATTTCATGAATGGAAAAAATAGGAAACATAACGAAGCTAGAAACTAATTAGGTTTTTACCAAAAAGAGTGTGTATATTTCAAGTTGTCATTTCTTCTTTTACTTTGTTGTTGTAACTACACTATATGGCCAAAGGTGACCGATCACTTGCGATTTTAAACGTTTTGTTGAATATCTAGAAAAATACATGAGGAATTAACCTGAAACTGCAGGTGTGTAAACGGTATAGTATAGGTCATATATTTCCGTGAAGATTATTTCCCGAAACCCCATAGGAGACCGTCAACAAATTGAAAAAGAACGAATATCTTTTGGATAACCCTATAAAAACTAATGTAGCAAAAGCGTTCAAACACGAGATTATTAATAAGTGGCTTATTATAATATACTGTGTTCATTTTTATGAGGATAGCATGTATACTCGTAGAGAAATTAAGGTTTTTTTTATAAAAACAGCCCCAAATTTCGCCAATTTTTTTGCTTATAATTTGCAGAGTTCTTAATATATAAAAAAAAGTTATTTTCAGAAAATATGACAAATAATATTGTACACAATGCTCTGCAACCAGAATTAAAAAAATAATAAAAATTGGATGAAAAATGAGCAGGTTTACTAAAAAATGTTTGACTGCGCATGCGCGAATGCGATCAAAATATAATGTGCATAATGTATTAGCTAAGTATATAGAGGAACTTTTGTGAAAGTCTCAAAATCATAGCTTGAAAATTCTGAAAATAATCGTCGATAGAATAAGCTCTAAATCCGTTGTTCTCAAAAACAAGCAAAAAGAACAGCGGTTGTATCCAAATATAGTAGTACGTGCAATATTGTGTGCGCTATCTTGGCACTAATCAACATATATTTGATACAACCCCTGATGTTTTTGCTTGTTTTTGGGAACAACGGATTCCTAGCTTATTCTATCGACGATTATTTTCAGAATTTTCAAGCTATGATTTTGAGATTTTCACCAAAGTTGCTTCATGTTTTCATTTCATGCTTAAGGCTCTTCTTAAATCCAAAGGGGCAACTTTATGACATAACTTTTAATTCATTTTTGGTCGTAAACCCATGAAACTGGCAGGTGTTGTTATCCAGTAACTATGTAATCAAAAGACTTTCCCGTTTTTTTGTAAACACAGTAGATCTTTTAGGAAACACTGCCAAAGTTGGCGTTTTGAGCCGAATTTCCAGACGAAAGTTGAAAAACCAGTCAGATTAGGGAGAAAAACGTCTTGTCGCGTGATGAATAGCTTATACAGAGATGTGAAAATCATTAGAATAATTGTGAAATTTACATTAAAATCTTGTTATATTAAAGAAATAATCATTATTTGAAAAATATTTTCAAAAAATATTTTTATGGATACATATAATATTTAGTGTGCATCCTCTTGTTTTTTATTAAAGATTCGATACGTCTTGGCATACTTTGTATGAGTTTTTGTTTTGGTAATGAATTTGTATTTCCTGTCATGATGCCAAATTTGGATGAGTCTTTATCAGACCATTCTTGTTTGTGCTGTTGCATTTCTTTAATTTTTAATTAAAGAAAACACTTCCATGGCCTGGAAACAGTCCAGATATGAACCCCATAGAGAATCTCCCGGCCATTGTAAAGAAAAAAATTAAAGAAATGGAACATCACAAACAAGAATGGTCTGATAAGACTCATCCAAATTTGGCTCCATGACAACGAAATACAAATTAATTGCCAAAATCTCATACAAAGTATGCCAAGATGTATGGAATCTTTAATAAAAAACAAGGGGGTGCACACTAAATATTAAATGTATCAATATATTTTAAATAATGTCTTCTTTAATATAACAAGATTTTATTGTAAATTTCTCAATTATTCTTATAATTTTCACACCTGTAACTCAATATGTAATCGGGGGTCGATCCAGGCAAAATTTGGGGAATATTTAGGGCCCTTTCACAAAAATCTATTTAATAAAATGGGCCCCTTCACAAAAATAAATTTAATAAAATGGGCCCCTTCACAAAAATAAATTTAATAAAATGGGCCCCTTCACAAAAATAAATTTAATAAAATGGGCCCCTTCACAAAAATAAATTTAATAAAATGGGCCCTTTCACAAAAATAAATTTAATAAAATGGGCCTCTTCATAAAAATGAACTTAATAAAACAGGCCTCTTCACAAAATGAACTTAATAAAACAGGCCCCTTCACAAAATTCCTTTTAATAAAATAGGCCAGGCCCCTTTCCAAACAATCTTCTTCATAAAAACTGTTTTAAAATATGTAATTTGTAAATAAAACCAGGTCACGAAAAGCAAAAATTTTAGCAAGGGGATTTAAAGAAGTTTTTGTTAATAAATTCTTGGTTCGAATTTGAGTAACTGGATTTCAACTTTCATTACAAAATGTTATTTTTCACAAAAATATTATAAAATTCACAAAAATAACTTTTACTTTTCACAAAATGGGCCCCAAGAATAAAAACCTGCATCGACCCCTGGTAATTTATTTATCAAAAAATGGAAAAATCCATTTCGATTCCAAATCGCTTACAGAGTCAGGCCTGTCAGTTTTATATCGTTACGTTTAAAAATAAGTCCCTCGTTGTGTCAGAAAGTTTGGCGCTCATTGAGCTGTGACCTTAAGGGGTCTGGTCACTCAGCTTCCGATTTCCTCTCACTAATGTAAGGTCTATGGGCGTTCGATGCATTCGACTATTTAAAATATCTCCTCGGGAAATTAATATTTTTAACTTCTATTTTTTGTGTACGCTTCCTAAAAGATATCTCTTTTTTTCTTAGTTCTCAAACTATTTCTAAAGTATAGACTTAATTTTATTTGAAGTGTTCAAATCTTATTCGCAGTTCGCCCGCTTTTAACACATAAAATATTAAATTCAGCATATATTTTAGAAATATTTTGAAAACTAAGAAAAAGAGAGGCATCCTTTAAGAATATCGAAGCTGAGTGACCAGACCCCTTAATCAAATTTAATTTCTTTTATGTACATTGGCGCACCCACGGGGAGAGCTAAAGGGGCTGAAGCCCCTCCCAGACCACGAGATTAGACTAACTATTCAAAGTTTCCTAAAATTCTGAAAGTTTTTCTTTATTATTTTTAATATGTGTTTAGAAAAATGGAAATTTTGAAAAATAGTAATCTTTTTCCCAATTTTTTTCTTATTTATAAATTTTCTTATGGAATTTGAAATATTAGCTTATTTAATATTTACAAATTAAAACAATATTATTTTTATTTATCAAACAGGTATAAGCCTTCAGAATTAGCCCCGTCAAAAAATTTCAGAGCCCCCCCCCCCCCACTCCTCAGGTTTCACTGGCTGCCCCCCCCCACCCCCCCACCCCACCCAGGATTCGGTTTGTATCAAACCAACAGAAAAATTATGTCCGGGCTCGACGCGTTTCGTCCATTTCTAATGTAAAACAATCGGGCCGAGCTGGTCCTGCTTTCCGGGCCAGATAACGAAAATGTAGATCTCTAAAATATGCTAGCCCCCTCCAAAGCTTAATCCGGGGTGCGGCACTGTTTATGTATATGCGTGTAACACACATACGCATAATGTAGTGACAAAAAAATGGTATCGCCACATTCTTTTTGTCTAAGAAAATCAAAATGGATTGCATTTCATATGTATAGAAGTTCTCTTTCCTGCATTGGACTACTGTACTTTCCTAAATATATTTCTGGTCGTAACTTTTGTTTCTTTTTTTACAGGTATCTAATTGGTTTGGTAATAAGAGGATACGATATAAAAAGAACATAGGCAAAGCTCAAGAAGAAGCCAACCTCTACGCCGCGAAAAAAGCAGGTAATGGCACCTCTTATTATATGCCCCCATATGCATAATTGTAGCATATTTTCCGGCGCTGTAGAGACTTTTACATTCAAATTTGGTCATTGGAATATCTTGAATTTGGTGTAGTCATCTTTTAAAACTCAATAAATCCCATTCATTATCATCTAAATACTGTGTATTTGTGATTTTTTTTCTGTCTTATTTTATTCCATAAAATCCCTATGCTGAGTAGTTTTTAACATCTAAATAACGTTGAAGATATTGCATTAAGTAGTTAAATCCTCAGGGAACCTTCAAATTAATTTTTAATGTTTTCGTAGTTTTTTAACCCATTTGTGCCTGATTTTTTTTTCTAAAAATTTGTTGGTAAAATCATTTTAAAATAATGCAAAATGAACTGGAAAAATACTAAAAAAAATTACGTTAAAAATTTTTTATTTGATAAAATGTAAACGTACTAAATATGGAAATATGCATAATTCTATGTTTTGTCTAAATTTATATAAAATAAGCTTTTAAATTGTATATTATATATTATAATTAGTTTTTTTTATGAACTACTAAATATATATATATATATATATATATATATATATATATATATATATATATATATTTATTTACAGAAACTAATAGCATTATAAGTATTAATGACAATAAACTATGAATAATCGTATTTGAGGCTTAAAAACAATTTGTTTCACAATCATTTTGAAAAGGACTTTACATATATAACTATCCCCTAAATGGATAATAAAATTATGTACGCATTCGTGCTTAGTCCCCTATATTTTGTATGTTACAAAAATGCATAAAAAATTGCCTTGAACATAGGATTTAACACACACACACAAAATAAATAATTAAATAAATACGTATTTCAAAGAAGTCTACAAGCTAAGATTGACTTATTTATTTGGATCCTTGGTAGAAAAAACACAAACTTACTTTTTGCATTTCGCCATCTTGAAAAATGAAAAATCTATGAACTCCGAAAAAGCCTTCATTTAAGCAAACAAATATTCATCTTATGCTGTCATCTTCCGGTAACAGATAAATACATTATAGGTAATTATTTCATACAATTTTCATGTCAGAAAGAAGAAGAAAATTATACAAATTTATTAAAATTCGAAGCGTCCCAAAAATGGAACGCTAGGCATACCCATTTATGCCTGCAGGTGTTAATGTTTCTAACCATTTACCTATAACGTTGAAGAGGCAGCAAAGAGGTCAATTCTGAATTTTTCAAAATCATTTAAAAGTTTTTTATGTAAACTCATCAGTTATTTGAAATTGTATAAAGAGAAAAAAACTACAGTAAACTCTCTGTAAGACAAACTCTGTGTAAAACGGAAATCTATCTTATCCGGAAAGATATTCGAGTCCCTGCGAATCCATAGACATAGAGTAAAATTTGTCTAAGGCGGAATATTGTCTATTACGGAAAATTTTCTTGGAGCCCCGATCGATTTCGCCTGATTTTTAGCAAATTTTTAACACTAGGAATTAAAAAAAGAAAAAGGTTTGTGATGAGATTTTTTTCACTGCTCTCTTTTAAATATTGACTGAGCGCTGATGTCTGCCCTTAGTCAAATAAAACTAATTAATTGAACATAAAAAATTCAACTGGGCAATTATTTATTTCTACCTTAGTTGCTCTTATATTTAAATATTCATAAGAATACTATTATATTCTGGACCTAGATATTTCAATCTTTTTTTAAATTTGCATATATCTATGTAAAAATAGTTCTAATTTCGAACGAAATCACAAAAGACTGTGATGTTACGGGAATTCTCTTGCACAAATTATTCATTCATGACAGACCAAGCAAAACTCGTTCCGCAATCAACCACCTCCAAAATAATAAAAACCCTATTTAAGTCACACCACTACGCTGAGTGAGGGAAAAGACTCCAAAACGCAAAAGCAAAGTCAAGGGAGTGACCCGAAAATGCGCGTCGTTTTCATCAGTATAATGGGTTTCTCTGCCTTCAGATAGCTTTGAATTGTGCCAACGAGGGTGGGTGAGAGGGCCCAGGCTCTTTCTGCCTGATTGCAAGGCCCCATAGGCGTCTCCCCCGATAATGACGTACGCCAACCATAGGGGGCCCACCCAAAACTGTCTTCCCTTCATTTTCTTAGGCCTAAGTCGGATTAGTTTAGTTTGGGAAGACTGTCTTTAAATGGCCTAGGAATTCATTCTTTCCAGCTGAATGAAGATATTCATGAAATGGGATTGGTGTAGAAAGGAAAGGTGATATTCAGTTAGTTTCAAAGAATTTTTCGTACACTTGTATGTATCATACAGCGTCGTTCTAAAGACTCCCTCGGCAACTTTAATTTAAATGTATTTATAAGCACATCTTCTGTAGAATGACTCATTATATAAACACGCCGAATTTTGTTTTCCTTCCTTTATTAGTGGTATTAATTGAATAATTCATCTCTGCCATGCGAATTTCATCAAGAGGTAATTTCCTGCATTTTTCTCGACAGTTTACGTTGGCATCTAACCGAATTTTTTTTCTTGACTTGCATAATTATTTGAACTAATGAGTTTGCTGTCATATACTGTTGTAGGGTTTTTGCTGAATCAAAATTATGAAGTAGGGCAATTTTAAAAACACTTTTCGCCTCCAGTAGCAAAATTAAATAGCACCCTTCTGTGATGCTAAAAGAACTCCCTTTGTCGTCTTTATATTTTGATAGACTCTTCGTTGATGATTGGTTTGTACTCTAGATTAAATCTCTTGATAAATGGCGATTTAATACTTAAAATCCGCTGATGTTTTATGATTGTTTTATCAGACGCATTACCATGGTAATTATGTTCCGATGGTATCGATAGCGTCTATATTTATGATATTATAATTCAGAAGTGCGCCTGTTGGCCCATCGTTTAAGGCTTCATCTATCATTGGGCTATGGGAAACTTACTTCGCGGCGTGATGGATTACGAGCAGGCGCTATTAATCACGGCTCCGGTTTGTGAAGACATCTAGTGGCGAGTTGCGTAAGGTTGTTGTGTCGGAACACGTGTTGGAGAAGAGCTCCATGAAGAGGATTCTTTCTTGGTTGTCTGTCATGTTCTAAATAAGTGATCTCAATGCAGAATAAGGACTGGGCAAAGTGAGATACCGTATTTTTGTAGTGTATCCTAGAGGTGGAAAATAAAGCAGTGCCGTGCAATGGTGACTCTGCCTTAACCTCAGACCCGACACAGGCTGATGTCATTTATTTACCTTAGATTTGGTATTAAGCTACTACTAATAAGAATATCGGAGATTATCTTAATGAAATCTCTATAGGGAGAAAGATTTATTGCTGCATCGAAATAACATATCATTGAACTGACTGCCTGCTACAAATCTGTCTTGGACAAACTCGTAAAAAGTAACACAAACTGTGTCTAATATCTTGGAAGTTTGTCTTTTCAAATTATGAGTTGTAGATACAAACTAGAACTAGAAAGACGTCAAAACGTATATACTGGGTTGGAATAATAATTTTTAAAAAAGGTATAATCTTCTCTAAGATATATTGTTTTCTAACGCAGGTATTTACTGATTCACCACAACAAGACTGTCGTTTTCCTGTCCGGGAGAATCCGAAACATGTTGCAACTCGGTATTCATCTCGAAAATTTTGAATCTTGGACTAGGCTGCTGTATTATCCTGAATTGCAAGCAGAGTTAGCGCCCATAATGTTTTTTACGTACACAATGTCTCGTCTCTCATGACTAAATGGTGATTTTTCATAGGGTCAATTGAATTCAGAAACTTTTAGGTTATGAATTCAATGCTATACCGACAAGGCTACTGAGACAATTTTCTTTTTCTTTCTTTCTCTCTTTTTCACTTTTAAAATATGTATATTACATTGCCGTTGATAACGGATAAGAGCATCCATATTTCCTGGTACTTTTAAAGGTCGCTGCTGATCGGAATGACAAAGTAAATACAACTAAATATTTTAAGAGTATCCCACTTTGATGTTTTTAAATAAACAAACTATAATACTGCCTGTTTGTTGATCATTTATCTCCCGTGCTATAAACTAAACTGTGTGACGCTAAAATCCATTAATGGCCTATAGATAATGGCCCACAGTGCTTAACGCTGGTTACTAGACCATGGGCCCTAAGTTGCCACACAGTACAGCACATGCCCCGGTCAGATGATCAGCCCAATGCGGAAATCTTGAGGGTTGCCCCAAGCTTGGTTGATGCTCCTTTTTATCAACACCAAAGAGATGAATGGCTGAGTAGCCTTGTCCAAGTCCGGAGTCTGGACATGCAGTGCGACGTGCTCAGCACTAAGCTATCGGACTTCCATGTATCTCATACTCTATGATATGTCCTCGAAATGTTCAGAGAGAGTGTCTGAACGCTCGAAGAACATTTACATTCTACTTTGAAATTACCAGTTATTATTAGAATCGCTTTTTCTTCTGTTTGAAATAAAAAAAAATAATAATAATAACAGCTTATTTTTAAAATATTTTAATTTGCTCGAAATGGAGCTACTTTTTATGGTTTATGAACATAGTTCCCAAAAATTTTCAAACTTTAATTTCAGCGGTCAGAATTTAACAATCATTTCACAAGAAATTATTGTGCTTATTATGTTTATCAATGTGCAGAAAAGAAAGAAAAATCTTTCACTTTTTAATAAATGTTTTTGCCTATGTTAACTGAATTCGAACAAACAACAAAAGAGCACAAACATTGAATCGTGAAACTTTTCGAAATAATTCTGGAGTGACGTGATAAGCCAGACTCGATATTTCGTTAAGAATTATGTTGTTAATATCAGTTTCTTTGTCAATTTTCTTTCAACATTTGTCTATTTTACTAAAGCCCGCGAGTAAAGTTTCAAATTTCCACATTTTTTTAGACACTTTTTGTTTTGAATTTTTTTTTTTTTTTTTTCAAAAAATATAATGATTTGTGACCTATGAATTTAAAAAAAAAAAAAAAAAAAACAGAAATGGATTTGTAGTAACTTCAAATGTGCGAATCCAATATTACAGCTCATTCCTCCAAGTAGTTTTTAAGTTATACTTAAAACTACGCGCATTGCAATCTGTTTTACAACGATTGCGAATGAATTTAACATTTGGACTTCCGAATTTTAAATCATTTCCTAATTCCTAAACTGCTTGGCCAAATGACTCCCCGTTTGGTACACGAAGATAAAATTTACCAAAAAAGCAAAATATGATATTAAAAATAATTGTTTGTACCGCATTGAAAATTTGTTTGGTACAATTTCAATGTGAAGACCATCCCCTGAACTTATTATTTTTTTAAATAAACCGAAAGAAGACATAATTTCCAGTCGAATGGCTGTCCCAGTTTTTTGTCTGCGACAATTAAAATCTATGAGTGTTTTATTTCATCCATGCTTTAATTCTTGAGATTGCGGAAATCTTGAAAAATGCATTATAGCAGCGCCACCTGTTGGGCGATTTATACCAAAAATTAAATAGCACTGATTTATACCAGGGATTAACTGAACCAGGAGTTTGATGAAAATCCGTGCACTTATTCTTGAGATAGACCTATTGCGATAATCATGAATAATGCAGCATAGCAGTGCCACCTGTTGGGCGATTTTCATCAAAATGTAATCAGTACCTAATTATATCAAGGACTAACTGAATCTGAAGATTTATGAAAATCCGTGCGTTAGGTCTTGATATAGCTATTGAGAAAATCGTGAAAATGCAGCATAGCAACGCCACCTGTTGGCCGATATACACCAAAAAGTAATCAGAACCACTTTATGTCAAGGTCTAACTGAATCTAAAGTTTTGTGAAATTCCGTGCATTAGTTCTTGAGATAGGACGCCCACAAAATTTTCATCACATACAGACTCAGAGTGACACAGACGATTTCCTAAAAAGTATCAAATCGTGTTCAGGACATTTTAAAACTTATAAATCCATCGAAAACCGCAAGTCGTAATTTTTCACGAATCCAATACTTTTTTCTTGTAAAGATAGAAGAAAATGCAAAAGGCTATTTTGTTAAAAAAATTAAACTGGTGAAGTCAGCTTTAAATGAAATAGCTTTTTATGGTTTATGACTAAAATCTTTGTATGACTAAAAGTTGTTGAAATCTTCATTTCAGAAAATTTCATTTAACAACGATTTCGTAAGAAATTATTGTGCTTGTTATATTGTTTAACAACATAAAAAAGGGAAGAAAAAAAACCCTTCATTTTTCGGTAAATATTTTTGTTTATGTTAACCGAATTCACAAACAACAACAAAAAGAACACAAAAGTTGAATCGTCGAGCTCCTCTAAATAATTCTGGAGTGACGTGACGTGCCAGAGACGAACTCTTGCCAATATTTCATTAAAAATTATGTTAATGTCAGGTTCTTTGAGGAACACGGCATTTGTCGATAAAAAAAAATTCACGCTTGAAAATTATTTTAAGAAAAAAGAATCGGTAAATTGAGATTGTTTTCGAACAAATTGCATTCGAAAGTACATTTTTTTTTCTTTATTCGACGGTGTAAAAAATGTGCGATGTTTAGAAGTTAAAAAAGAAGCATTAAAATCAAAACGTATTGATCAAGTGTTGCCACCGTTAATATGACGCCAGCGTTACTCAAGGTCAAGTTTTTGCTTTACAATATACATAAAATAAAAAAAAGTTGTATTTTGTTAAAATAATATAACTGGTGAAGTCAACTTCAAGTGAAATCGCTTTTTATGGTTTACCAGTCAAATCTTTAAATTGCCCAAACCTTCATTTCAGAATGTACAATTTAACAATAATTTCACAAGAAATTTTTGTGCTTGTTATATTGTTTAACAACAGAAAAAAGAAATCTTTCACTTTTCAGTAAATATTTTTGTTTATGTTAACCGAATTCACAAACAACAGCAAAAACAGCACAAAAGTTGAATCGTCGAGCGCCTCTAAATAATTCTGGAGTGACATGACGTGCCAGAGACGAACTCTTGGCAATATTTCATTAAGAATTATGTTAATGTCAGATTCTTTGTGGAACACAGCATTTGTCGATTTTACTAAAGCCTGCGCGAGTTAAAGTTTCAAATAAACTTTTAAGTTAATGCGATAAATTTCCTGGATATTTAAGTGACAACAACATATCATGCTTATGTATTATGAATGTAGAAATCCAATTTGCTGCAAGTGGATATAGAAAGTAATTGTTGCAAATTGCATTAGCTCAAAGAAAACTGGGATTAAATAATTGGATTTAATTTATGCTTGATTGATAAAAACAGTTTAACGATGTGTTTTGAGAAAACTTTTATGTAATTATTTTTTTTTTTTTGTGCAATCTGGTAATTTTAGAGTGTTATAGTGTCACAGATGTCATATACGCACCACATTGGCGCGATTCTTTTCTGACACCAGTGTTGTATACTCACATGGTACTTAACTGGCGCCAAAATGTCGTTACTTTGCTTGATATGGTAACCCGGATGTTGTTGTTTATTTATTAATAAATTGTTTATTTATTTTCTTTTAATAAATTATATTGTTTTGTTCTATAGTTATTAATTAAACCTTTTTTTTTATTTATTGTTATTTCCTTTTTAAAAATATATACGTAACTGGTATTAAAAAACGAGGTTTTCGCCAAATTGGCGTCAGAAAAACATCTCGCCAATGTGGTGCGTATATGACATCTGTACCGTTGATGATAGCCAATTATCTACACAAGGGATATGGGCCCGAAGAGGCGGGTGTGCCCTCCATGGAAGGGGGGGAGGGGGTCTTTCTAAGAGAACCTAATCCGTATATACGCAAAGAAATCCAAGGTTCGAAGAAAACCACGGAAAACTCCAAACGATTAGGCCAACGGGCGCGATTGGGTTCTGGTGATTTTATTAAATTTTTAGTTAAAGGATTTTATTTTACGGGTTCTATGAAATTTTTATTTCAATAAAACCTCGTGGTATTTTTTTTAATTTATTCTTTACATACATTGTATTGAATGAAAACACAATAAAGCCAAATATTGCTATAAAAAATATACTTTAAGTCTACCAATGATTTTCTTCATTAGACTTGCAAAACAATTCTGTCAGTTTTCAAAAATATTGCTGAATAAAACATCCGAGTTCAGGCTGTTCTCAAGTCCAAATGGGCTTCTTTCTCACATTTTTAAATTCATTTTATTCGCAAACTTATAATATTGGCAGGTGCTCTCAGGGCCGAAACTAGCCTTTTTTGCACCCGGGGCAAGCATGGATTTTGCCCCCCTCCCCCTCTTCCGCAAAGTATATTTACAAAGAGAATTTTACTAATTTTCTAATAGCCGACTTATTTTAAAATTTAAAATATGTAATCTTAAAATATGTAATACTGAACTACGTAATGTACAATGGCGGATCCGAGGGGGAGGTCACGGGGGTCATGACTCCCCTCTGAACACCAACAAAAATATTCTTTGATGGACTGATGGCTTCTATTATTATGAAACAGCCATTATAAATGAAGTGAGAGGTGAAGATGAAAGAGCAGCCGTAAAAAGTTAGAACTCTGATTTTCTGGTCAGAATGGGAAGAAAAAAAATGGCCATAATTTTTTTTGTTCATCTTCACCTAACACTTCATTTATAATGGCTGTTTCATAATAATACAAGACATCAGTCCATCAGAAGAAAATGATCCATTTCAAAGTTATACTCCTTCATTTGATGCCTCTTCGTTCTGGTGCCCGGGGCACGTGCCCCCTCTGCTCCCCCTTAGTTTCGGCCCTGGGTGCCCTTATCAAGAAACTATACGCTCAAAATTTCTTCATACTTTCT
Source organism: Maratus speciosus (assembly GCA_963932465.1). NCBI lineage: Eukaryota > Metazoa > Arthropoda > Arachnida > Araneae > Salticidae > Maratus > Maratus speciosus. Next base: position 428,672,218 of record OZ010794.1, read on the forward strand.
TCAATTCACGGAAATATTCCTGGTAGCACTGCTACCGGAATGTATCAGAATTGAAGAAATTTGTTTTTTCCTTTCTAGGACAGAAAATTTTCTTAATCTGAATAAAGGTTTTTTTTTCTTTTTTCTTTTAAATATGTCTCTCGTTCTAGAGATCTGCACTGTAAAAAAAATTCCGCAACGTTCCTGGGAAAAAATGGGCAGCTGAGTTGCCCATTATTTCCAAGAAACATTTCTTGAAAATGACTGGAACTTTACTGTATATGTTAAAAACATTCTACAGAAATGCCAGTAAGTTTCCTGCGAAATACCAGAAATATTTCTGTTGACAGCAAAACATTACTGACATTTCACAGCATGCGGGATCCGCAGACGATTTTTACATTTCCAGTTGACAATTTTCGCTTTATTATCATTATTTGTTGGAATGAAAAAATATTTTGAAATTGACATCAAAATTATTATTTATAATTTACACGAAAAAATAAATTTTCAGTTAAAATTCAATAAAGTAAATGTATATATGATATATTGTTTCTGAACTTTGCTTAAAATATAAAAATATATAAATGTAAATAAGAATTAGAAAAAAAATCTAGACAAAATATTTTGGATTTTTGTCAGTAATTATGTTAGTTTACAAGTTAGATAAAATACATATAAATTTTCATGAAAAAAAAAAAAAAAATCCTAAACGTAATTGTATATTTTTTCCGAAAATAAAAAAAAATTCAAATTTGCAGCAATTCAAAGTGTCAAATATATATCAAATTTAAATCAAATTGTAAAGTGTTAAAATCACAATATAAAATTAATTAAAAAAGAAAAAAAAAAAGTCGAGGCAGCATCGAACTCGGGCCGTACGGGTGGCGTGCGAGCCTTCTGCGTCCACACCACGAAAGACACATTGAGAGCTGCAAACTAATGGGTATTTGAAACGTATGCTAAACCTTGGCATCTAATTTCTGAAAATCTAAGGCCCATTTGAAAAAATCCTTTCACAAGAATAATTAGAGATAAGAACTCTAAAACATACTTTAAATTAATCAAAATCGGTGAGAATCATGTGTATTTTTTTTTACACGGTCTGCTCGTTAAACATTCCACAGACAAGTACGAGAGATGTCACAGAGGTATTGTATTTTCATCTGAATGGTCTTGGCAATAGAGACGTAAAGGATTATGTCGTCTATTGATTTATTTGCATTCCATATTGATTTTTTTACATTCATTTAAGGAATTCGTTTTCGACACTCGCGCGCGAGCAACGGATTATAGCAAAAAAATAATAAATGGCGGCCGCAGCGTTTTGCTGTTTCCAACTTTTGTTCAGGAGCGTTTCAGATAAGAAAACCAGAATTTCACAGAAAAGAGCTAAATTATTCTGAAAACCTGAGAAAAGGCGAAACGTTCCTGGATTTTACATGGAACGTTACCATTTTTTTTTTTTTTTTTTTACAGTGTGCACTGGCCGGCCCGAGCCCAGCACTGTTCATTCCCGGCATTCGGGGGGGAGGGGGGGGGGGCTGGTCTCCACTCTTTTCGGTCCGGGCCTAACTTATTTTTTCTGTACAGAGTCTGGACAGGTTTAATTCCTAGTACTCACGCCCCAAAATTTTCAGTCTTAGTTTTGAACCAGCCCTTATGAAAATTGTCTCAGCGTGGCCTTGTCCATTTAAAAGTCAGTAAAATTAGGCCTGGCTTAGAAAAATTTGCAAAAAATGCATACATTTTTAAATCGCCATTATTCTACACTTAAATATTACAATTTATTCTTTTTAAAGAATAGTAGATTTCTACGCTTATTAAAATATAGTATAACATTTGAAAAAGAACCTGCCTATGACGGAACCCTGTTTTAAACTGAAAATCGTGTTGATCCGTGCAAAATTAATATACTAATGCGCAAGAAAAGAATATATAATAAATTTACACTTGCTAAGAAGGGAACTTGTCTATAACGCATTTTTTTTTTCTATGCAATTCCGTCTTAGAAGGTTTTACTGTATAGCATTTTTCAGATTTTTAACACTTCAATACATGGAATATGGATTAACAATATTAATGATAACTGAAATACTTACATAAAAGAAATAGAGATTCATTAAAAAAATAATATTGCTGCCTGCGGCACTTCTATAAAGATGAGGATTATAAACATGAAAAAAAAAAAAAAAAAAAAAAAAAGCTAAGATAAATATTTTTGGTCAGATCTGGGTCGTGCCAATATTTTTTTTTTCTACGAGTCTCCTCTAAAAATTCGGCCCGTGCAGGTTCGCTGTATCTCGTTCATCCGAGGATTCGCTTGGGTTTGAACCTGGGACCACGCGTCTTGAATCGAGCGTCTTATCCACTGGGCCAGCCAAGCACTTAGAAAAGGCGAGTTTAAAATGAAGATACGGATTTCTTCGAATTGTGGGATTGGTGGTAAGGCTTGTTAAATTTCCTTTTCAGAAAGCTAGGAAATTTAAACTTGATTGCAGGGATATTTCGTCGTTATGAGATAATGGTTGGTGTTTCAATACTTATAGAATAAGAGAGCCTAAAAATTATTATATATTAGACATATTTTTAATAAGACATAATTTGATTGTTAGATGTAAAATATGAATATTATATTTTGAATTAAATTCGTGAAGAAATGTTCGCTTTTTTGAATAAAATCGATTTTTGTAAGTTGATTGAACTACAATATATTTTTTAAATGTGTTCGTTTAGAATATATTTTACGCGCGAATATATATATATATTATATATATTGATACCCTTAAGCGAATAAGTTTAAATGTATGAGAAAATTGCTACTTCATTAAAATCGAATACTAAAATGGATAAAATAAATGCAGGGTCTTATTATTTATGTGTAGGAAATCAGTAATAAAGATAAAATTCTCTTAAGATCAATGTAGAATTTTGACAGTAAATTGTAATACAGATTCCAAAATTTTATTGTGACATTATTGTTAATAGTTATTATGTTTTCATACCTTACTACTATTCTACCTTGCCTTGATTTTAATTGAATTTCTATTTTGATCTATTTTGATTTGTGTTCGATTATTTCTAGAAAATAAGTTTCCCTTGATTTATATCATTGGTTATTAAAATAAGTTAAAAATTCAAGAAGATATTTATATGTAGAAAACTGTTATAATGTACAATTAATTTAGCATCTGTTTCGAGCTTCGACGAGTATGTTGTTATACAGATTTCATTTTTTATTATAATGCTATTATTAAAGCTATGTGTTCGTGTCTTATTAATCTTAAATCTTTTGTCCTGTCTTGATTTTGTTTAATCCTTTATATCCTGAATTATAAATTCAGGAGAATTTTATCTTCTAAAGCGTTTTTCGTGAATTTGTGTAACTACATTAGAAGATTTACACAATCATTTAATAAATTTTTAAAGGATTTTGCCAATCGAAATTAATTAATTAAATTTGAATTTATAGGGATTTTGTGCAATATTTATAACCCCACTCAAATCTTTTATTTAAAATATTGTTTTTAGTATTTTGTAGAATTGGGAAATGTACAAATATAATGTTCTTACAATAGAAATTTTAGAAATCTTTCCGAACTGAACTCCCCCCCCCCCCCCCAAATCGTTCAACGCCAAGGATGTTGAAAGATGCAAAGGCAAAAGAAATCATCCTTGTAATTTTTTTTTGTGTGTGTGTGTGTGTAACCAATAATGCTTTTGGAACAAGATAAAGTAATGTATCAATAACTCATTCTAAACTGTATTACTACTAATCGGTGTATTAACTGAATTCTATAACAAGTTATTTTAAGGGTACTTTAACCCTTTATGTACTGAATTATGAATTCATGAAAATTTTATCTTCTAAAGCATTTTTCGTGAATTTTTTAAACTACATTAGAAGATTTACATAATCATTTAATAAATTTTAGAAGGATTAATTAAATTTGAATTTATAGGGATTTTATGCAATATTTATAACCCCACTCAAATCTGTCATTTAGAATATTTTTCTTAGTATTTGTAGAATTAGGAAATGTATAAATATAATGCTCTTACGATAGAAATATTTCCGAATTGAAAAATCACCTCCCCCCCCCCCAACGCCAAAAAAGCTGAAAAGATGCTAAGGCAAAAGAAATCATTCTTTTAAAAATGTTTTGTGTAACCTGTAATGCTTTTGGAACAAGATAATGTATCTATAACTCATTCTAAACTGTATTACTACAGATCGATATATTAAATAAATTCTGTAACAAGTTATTTTAATGGTACTTTAAAGTACATTGAGGATATAAAGGGTTAAGGGTTCTATTCTGATCTAATGTTCCATTTTTGGACATTTGGTGCAAAATTCCCTACATTTTCGAGAAGCGCCGATCGATTTGCAGCTGAGCGATCATTCTAAGCCCTTGTCTTTCCCTCTTAGTTTCCTGTCACAACTGTCTGTCACTTGTTATGACACAATAAATCAAGGGATTAATATCAAACAAACCACATGTAGTCAGCGAAATAATTCAGCATGTATTATCATCTACTCTTTTACGACTCATTCCCCCACTACTTAAAAGTGATCATCCATTCCTCGGCTGAAAGACACTGTTGGAGTTTATTGAATTTATGATCACAAAAAGAAGGGAACGAAGAGTGAATCTTAAAACTTCTCAAAAATAATTCCGGAGTGACACAGGATGCTGAAGACGAACTTCTGGCAATCCTTCATCAAGAATTATGGTCGTGTCAGTTCTTTGTGAAACTCTCTGTTTGTCGGTTTTGTCTTTTGTTTTATTCTACATTGTCACTGTCTGTTTTCTTACTGCGATGCGTCGGCAAGATTTTTTAGTTTTTGTCTGCTTTTCTGTACAGAGTTCCCTCATTGTTTTAAAATCCGCTACCTTTTGTTGAAAGGATGGGAAGGATTTTGTTAGTGCCTGAAGAATTTTCGCTCTGAATGAGATATCATTTCCTTTCTCGGGTTATTGTCTCTGATGGTTTTCTTAGAGTAAATATTTTGCGTATGAATTATGCGCTAGCGTATGTTTTGAGAGTAATTAGCCTCGATTTCCATCTGCAAGTTATTTGAAACAAGTGGCTTCGTTGCAAATGTATTAAAATTAAGGATAGACCTAAACAGGTTTTTAAGACCGAAATAGAAACCGAATTTAAGCAATCTTCTTATTTTCGGTCGAAAACGAAAATGACAAAAGAAATGAATTTCATCTCATTAAAAAAATGTTTTAGGTATACATACCCTCGATTTATCTTTTATAATGATTTTTGTAAATGATCGTCTGTTATATTAGAACTGTCTCAAAGAGTATTTGAAATAATTCTGCTGTTCCAAACTAAACACTTTCTATTACTGTAAAGCACGCAGCTTTTAATGAATGCATGAAAAGCGTCTTCAAAGTTCAGTCATATATACATTACCTTCTTTATAATTTTCAGCCTCGTCTTGAGTCAGTCACGATTGATACACAGTGAAGTTGATGACACAGCAATAAATGAAGAGTGTCAAGACTATACAGTTCAGATAACTGAGTAATGTTGAAATTTTCGGGAAGAAGAAACAAAATTTTTGGAATACAGATAGTTTTGGTCCGACCGAATTTTCAACAGCATTTTCACCGAAAACGAATTTTCGGCGAAACTGTGATTTTGGGCCGAAACTGATTTTGAGCCGAAAACGAAACCGAATTTCCCTTTGATCTCTAATTAAAATTTCCTTCACTAAGCCACCTTTTTGGTTTGGTGCATTCGTAATTATATAAATATGTAGCACCTATAGTCGTCGTTCGGTCCGTCCGTCCGCATATAACCGAACTACCCAACCGAATGGTCTGAAATTTTAAATATATAATTGTTGCAAAACTTTGTCGAGTCATTTCATTTCAAATTTTAGGAAAATCGGATGTATAGTTTAATTACAAGGACAGTCAAAAGTTTTCCGTTGCATTACGGGCAGTGGGAAAAAAATATTTCAAGTGCATTTTAATGATGTTAAAGCCTTTCGAACAGAATGAAATAGATATGCACTTATGAAGGGCACTAAAATATACATTCAGTATAATATGCTGTGCAAAAAATATATTTATAAAACTAATAGTACGAACGCACATCATTTGCCACGTTTGACGTGCAATTTCCAACTTGTTTTATTTTATTTTGTATGTATTTTTTAGAATCTACAATTAATTTTTAAGCATTTATTTTGATTTTAGGTATGATTTATTAGCAATAAATAATTTAGTTTGTGAGCATTGATTTTCTAACGAAATATTTTGATTTCAGTTTAATATGCGTCATATTAATTTTTAAGTTATGCAGATTTTTCAATTGTATACTGTCATTAAATAAAGAATTATCCCCTATGTAACGGGAAGTATAATTTTGAATTTTTATATAGTTACAATAATTTCTACACCTATAGACATTTTATTCAAAATTTAAATGTTTATTTAAGAAAATTATTTGCAAACAAAAGAAATAAAATTTAAATACATTTTGAGCTTATGTTGCTTACCTGAGAGTTCATTCTTTTGCATTAATCAAATATTTTCATACATATGTTGTTACACATAAATAAAGACATCTGATTAGTTTTTACACATCTGATTTCATTTTAATAACATATATATACTTAACACATTTGTTTGAATAAAATAGTATGAGAAAAATCTCTTTCAAGAGAAATGAAAGAGAATAAATATTAGAGAATATTAGAAATATTAATTAGAGAATAAATATTTAAAAATTTTGAAAATTGAGAACCCCAATAATTAATAAAAGTTAATAATTTTGAAACTTTGAAAGTAAAATTTCTACAGTTAAAAATTTTACATCATACCTTATGCATATTTCATTACAATAATTTGCACCAAAACATACCATCAAATATAAATGGACTTCGCTAATTTCATTATAATGTGTTTGGAATATATTTTTTCAACTGTAATGAAATTTGGCTACAACATTCACCTGATTTTAAGAAAAACACAATATATTTTCTAGCACAAAAAAGGAGGAGGGGGGGGGGGGGAGAAGGAATGAAAGTACTAAACAGTATTAAAAACTTAAATAATAATCAATGTACTAATATACTTTAAATTTGCTTACACTTGTTAGATTTTATCAAATATATAATGATATCATGTGAAGTATTATCGTAATATGCTACCGAATTTCAAAGCTATCTAATACCTCTGTGACTTTGTTTTAAATCGATAACAAAATATCTTCTACATCGAATATCGTCGTGACAAGAGTCCATTTAAATTTAATTTCTGAAATGATACTTGTACTTATCCCAATATCGTATTCAGGAGCTCATTTCAATCATGGAAAAACACTTTCGTCGATTTGTACTAAAGCATTTAAATGATATTTTGATATTTAATCTGAATTAACGACCTAGACGATAGCGATGTTAAGCTGAGTGTTTGGTCCCTTTAAATCTAGCCACTATGAAATCTGATTGTATAGTGAGCCCTGAATTCCCTGCACCCCTATTTCTGTCTCGTCGCAATTTGATTGGCCGTCGGCGAAGTATCACTGTAATTTCCAGCGTCATAATAGGAGGCTAGATATGATTGGGCCGCCAATTCCCAAGCGTGTGGAAAATGGCAACGGGAAAAGGGTACCAGTCATTTTCTTTATTTTCATTTCGCCATTTTTTTTTTCTTTCGTATTTCTTTTTTCCAATTTCTAGAGCAGCAATCCTTGCTTTTCTGTGTGTTCTGGGTTTTATTTAGATTCTAAATTTCTAGAGAGAAGGAATGGCAGTTGCATGAAAAGCTTGAGGATACGTGTATGTTATGTTCCTATATGTATTTGCTTGTATGTGTATAAACATGCATTCATTTATAGGAATATATGTTGTATACACATGCACACATATGAAGAAGAAGTGGGTTGAATCTTTTTTTTTTAATATCGACTCTTTTTCCTCTGTGTTTGTGTGGGTGAAAGAGAAAGAGAGAGGGCGAAAAAAAGATATCAGCTATTCCTTGCTCGTCATTAATAAACTGCCAGGGACCTGCAATCTACCAATCACTACGAACATACAGACCAGAACCTTTAAACTACCCTACAACCAGAACCCTACATCTCGGCCCTGGTTTGTTCTTTTCAGCGCCCCTGTGAAAGATTGATTTGAGAAAAATTTATCTATTTAGATGCTTTGTTATTCCAGTCGTTCGCCTAGCTCCGCCCATTCTTACTACAAATTTCACATTCACGCCTGCATATAATGAATACTAATTTATTTTATATGTAGCATCGCTAACATATTATTAATATACTAACCCTAAATTCTATTGAACTACTGATAAAAAATCCAAACTATGTGGAGAATCCCAGTCAATATGATAATCTGATCTGTACACGATTGCTGAATTCGCTATGCGAATTAGCATCAGTATATCTTTTTAGATCTCTTGGAAAAATTTCACCTTTAAACTTACAGTGCAAAATATAGACGACCGGAGATTTAGTATTCTCATTCGAAGCCCCTTTCCTATACCGACACAAAAATAAATAAAACATTTCCGATGCTTTAGAATCAATGGCAGATCCCGTCCTTAATTTAGAGAGAATGTATCCTTTTTTAATATAAACAATGCAAGTTTCATATCTTTAATCTGTTTTTGATATACATATTCGGAAAAATATATCTTTTGCCTTTAAGTTCTTTAAACTCTTAAAATATAAAAAGTAATTAGAGTATACTAAATTAATAAAGTGGATTGCATATTAATTGAAATAATGAACTTTATTGTTTTTTTACACAACATTTTCATGAAGTATTATTTTAAGAATTCACTAGAAATATTCGTAGATTTTTTAATTCGATCATTAAAAAAAAAAAATAATAATAATGCTTACTAAAATTGGAGACCATTAAAATTAAGGAGCACAGATCTCCGACCTGCTAGCACATGCTTTAATCAGGACGTGCATTTCAGATCTCTGTAATGTTACTAATTTTTTAAAAATTAGATAATTTTATTATGGAAGCAAGCTAGAGTCATTTATAACTTTTTTCTTATGATCCAAAAGATAAATTATTAAATGTAATTCATTCAACAGTTTCATTTAAATTTACTTTCTAATACGTTCGTATCCTCACGTATCTTTCTTACCTCATATCCCATCTTAGAGAGAAAATCTGCGAAACCGTAGAGTTAAGATCTAATTTAACGTTTATTGGAAAACTTAGCAACCTGGAGGAAGCCAAATGATATTGAGACCCTTCTCTTCTCTGATATTTTGCCCGAGAAATTTGGCGACTTTTCATCTTCCACTTTTGGCGACACTTTGTCATTCCAGTAAACCTGGGCTCGATCTAGCGCTAAGCATCCACGGAATTTAATATTAGTGCCTGGTTACTTGGGATAAGCAAGAAGAAGCTGTATCCAGAGCGAAAGAGAAGAGAGCCCCAGCAGCATTCTTTTGTTTTTATTACCTTACACCCCCTCCCCTTTACGCCATCCTATAGCATATCTTTTCGAACACCAGAAGGGGGGTGGGTAAGTTGGGAAATTTTCGCGCACATTCCTGGCAAGTTCTAGCACTGCTATATCGTAGTGAGAAAGGAGTTTTGCTTTTTCTTTGGCGATCTTATTTTTTTTTTCCTTCTCTCTTTCGTAGCTTTTAAGACTTGGATGCTTTCTCGCTAATTATATCGAGAGCAATTCCCCCTCGGAAAAAGCCCCCCTTTTCTCATACTGGTGAATGGGTGGCTTCACCTTTTACATTATACGTTGCTAAATTTTTCGCACGCCTTTTAAAAGTGGTGCTGAAAAAGTTTTTGGTATTGGAATTCGCGGGGTAAAACTAGATTTTGACAGTATTTTCTGCGCGCGCGAAATATATATAAATATATGCATACATGCATTCGCGTATTTTATTTTAATCTTTTAAAAGATGTTTGATCTTTTGAATGTGAAAAGAAATCAATTTTATGAAATATTTAATATATTATTTCCGGTGCCAATTTTTAATTTATTTTTCTGTTTTAAAAAGGTAAAATAAAATGGAATGAGAATGAACTCTTAGGGGATGATTGATACGTTCTTCTTGAGGAATTTGTGTCTCCGCTATTTAACTACTTTTATTTTTTGCCAGGGGAATAAATTTTAAGATCACGTAAAATAAAAGAAAAAGAAAAAAAATTTCGGATGGAACTTTTAAATTGAATCTCTGTAACAATTAATTGGAGTTGTTTCCACCGTCGTTGCAATGCGGAATTAACATTTCAGAGTTTAATTGATTAGTTCTTATCTTTACATCTGAATTTTTATTTTGTTTCTTCACAGTCTTAATTTTTCTATTTTTCTTTCTGGTTCCTGTAATAACCTGATCCCTTTTTAATTAACAGCAAATTGGTATTCATGTTTTTTATATGCGTTGTCTTCGATTTTGTCTTTTATTTTAGAAAAGACTTAATTCTGTGTTATATAAGTTCTCTGTGGAGTTGAAGGATTTTTATATTCCCTGTATTTGTAATTTAATAGTTTTGTCGTGAATTTTATTATTAAATGCAAGAAAAAGACATTCAAACCTATAATATGTAGTAGAGTTTCGCAAATTTTTGTTCGCTATTAAATTTTTAAATTTCAACTTTTTAAATTGTACAAAGCTTTGTTGTGTAAATATAGCAGCTACTTTGAACAAAACTTATAGCAACTTTTTTTAGAGTGCTATATCAGCGTAAGAGATTGGAAAATTTAAGTGCCAATTCCTATATTGTAAACTAAAATTGTTGACATGATTAATAAACGAGATCTTTCATAGTAAAATATTCCCATAAGAATTAGGCCATATGTGATAGTTGTCGATCTTTAGGAAATTAGTTTTTAAAATTTTTAATTTAATGCAGTATTTCTTTACTGAAAAAGATAATCATCCTGAAACCGTTATCATAGGTGCTGTATCTGGTATTAGTCTTGACGGGTCGAGTTGAACCCGAAATATTTAAATCCAAAGTGGAAGAAAATTTATCCATATTATAAAATAATTATGGGAAGTAGTTTTCAATTATATCTCTGACATCAATTTTATCTTTTTTGTGTAAAATGAACTTATATACACTCATTAATAATTTATACAACAGTTTTTTTTTTTTTTTTTTCTCCTCAATTGAAAAATATTCAGGACTTCCTTTTAAAAATCGGATAGCCTTTTAAAAATTGAAACATTTAAACTCAACCCGACCCGCAGTGGAAAAAAAAAAGAGCGTCGACCTGAACCGGGAGCCGGGTCGGGTTCGGGTAAAATCGGGTTACCCAATCGATTTTATCAGCGATGCGCTATAGCACATCATTTAAGCAAAAGAAAAAAATAGAAAATGATGCTTAAAAAATTATTGGTCCTTCAAGGCTGCCAAATATTACACATGTTGTGTAATAACTACAAAGTAGTCTGCTTCTGTTACACACTACACATTGCTTACTGGAAACAGCACTTTTTTTTTTTTAAAGTTGTTATTTAATGAAAAATACTCTTGTCTTATGTGTCTGATTTCTTTTTCATTTTCAAACATTATGCGTATGTGTATGATGTGTACAAAACAAAACAAAGTCATTCTATTGAGAATGGTATAGACCTTCCCTGCTGAAGTAATATTTGCATTTCTTCACAATGTCAAAAATCACGAATTTTACCTTAACCTCTTGCGCTCTGCGACGTACGCAGCGAACGTCTTGCTATTTTGGTCATTTCCGACAATGACGTGCGCAGCGTACGTCATGATATCTGACTGATTTTTTAAATTAGACATTCAGAATTCTCACCAGAACGTTTTAATTCTTATTTTTGCTTTACAAGATGTTTGAACAGCGAACAGCAGAGCAGTTCAAGCGGATTCCCAGCAGCAGTCCTACTCCACTCCCTGTATATGAGTATGTGTATAGCATATCCTACAGGAGCCATGAAAATAAAGTCTAATCGTAGCACATTAGTACTACTATATAAGAAAGAAAAATAAAAAAAAAGTAAAAATGGAGAGGCTGAAAATTTATAAAAGGGTAATCCAAGGTTTACAGTATAAAAGATGTTTGATATGCCATAAATAAAGTAAAAGAAAATTACCAATTAAATTTTTGTGGTGTGAATTCAAAATTTCCTAAAAAAGAAAAATCTGTCGGATGCGGCAGCACTGGTGGCTAGTGACATATACATCCGCTAACAGCGCCTGTGCGCAAGCCGTTAGGACTATTAAAAACCATAAAATTAGATGAACTTACGATATGCGTTAACACAGCTTTCAGGAATACAGATTGGTTATCACAAAATCTAGTCTAGCAAATTGTTTCAAATATGCTGTGATACAAGATTTCCCTTAAGCAAATTCCAAATGCAAGTAATTGTCAGAAACATGTTATTAATCGGAAAACTTAATTATGTACTAAGGGCAGTTTTCATAGGACCAGTGGTTCCACTTATTATAATAACTTTGATTCATTATATTGAAAGATTCTGTAATCGAATGGTGTAAGGTTGTCTCGCTTAACGTATCATTAAATCGAAGATTTTTGTAACGTATTATTAAATACATACATAAATATGCTTGCACAGATGCGAAAACTTGTACTCTATTGGTTTTTCTATGGAAAAGTTATAAATCTTCTTTGAGTGTAGAATTTTTCTTTTATAGTATGCGTGCGTTTATCTTCTGTTTTTATAGGGGGGAGTGGGTATAATTACTTAATTAGCAGCTGTAGTACATTTTGTGGTATATTTTCTTTTGAAAATCCGATTTGTGACTCATAAGAAATTCTAAATGACTAGCTTTATTTTATTATCCTTTTAACTCTTAAATGCATAGTGTAATTCAGGAGTTCTATGATCTTTTTTTTTTTTTTTTTTTTTTTTTTTTTTGGTCATTTGTCGCTTTCTCTTGGTCTTGATCTTTTTTTTTTTTCTCGTGAACTTACGTGTGTTACTAACGTGTGATAACGCATTTAAGGTCGTGAAGTTTGTTTTTATTCTAATTTGTTACCACGGGAAGGTTATAACATCTTTTGTTCGATACTGCTTGCAATGTACCTCGAATGACTTTTTTCTTTACCTTTATAAGATAGTCATTATTAATTCTGCAAACTATATTAGCATTACACAAATTATTATATCGGGTGTTACTTCACTAGGGTACAGAGGAAGAATCGTAAATAAAAATGAATTTTTGTGAAAGTTTTAAAAAATTTCATTCCAAAATAACAAAAGTGTATCCTAAACTATGGATCATATATTCCGGCGTACAATGCGCCTTCTTGAAACAAGAAAATTGATCAAAATTTTCATGTGCGCGTTATGCACCGGTATTAAAAGGAAAGCTTAAAAATTACGCATAAGAATTCAGATTTCTTGTTAATGAGTAAGAGAAGAAGAGGTGATTGTGCAAGATGGTATAGCACAAAAAGAAAAAAAAAAAACCCTCTGACGATGTACCCTATGGCTTTGAATGAAAAAGAAAGGATATACTGAGTTCATTAAAAAAAATCCAGTTGTGCGGCGTATACCGCAGCATACCCTCCACTACATCCTACTACTTATTATTGATACTATTGTTACTTAAAAGTTTCTTTCTTCCAAAGAAAAAAAAAAGTGTGCTTAATACGGCGAAGGTACGTAAAAATAGAAAAAATAAAGTCTCAAATCGTAGATGCACGACGCGCGCCAAAATGCGAGTATACGGTAATTAAAAATAAATGTAATTACAAAAAAAAAAAAAAAAAAAAGGAAAAAAAAAGCCATGCTGGGACACTGGTGCATCTCATCTCAAGTAACATAAGGCTATTCCTTAAAGACTATTTGTGTTTTTATTTTATCCTGCGTGACATAACCAAATTTCGTTGTTGATTTACTGTATTCATAAAAAAAATAAAATAAAATAAAGGAAATTCTAAATGACTAGTTTTATTTCATTATCCTTTTAACTGGTGGGTGCTACACTTATTCTTAGTTTTTATTATTTTTTTATATTAATGGGTCTGCTACACTAGGGCACAGCACAGAACTCTAAATAAAAAAGGATTTTTGTGAAAGGTTTCAAAAGTTTTATTTCAAATTAACAAAAAAGATTTTTAAATTATGTATATAAAAGTTAAATGTATGTATAAAAAAAAAGAAGAAAAAAAGAACTGTTGGACAATTGTATCCCAAGTAACATTCTAAACTTAAGTATAATGACTATTTCTTGCATTGGTTATAACTTAAAAGTAGTTATTTTAGAAAAATTTCTATTTGATTTTAGTTTAAGTAAAGTTTATAAGACTTTTTTTTTAATAACGCTTTTTTTTTGGGTGTGTGGGTGGGTGGGTGGGGGGGGGGGGATAAGGCTATTTTTGTATAGACTTTTGTGTATTTGCTTTATCCTGCGTGACATAACCAAATTTCATTGTTCATTTGCTGTATTCATTACAAAAAAGAAAAGGGTGAAATAAAGAAAAAGGCGAAAAAATTCTTCACCCGTCCGGCTTAATTTAACGTTATTCAAGGCACTGAAGATTTATTTAAATAATGTTCTTATTCGAGATCCTAAAAAGTCTCGTCTTTAACACTACAGTCCTTGAAATATATTTAAATATTTGATACTGGTTGACACTTGCATTCTACCATTGCTTCCCCTAATTTCTTGCACAAGAAATTGTGAGGGAAGGGAGGTAGGAGGAGAAGTACGAGTAGTGGAGAAAAGATTGCAAATCTGAATTTTTCAAATGGTACTCTGTTCTGAAAGAAGGGAATTACGGAATATGTAGTAAGTAAAAGAAAAAGCTTGACTAAAAAATAAAAGTACAGAAGGCAAGAGAAAATATCCCAGCCTTTCCTAGCGGAACTCTCAAATTGACATTTATTAACCTATAGAATTTCAGACTATGAGAGGACTTTAAAAAGAAATGTGGAAAAAGTTTTCGTCTTTTTTTTTTTTTTTTCTCTCTCTTGAGTTCTTTCTTTTTTTGAAGAAAACCTTTTCGCGGAGAAAAAAAAAAGTTACTCGTACTTGAAAAAAGAAGAAAAAAAAGTGAAGTTTTCATACAAAAAGATGCCATTCCAAACAAGTAAAAGTTGATTATTATTTAATATTCAAATTAAAGAATAAAAAGACGCCGGGAAGAGTTTTAACGCTGAGTTTGAAATAAGTTTTTACTCTCTTCTTTCTTGTGTGTATGCATCTATTTATTTTCTTAGTCGTAAATTTTTTGATTGAATGTTCGTTTCAAAAAAAAAGTTTGAACGGTTTAATTTTTTTTTTTAAATTTAGTCTTCTATTGCATTATTTTATTTTTTTCTCCAACAAGTATGTACTCTTTCTGTATGAATCATTCGATGTTTCCTTTTTAAAAAACAAATTATAAAACTATACCACGAAAGGAAAGAAGTATAATAATACTTAACGTAATAGTATTATAATCATTAAATGTTTCGAATGAATTTTGAGGTACAGCAATTTTATTATTCACTGCATAAGTTTAGTATTCTAATTTAAAATTTTAGTAACTGATCTATATTTTTGTTTCCACAGGAAAGTAAAAATGTCTCTGATCATGCAGAATTGTGTAATTCTCAAAACGCAGAATTTGTATGCAAATTGTGGTAACTTTTAATGGCAGTAATAAATAAGAACTTTACGTTGTATACTTAAATATGAAAACAAAACAATAAGTTGCTATCAAACATACATTTTATTCCTAGAATTTAAACAAAAATGTATAAATTAAAATCGTAAAAATAAAATTATATACGACGTTTCGGTTTATCTTTAAAATCATTCTCGGGAGTTAATTTTCTTAAATACAAAACGGCAAAAAATTATTACATGTTACATTATCGAAGCTATATTAAAACAGTTAATATTATTTGAATATTATTGCTTATTATTTTGCTTATCAAATATTTTACATCTCAAATATTAAGTCTCATTTTTGCAATGTTTGACAAAACTGTTACAGTAATTGAAATTAATTATAAAATAAGTATAAAAGTAAAGATTGTTTTTTTAAACATTCTTTATAATTATTCAATGTTTATTTAACACGTTCACGCCGACGCGGTAGGTCACACTCGATTGTCAGACAGTAGAGTGTGACCCATCGCGCCGGCGTGAATGTGTTAAATAATAATAATAATTAAAAAAAAAACCCCTAGCTTTATGAATGCAATTTATGTTATTCCCAAAAAAAAAAAAAAAAAAAATCCTTTACGGTACGTGAACTTCGCATGAGCCTGGATCATGGAAAATTCACACGTTTGAATTTGAAACCAGTTTGGCAGAAAGCGCTAACTGGGTTTCTTTTTAAAAATATATAAATTTTGCTGTTTCTTTTTTTAAGATGTGGCATCAGGGAAAAAAAAAAATCTAAATTGTTTTCTCAACGTACAATTTAATTAATATTTAACTATTGATTCATAAAAACGTATTTAAAAAAAAAATAAAACGTTCTTGCCTTTTTTTTTTTAGTGTTACTTAATTTTCTACTTTTAAGTGTTTAAAAATTTCATTCATACAGTTTCAGAGCCCCTTAGTATATTTTAAAGAGAGTAGTTTGACGCCTAATTAACTGTGTTGTTGTTGTTGTTGTTGTAACTGGCATACATTTGTAAAAATGAGAGAATCTTGGGTGAGGGTTGTGCCCGCGAAACGGAAAAATGCCTTAAAATTAATTTATAATATCCTTTGGAAGCACATCTTTGTATATAATTTGTTTGATTCTAGCATATCGGGAAGGGAGTGAACAGTGATGGAACGGTGTAGCACGAAAGAATGAATTGACACCACTAAATTTTGATTGTATTCTTCGTCTTACTACAGGATTGAATTTGCGAGATTTATTCAAGACGAAGAATACTTTAAAAAATTAGTGGTGACAATCGCCCAACTGCTGCGCCACTGTTCCATCACTGGAGTGAAAAATCTGTTGCAAAATTCCGTCTTTACATACAAGAGCAAATTAAGTTGAATAAAAGAGTGTTAATAAAGCGTTTATCTTCGAGATAATAAATAAATATACATGCTATTAAGCCACGCCCCATTTTGCCAGGACCCTACCACCAGTAATCGCATAAAGCTATATAGTTTGGAATTAATCTTAATAAAGCTTTTTTTTTTTTTTTTTTAAGGGAGGTAAAAAAAAGTTTTGTACAAAAATTTGAGAATTTTGACCTTTCTTTATATCAATATAAACTATTACTAAACAGATTTTACTTTTTTCTCTAAATCTTTTATTTAGTGTCAACTGTTTTTCTTCGAGATAATAAATAAATAAATACTTACACTTGCTATGAAGCCACGCCCTATTTTGTAAGGACTCAACCACCAGTAATCGCATAAAACTATCTTCTAGCTAATGAATCGTGAATAAAATGATCTTTTTAAATAATACTGGTGGTAGAATCCTTACAAAATTGGGGCGTGGCTTAATAGCGTGTGAACCCATACATACATACAAACAAATAAATGCGAGAGTAAATACGTAATTAATATGAGCATAACAAATATAAACTGAATGGAGTAGGTTATATAAAGGTTGAGTAAAATTACCGGCCTTTCTAGAGTGAAGCCTTTAATGAAATTAAAATTCTTTTTTTTTCGCCTAAAATGCTTGTTATTTTTTAGTTTTAACTGGTACCACACAAAAAAACTGTCGATTTATCAGTGTTATTCCCCCTCCCCTTGACATACATGAAAAGAGGAAGCATCATTTCGAAAATTTCTATTTAATTTTTATTTTTCAAAATGCGTATTTCTTCTTTCATATAAGTGAATTGAAAAGATTTTATAAGAAAATACTGGTACTTTTTAAAATGGAACGGGGGAAAGAAGTAGGACTTGTTACTGTTGAAACCTGCAAATAATAAATATGTATGATAAATAATGACAAATAATAATAATAAAATGGTGTATATTTTAAATAATAAAAAAAATATATATAATATAAATATAAAAGCATGTATATAATAAAAAAATAAAGTAAATAATGAAAAACAAGTGTTGTATATATAATTAAAAAATAATAAAATAATAATAAAACATAAATAACATAATAAAAATTAATAATACATTTATAAAAATAAATATAATAATAATAAACAGTGTATTTGTAAATAATGTGACAATAATAAAATATAAATAAAAATTAATAATAGAATTATAAAAATAAATAAAAAATAATAAACAGTAGTAATAAAATATCAATAAAATTTATAAAATAATAAAATAATAATAAATAATAACAATCATTATTAATAAAGTTATAAAAAATTAATAAAATTATAAAATAAATATTAGCAGTAATAATTAATAATAAAATATCAATAAAAATTAATAATAAAATTATAAAAATAAATAATAAAAAATTAATAAAATTATAAAAATAAATAATTAATAATAAAATATCGATAAAAAATAACAAAATTATAAAAATAAACAATACAAAATAATAAATAACAGTAATAATAATAACATATCAATAAAAATTAATAAAATTATAAAAATAAATAAATAATCATTATTAATAAAATTATAAAATAAATAATAAATAACAGTAATGATTAATAATAAAATGTCAATAAAAATTATTAAAATTATAAAAATAAATAATAAAAAATATAAATAACAATCATTATTAATAAAATATAAAAAATTAATAATTAATAATATAATTATGAAAATAAATAATAAAAAATTAACAGTAATAATTAATAAAAAAAAACTATCAATACAAAAATTAAAAATATAAAAATAAAAAATAATAAATAACAGTGATAATAATAATAATATATCATTAAAATTAATAAAAAGTTATAAAATAATAATAATAAAAAGTATATGTATATAATGAATATTAATAAGATAATATATAAATAATGATATTTTTTTATACACGATTAAAACACAAATGTGTAAGACTCGTATGATTGTTTTCGTGGAACTTTCATTTTTATAATAATTTCTATAGGAATTTTTACATTTAATTGAAAATACTTGCTTAGCATGTATAAATTTTTATTTAAGTTTCTAAGACAGCTTCTTAATAGTATATAAAAGCTTGCTTTTATTTTTATTTTTATCGAAAACTTAAAAGGAGCAGAACTTGACGTTCGTCATAGAGGCATCTTTGTTAAAAATTAAAAGAATAAGGACTGAAAAAAAGAGAAGAAATAGAATACTATAAAAGAGAAGAAAAATTGTTAAATCTCCCAATTTTTGCCCTCCTCCCGTCTCATCATCATATATTTTTTTTTCTTTCAGAGATGTGACCTATCGACGCTCCCTATCGACTTTTATGACAAGTCCACTAATTTTGAAGGCTCCGAAATTATTTAGCAATTTGGCATAATTCTATTTAAAATAAATATTAATAATAGTAAGAAAAGTATTAGTGAATAATAGTAATAAATAAATGTTACATAATAAAAGTATATGTATAAAAAATAAAATAAAATAATAATAAAAAATTGAGTATATATGATAAAGTGGTAAAAATAATAATAAAATGAATAATAATAAAAAAATAATAAAAAATATGCATAGATTAAAAACTAGATTTAAAACATTAATAAAATAATAATAATAAAAAAGTGTATATATATAATAAAATATAACAATATATAATATTTATTAATAAAAGAAAAATAAATAATAAAAAGTATATATATTATAAAAATAGCATAGTAATGTGAATAATATCCGTACTTAAATAATAAGATAGTAATAAATAATAATAATAATAATGTATTTTTTATACATAATTAAAATGTCGATTGTGGTATTCACAAAGCTCTTTGAAAGACTCCTGGTTCTTCTCCTTGAACTTTCACTTTCACCTCTAATCAAATCTATATGAATTTCTACTTTTAATTAAAAAATACTTGATTAGCATCTATATATTTTATTAAAGTTTTTAAAACAGTTTCTTAATTGTATATAAAAGCGTTTTTATTGAAAAATTGAAAAGGAAAAGAACTTGACGTTCGTCATATAGACATCTTTGTTGAAAATTAAAAGAAAAAGGCAGAAAAAAATAAGACTACTATAAAAGAGAAGAAAAATTGTTAAATATCTCAATTTTTGTCCTCCTCCCGTCTCATCACCATCTTTTTTTCAAAGGTGTGACGTATCGATGCCCCCTGTCGACCTTTTATAACAAGTCTGGTATGTGGCCCACTAACTTTGAAGGCTTCGAAATAATGCCTAGCTATTGGCATAATTACATCTAAAAAATAATAATAGTAAAAAAAGAATTAATAATAATAACTAAATAAAAATGTATATAAAAATAAAATAATAATGATAAATAATAAACAAATAAACAGCACATGTAATAAAAAATTGTAAAAAAAAAAAAAATAAATAAATAAAAATAAACTATATATATATAATTAATAAAATAATAATATAAATAATAGTAATAATAATTTTATTTTTCTACACAATTAAAATGTGGAGTGCAGGATTCACAAATATTTTTGGAAGACTCCATATGATTATTTTCGTGGATTTTTCAGTTGTACCACTAATCATTACTGTAAGAATTTTTACTTTTAGTTTAAAATAACAATAATACTGCCTTAGCATATTCATTTTTATTAAAGCTTTATACATTTTTATTAAAGTTTTGAAAACAGCTTCTTAATGGTATATAAAAACTTTTTTATTGAAAAATTGAAAAGGAAAATAACTTGATGTTCGTCATATAGACATCTTTGTTGAAAATTAAAAGAAAAAGACAGAAAAAAATAAGACTACTATAAAAGAGAAGAAAAATTGTTAAATATCTCAATTTTTGTCCTCCTCCCGTCTCATCACCATCTTTTTTTCAAAGGTGTGACGTATCGACGCCCCCTATCGACTTTTATGACAAGTCTGCGAATTGACCGAATGGGATCATTTCTACGGCTGCTGAGGGATCTCTATTGCTACCGTTTTTCATAGAAAGTATTTTCCTTAATCAAGATGTTGGGCTGAAATTTGATCGATAGGCGTTTTTGACAGACTAAATCCGTTTTTGAATCTATGTCATTATCTGCCGGCTTTGTTAAATGAAACTCATATGCGAGCTGTTTGTGTGTGTGAGATAGGAAATCGAAGCACTTCTTTTTTGCTAAAAAAAAAAAAAAAAAAAAAAAAAAAAAAAAAATGTACATCTTTATAAGGAATGTAAAACATACAATTTAAAAAAATATATATGTATTATTTATTGAGAAGAAAGAGAGAGAAAGTCGCAAACAGTATTTTGTCGATTTTTTCTTCCGAATATGAAGACTGTGTGTATGAAAACGTAAACAACCAGACATTTCCCGCTCCAGTTTTTCCTTACTTCGGGAATTTTGTTTTATTTCAATTGTTTTTCGTTAACTTATTATAGTTGGTATATTCATGTTTGTAACTAGTTTGAAAATTTTGGTAGGTTTTAATATCCTGCAAATTTTTTAATTTAAATTTCGACTTTATTTCATGAAAATTATTACTATAATCGGTAAAAATATTCAACTTCGAATGGGATAAACAGAAGCATCACGACTTCTGTATCTGTAAGCACTCAATAACAACTGCATTGCTGTATTGGTAATAGGCGTTTTTGACAAACTAAGTTATTTGCCGGCTTTGCTAAATGCAACGCACATGCGAGCTGTTTGTGTGCGAGAGATAGGAAATCGAAGCACTTCTTTTTTGCTGAAAAAAATTACATCTTTATAAGGAATGTAAAACGTACAATTTAAATACATATATATGCATTATTTATTGAGAAGAAAAAGAGAGAAAGTCGCAAACAGTATTTTTGTCGATTTATTTTTTATTATTATTTTTTTTTTCCGAATGTAATGTAAAGACTGTTTATGAAAACGTAAACAACTAGAGGTCCTTCAATGTTTCAGTATTTCGAGTTTTTATGTTTTTCAATAACTGATTAGTTAGATAAACCGGGTTATAATTTGAAAAAAAATTGTAGGTTTTAATATCCTACAAATTTTGTAAGTTAAATTTAAACCATATCTCATGAAAAAATATTACTATAATGTGTAAAAGCATTTAAAAAAGTGTAATTATTTTTTATTCTATTGCCACAGTTTTTTGAAGGGAAAAAAGATGCATAAATTATATTAAATTACTGTTACATTTTTCTTACGGAATTTATGTCTCAAAAACTTTTGTACGGAAAGGAGCTAAAGTTCCTTAACATTTCCTATGGAAAAGAAATAAGCAGCCATTAAAGACTAGAAAAGCATCTTTTAACCATTTATGTACTGAATTATGAATTCATGAAAATTTGATCTTCTAAAGCATTTTTTGTGAATTGTTTAAACTACATTAGAAGATTTACATAATCATTTAATAAATTTGAGAAGAACTGAAGAATTCAGGAAGATTAATTAAATTTGAATTTATAGGGATTTTGTGCAATATTTATAACCCCACTCAAATCTTTTATTTTAAATATTTTTCTTAGTATTTTGTAGAATTAGGAAATGTACAAATATAATGTTCTTACAATAGAAATATAGAAATATTTCCGGATTGAAAAATCCCCCCCCCCCCCCCCCGACGCCAAGAAAGCGGAAAAGATGTAAAGGCAAAAGAAATCACCCTTTTAAAAATATTTTTGTTTTGTGTAACCAATAGTGCTTTTGAAACAAGATAAAGTAAAGTATCTATAATTCATTCTAAACTGTATTACAACTAATCGATGTATTAAATGAACTTTATAACAAGTTATTTTAATGGTACTTGTAATTATCGTCAGTAGATAAAGGGTTAAAATGGATTTTCTTTTTTTTTTTAAGTGGGTAGTAACAGGAAACATACGAAAGGACATCACGAAAACCTTCCACGTTGGATAACGCTGCATATCCTTATACTATTAATAGATATAATAATGTGAAATACATTTTCTTGAAACGCGGTGGATCATCTATCTATACCAACATTAAACGGCGTTTTCGAAAAACAAGCCTTTTTTTTTTTTGGTTGGGAGGGGGGAGGAGAGAAAACCGGGAGAAAAATAATCTCCCCATCCCCTTTGAGATAGTTTTCAGGAGAAGGCTAGGTTCTACTCCACTCAGCTTGATGAGATATTTAGATATAAATACTGAAAGAAATAAGAGATTTTTCGATAAATTTTTCGCTATTGCACGAATACTTTATATTAAAAATTATATTTTCATCCTCAAAAAAAAAAACTTTAATGAAAAACGGTGGATTATGTATCAGCATATAGATTAAACGAAGTTTTTGAAAAATATTTTTCAATCTATATCTATAGTTGTTGTTCTTCAAGGGGAGGGGGAATTAAAAGGGAAAAGAATCATCTCCCTGTCCCTGTTGACTAAGCTAGTTTTCAAGGGAAGGCTGGGTTCTACTCCACTCAACTCGATCGTTTAGTCTAAAAAATGTTGAAAAAAAAAATGAAAAGAAAAAAGGGTTCTTCGGCCAATTCTATAGCGTGATGCATTCCAACTTCACTAATGAGAAAAACGGCCGAATCTCAGTTTTGTCTGCGAGTTTTAATCTACTAAATTGTCGAGACCGTGGGCTAACGGGAGTTGAGTTGTAGAGGACGGGTAGATGACAGCGCATTACTCAGGGAGGGGTCCCTCTGGCGTCTAACATTCATTCGCCCGAGTGGCAACAGCAGTCTCAAAAAGGAAAAAGGCAGAGCAAAAAAAGTTAAGTCGAATGAAAGAAAAGTAAGAAACGAAAAAAAAAAAAAAAAAAAAAAAAACACTGACCCGTTTATCGTAAAATTAAAGTTTCTTAGAGCTGTTTTGCATAGGTTTCTTTCTGCTAAGTCACAATTGATTTTTATTTTATTTTATTTTATTTTATTTTTTCGCCAATTGATAATCGATGAGGTAATCTGTAAATTGAATTGATGTTTATGTGTGTCATGTCAATGTTTTCTTACATGCAAAGTTTAGCATCAGGTTTCCAGATTTTTCAACTTTTTTCTACGCATGCGTGTTTGACATTGTTTACACATGACAGTTGTTTATCCTATACACAATGGTAAATTTTTATTTGCCATTATTATTTTTTATTTTTTTTTTGTTGGCAATGCAGCCAAAAAAAAAAAAAAAAAAAAAATCCTACGGTAATTGTCATTTGCTATTCTACAATAAGAAATCACGGATAGAGAAGAAGTTCACTTGTCTTATAGCCAGTGTTGCGAAATCTGGCAGTTTTTTATTCAGAAATTTTGAATAGTAATTTTCTTCTGTTCTAGAATGTCTGCTATATGAAGCAAACATAAATATTCAAAACTTCTGGTAGGAATTTCTGAATACAAAATCCGCTAGAATTGGCGACATTGCTTATAACTTATAGCTGATAAAAAATAGATCTTTTTTAGTGGCATATCGACTATAGGTGAGGTTTGCTTTGCTGCAATCTCGCATGCATTAAAAAAAGTAATTTTAACCATTTTAATGTGCACTTTTGCTGCTGTTGATTAAACACTCTATTGGCAGATTTTTAAATTATAATGGTAAAAGTAAATCCATTGTTGATCTTTGCAAGAGGGGATATTGGATCTTGATATTAATTCCTGTGGTAGCTCCGGACTCCAGCAAGATTTAAGTCTGCAAGATTTTGTAATCAAAGATTACTGAAGGGGCTATTTTTCCGACTTGAACCCGACCCATAACAAACCAAATTAGAGGTTGTGTTCTGGTAAAGTGGGTTATCCGATTTGATGCAATGCTCTACTTGGATTTTAATTTCTAGATTCTGCACCCCACAGGCAGCAATTTTTTACAATTTTTGTTCTGATGTAAATTGGAGAAAACAAGAAAAATTCAGTTCAACGTTGAAATCTTGAAATCTTTCGATGGTGCAAAAAAAAGTTAAAAGTAACGAAATATGGTTTACTTGATTTTTCGAAAGTCTTGATAATGGTGAAACTTTAGGCTCATTACTCACTTTAGGCTAGATCAAACATTGACTCAACATTTCACCATTCTATGACCTATCTAACAGCTAATCAGAATATATAGCTCTAAGCGTTGTTAATATGCTGCCTTACAGCGTGACGATGTCCATTTGCTGCTGTTCTAGTGGTCAGAATATTGGTTACAGGGCATGTCAAGAACTGTCAGGTTCGGATGTCCGTAGTATGTCGTACTTCATTTTAAACAAGAGAACTGATTAGACCTTGTTCCCAAATTACAAAGAATAACTGTAGCCACTTCTTGATTTCAACAGTTTTAACACTTTATTGTTCAACATTTTACCAGCTCATACTTCAACCTATTCAAGTTTATGCTTCAGCCGGATAAACAAACGTTGGAAACTGGTTTCACTATCTTATGGTGGCTACTTTCTTTCCACTGTTTTGGTGAAATGTTGAAAGAAATTTTAACACTGTAGTGATTGTGCATAGGGATTTATCTTGATTTCAGGGTTTTTCTCTTTTGTTTTTCCTGGTTGCTGGATATTTTAAAGTTATAAATTCTCGTTAATAATAGTGTTTTCAGTATTTGCAATGCATTTATAGTGTATTTCTTTCGTTACAAATAAAAGTTTAAAATTTTAATCGTACGTCTTATTTTTCTTTCATATAATTTCAGGATTTTTTAAGCAGATAATAGAATTTGTTTTCTTGTTTGGTTGTTTTTTGATTCGTGATATTTTTCTTTGTAGACTACATCAACGACTGCTACTCTCCGCCAAGTGCGGCGGGCTCCTCACCTTACAGCCTAGCACCTTCCTCTCAAGGGCAGATGATAAGCCCGCCACCTGGTGCTGGAACCCCCCAAGAGTCCATGTACAATATGAGCATGAACGGGGGGGATTCATACTCGTCCATGGGCGCCAACGTACAGTCGCAAGTAAGTATACCCCATACACTTTGTTAGCTATTTCTTATTTAATTTCAAGAGTCACACTTGGTCGGAGAAAGTAAAAAATTCGCTGTCGCTTTTAGGGCCCGATATCGAAAATTTGAGAGCCCTAGATGCAGACATTGTCAGTTCGAGGCGATTAAATTCGTAAATCTTCTATCCACTTTCTAGCCAAAGGAAGTTTTAATTTATTTTTGTTCAGAAATGCATCTAACTAGCAGGTATTGTTGTTCAGAAACTACGTAATCTAACTGCATTTTCCGTTTTTTTGCAAACGCAATAGTTATTTTCAGAAAATAGTGTCAAAGTGGACGTTTTGAACCGAATTTCTCCGCGAAAGATGAATAACCATAAAAGGACGGCTGAAAAACGTCTTTGTCACGTGATAAATTTAAGAAATCGCTTATGATTCAACAGGTAATTCATCAAAAAATGGTAAAGACATTTCGATTCGAAATCGCTTCGACAGTCATTCCTTCCAATTTTATATTTTTCCGTTAATAAATGAATTTGTAAATGTGTCAAAGCGTTTTGTGCTTAGTTGAGCAGAGCAGTTGAGAACAAGCCTTAAATCAAAATTGATTAAAATGTGTCTTCAGATTATTACATTGTATTGATAGTGAGGTGGCTAAAAATTGTTAGAATATCCTTTATAAAACTGTAAATTGCACAATTCTTTGAAGCGCAATTCTTCAGAATTTGTACAAAACATCTGAAATGTGGAAAATTGATTTGAAATTACCTTCTTATTTTTAAATATTATTTAATTCTATATGATTTTTTGCATCTATAGTGGGTTTTCTGGTTTTGCAATGGTATTATTGATATAAAATAACCCCTTTTCTTTGAAATACATTTCTTTAACCCTTTCCGACGCAGTGGTCCCGGGTCGGGATACCTAATTTTAATTCCAAACTTACAAGCGTGCACCGGGAATATTTTAATAAAATCTTGCTTTAACAATGAAAGTATAAAGTAACAAGTTTTTAATTTCTAATAAAGTTGTATGTAAATTCCGGTGTCAGTCGATCATTTCATCATTTTACAACAAAATCTGTCTGTTCCAGAAAAGTTTAACGAGAAATAAACATGGATCATTCAGATGCCCTGTAATGTGGAAATATATTTGCATACCCGTTCAGCACTTTCAAAAGATGATAGCTGTGCTATGCAAAATCATCTTTATGTAGATCAGCATTTTAATTAGAGATCGACCGAAAATTAAGTTTCACTTTCAGCCCAAAATCTGAGTTTCGTCGAACATTCGTTTTAGTCGAAAAGGCTGCCAAAAATTCTGCCGGATCGAAATTCGACCGAAACTGTCTGTATTCCAAAAATCGCATTTCTTCTTTCGGAAATTTCAATTACTACCCATTCATTTGAGATGTATCGGCTCAAATGAGACACTCTTCATTTATTGCTATGAACTTCACCGTTTATAATTATCAACCATCACTAACTCAAGACGTGAGTACAAATTATAAAGCAAGCAATGCATATAGGACTAAACTTTGAAGACTTTTTCACGTGTTCATTAAAAGCTGCAGATTTATCAGTAATAGAAAATTCCTTAGTTTGAAAGCGCAAAAGTGTCTCGAATACTCTTTGAGAAAGTTCGAGTATAACATATGTTTATTTTCAAAAAGCATTATAAAAGATAAATCGAGGTATGCATGCCTAAAACATTTTTTAATTAGATTAAATTTTTATAATTAGAAAATCATTCTGTTTCGTAGATGAATTAATTGCATTTTATTTTTTATGAAAGAAAAAAAAGTTTTGGTCAGAGTTACTTAGAGCCAACATGGGGCCACATGTATAATTGCACGTATAATTAATTAATATTTCCGTATATTTACTTAGATATTAATTACTTTAAAAAAAAGTTTTGGACATTTTCGTTTACGGCCGAAAATAGGAAGATTACCGAAATTCGGTTTCGGTCTTAAAAACCTGTTTCGGTCTATTCTTAATTTTAATACCTTATACACGTATTTCACACGTATGCAGTTGGAAACAAAATTATCTTATATATCAAAATTTTGTTGCAATAGCCTTTTAATTCATCATCTATAGGACGAAAAAAGATGATCCTGAATGATTATAGTTTTAAAAATTACTTTATTCAAGTTTTTTGTTTCAATTTCTTAATTTACCACGTTTAAAAGATAGCAAATATTTTATGTTTCTTGGATTAAGTGTGCGAGATAACATTATTGTAAAATTAATCTTCCTTTTGATGGTAAACAATTCTTTATGCAAGTAAGAAATAAAAAAGCCCTTAAAGAAAACATACTTGCTGGCTTTTTTTTTTTTATGAAAAATAATTCTATTTGAAATATTGATGGCGAGAAAATTGACTTTTTACTTTTTTTAACCCCTTTTTTGGAGGGAAACTGTATGTAAGAAATTAGGGAACGTTTTACCTCGTTTGCAAGCGTCACTTGAAGAGTCGATAAGTTACGAAATAAAGCAAGAAAACTTAATCACTTTATTTAATTTATTTTTTTCTCCCTCTGAAAAATCGCTGCACTTAAAAACAAAAGTTTAGAGGTAAAAAAAAATGAATAGCGAGAAAACAGCTCTCTGCTAAAAATTGAATCAGAAGCACCATTTTATCGAAGAGACAGCCGCAGACAAGAATTTAAGAAAATGGGAGTCGAAGTTTAGTTGCAAAAAGGTGGCAGCAGCTTAGAAAAAGAACTATTGAATGGGCTTGGAAAAAATAGCCGTGGCTGCAGAAACAACTAGTTAAACAACGAAGGGATAAGAAAATAAAAAGCAAAAAAGCGTAATCAAAATAACAACAAAAACAAAAAAATATATATAAAGGGAGTAAAGAAAGTGAAAAAGTAACAAAATTCTTTTGAGAGCGTGGCAGTGAAAACTGCTTTTGGCATAGCTCGTTATAAAAGAGGCAAGTTAAGGACAAATCAGGAAGCCTAATTTGAAAGGGCTGCCTTCTTTTTTTCCACAACAAAATAAAATCTATCTCTATAGATATATATCTTATATATTTGAAGGAAGGGTGGTTTGAGGAGGGTGTTCAAAATAAAGGGACGGAAAAATCTTTTGGTCAATGCAGTTTAGAAGAGGCAGAAGAAATTTCGGGGGAGAAGTGGAAAAAGTGGGGCGAACATACTCCTAATTCAATAACGTTGCAGGTTAGCTGCAAAAGGGAAGGTGGGTGAGCGGGAGATGTACGTTAATTCTGGCCTGCTTTTTCTATTGGAAGGAAAGGAGAGAAAATGTGGGAAGTAAAAACGCAAGTTGGCTTCTGCTAAACAGGATTACGGAGATATTAATGAGTACAGAGATGGTTACTTTCGCATTTGGTGCTGTGAAGAAGAAGCTGAGGGAACATAGTTTGCAATTGTCTTTCTGTTATTTCCTGCATTATTCATGAAATGGTTAATCATACATTTGTAGTAACTTTCGTTTCATTTAGAGGGGTGATTTTTATTTTTTATTCGTCGAATGAAAGGGGTTTTAACCTTTAGTTGATAAAGGAGTTTGAATCAGTTAAGGCTGTTCTTAACTGCTCTGCTCAACAAGCGCAAAACGTTCTGACACATTTAAAATTCATTTTTTAACGGAAAGGTATAAAATTGGAAAGCCTGGCCATGGAAGCGATTTGGAATTGAACTGTTTTTTCCATTTTTTGATCAATCAATTATATATATAAGCGATTATATATAATTGATTAATTATAAGAGTTATAAGAGATTTCGATCACGTGACAAACCCTGTTTTTCGCCCGCTCTTGAGTGATTTTTCTACTTTCGCGCGGATATTCAGTTCAAAACGTCCACTTTGACGCTATTTTCTGAAAGGTCTATTGCGTTTGCAAAGAAATGGGAAAAACAGCTCGATGACATAGTTTCTGAACAACACCACCAGCTAGTTTCATGCATTTTCGAACAAAAATAAATTAAAACTTATGTCAGGAAGTTGCCCTTTTGGATTTGAGAACAGTCTTAACATAAAGATCGTTAGAGAGAAAGCAAATGCATGTTTAAAACTACTGAAGTTAAATTTTGCAATGAATTTGTACTGACAGATGTATAAATACTGATGTACCTAATGATAAATTAAAGATAGGCTTTGCTTAGTTACATATACTGATCTGTTGCTAAGAGAGATCTCTTTCTTGTAAGACATTTTGTTGTAAAATGTCTTAAACAATTACTGCATGTTAAAAAGTCGGGGGGGGGGGGGGGGGCATTAAACGTTGAAACAATTTTGGCCTTCATTTAAGTACTTGCCTGCATTCAAATTACATATATTTATAAATTTAGTATCGTAAAATAATTGCTTATTCCTTATCCCCTAAGCCCTCGGATGGAGTTATCTTAACGCGAGCTTCAATCCCGTATTTTGGAGATATTATAAAGCATGTATCCACTAGAGAATGCATGGGGTAGCTCTTTACATAGCTTGTATCCACTAGTGACTAGTGGTTACATCAGAACGAAAGGGTTAATAATCGTTATCTATAGCAGATATTAATTCCATTATATACTTCACGGGTACAATAGTTAATATTGTTTATAATTGACAAAATAATTGAAGTTATATAGCTAATTTTTATTGTTTGACAGAGAAGGCATCTCGGGGACTTTTTGAACAAATAATAGGTATTCATGGTTCCACTCAATGTCGTCTTTATGAATGAATCGGCCATGAGTAATAAAGTCTTGGGTCCAGGTTTTCAGTCCCCGGTAAATCATTCTAGGATCTCAGATTATGCCTTCGGGACAAGTATCTAATACACAGATTTTATTCAGTTTGGAATTACTTTTCTTAAGCAGTTGTCTTTCCTTATTTAATCACAGAAATGCCATAATTAGATTAACAAATATATATATATATATATTACTGGTACGAAAAACAATTATTTTATGCACATTTTAGACATGCATATATGCACCCATGGTCCCGAAGAGGTTAACAAAGCCTTCGTTATATTTGCGTTTAATTTAAAAATAAAAGTACGTACATTTTTATTTAGAATTCAATGAAATAATGATAATTAGAACTTCGTTTAATATTACTATCAGTATACCTGTAATTTCTAAGTCTTGTAAGAACCGAATGTGATAATTCACAAATTCAATTTTATAACCGCAAGATAATTATATTTTTCTGTAAAAAATACTTTTAGGACGACGGATCGAACTTATTTATTTCGTTCTTCATCTTACAGTCCGATAGGAGGTCTTGCGAGCCAGTTACGTGTATGATTTGAGGAGTTTTACATCGCCATAGTTTTTGCAGGCATATCAAATCTGCAAGATCTCTCTTTTTTTCGAGCGCGTGTTAGCTAATATCTTGGGGCTTGTCATATTTTTCAGCAGAGGGCATAGTTGTAAATTTGGGAGGAACATTTCTTTAATTGGTTGATGAACTTTTTGGTTGATTAGCTTTTTGGTTGATTGTCCGGGCTCAGATGCCAGAACTGGGCTAGGTCAGCCCGGGAATCAGCTAACCCCCACATGGATACAAAATTTGCAACTCAGCTATTTTTACTCTGAAAGATCGTCCAAAAATGATATCTGAAAATAATAAGATGTATTGCTGGGAAACAAAGTTACAAGGGGTAAAACTGGTTTTAGAATGAGATTAGAATGTATACACATTTTTATTTGTAAGAGGCCCCTCCTTCAGGACCCAGCGCTTCCGAATGCATTAAGCCCGTCTTTGGTTCCATTTCTTCTTCGTAACGGCATACAGCAATCATCATGAAATATTTATTCATACTTCATCACTATTGACATATAGAAACCTTATATCGAATAATGTTACAAGTTGCTAATGGAGAATTAGGTATGATAGGAAGAGATGTTTGCAAACAACTTACCATATGGAAAGAACTCTTAAAATTTTATAAAATTTTCTCTATTAATTTTAGTAGGCCTGAAATTGTAAATCTCGCTGTTATAAGTAGTAGTACGTTTTGTTATTATTTTCATTATTAGGATTGTAAATTTAAGGTTTGAATTTCTCTACCCCAGTAGTACTTTATATTTAAGAAAAAAGGAAACTTGGAGAGTAATATTAGTGTCCATATTTCCTTATCGGTTGAGCAAGTACGCTTACCAAATTAACATAACCGTTGCGGAAACACCCGATTGGTTATTTTTAATATTTATCAAGATATGATCCTCATGTAATTAAAATCTGTAAATCTGTGTTACATTGGAGGCCATTTTTCTCTTTGTTTTGTGGATTTCATGAGGCCTTAGCTGGTGATCTATAAAGGATTATCGTGTTTTTTTTATAGCACAAAACATGAATTCGACTTACCACATACCTTCCATAATGGAAGTTTTTAGTTTAAAATAAATTCTAGTTATAGTATTGATAGGAAAAGAAATAAGTTTCTACGACTGCTGAATTGTTTAAATTTATTGTATATAATGCATCAGAAATAGTCCAATGGTGATTTAGCTATTTAGGCCCCTTAAGGGGACCGGAAAGCCCCATCTCTGCCGTGTTAAATTCACCAACTTTATGTACCTTTTCCTCAGAAATGGTGAAAGATAGAGGTCTAGATTTTTTAGAATAGTTAGAATAACATACTGTGATGTCTTTACTCCAATAACAACCACTACAGCTAATATAAATGTTGAATTAATTACGCAATCCAATATCTCAACGTAACAATTTTAATAAAACAATAATATTTACATATGTACACGAAAAATAATCTATACAGCTTTCTTCACTGGAGTTTACACACCATACCCAGACTTATTCTTTTAAACCACCATCAGAACATTCTTATAACAATTAACAAAAGCATTTTGCTCACACAGAGCTCCAAGAGCACGACTTCTCTCGTCGCTTTTTTCGCGCCCACTCTCGCTTCATTTCCTTTCTCTCCGTTGACATTCGATTGAAGAAATAACTGCTACTTCGGCGGACGATGCATTCGATTAACTTGTTTTTTTTTCCTCTCGACATTCGATGAAACAGCGGACGCTATTACAGCTTCTTCCCCCTAAAAAATTTTCATACGGTGCATACACCTATGAAAATGTAGAGCTGAAACACGGTGTTGGGCCCCTCATTCCCAACACACTAAATCTGAGAGGTCACAACACCTAAGCACATGAAAATCTAATACACTTTAAAATTTCTATGCAAGAGGTTCATACAACGCGCGCGTGCTCACTTTTAAAATACTTATCATCATCCTAGATTTTACTTTTAAATTCTAAATTTAAACAATGAAAACTAAATTCACTAAAAAAAAAAATGAGATATTCACATAAGCTCACAAATGACACAGTGCGATCCTTGAACAAGCAATACAAAAAAATTCTATACAATACTGAATGATACAAAATATATACAATTACACACAAAAAAAACACAATATACGTAAATGAATGAAACCAATGACTTGAAACTTAATATTTACAGAACACCACTACTCAGTTCTGCTCAACCCAACGGCATTCCCGTGAAGCTTTCCCGGTCTATGCTTGACCACAAAGTTGTACGCCTGCAGATATAATGCCCGCCTAGTTAATCTGGCATTTTCCCCAATCATTGTTTTAAGATAAGTCAACGGGTTGTGATCTGTTTGTATCACAAACCGCTGCCCATCTCGATAATGATTCAGCTTTTTAAGGCCGTACACAATCGCCGCTAATTCACGCTCAATAGTACGATAGTTCTGCTCTGCCCGAGAAAACTTCTTGCTTAAATATAAAATGGGATGTTCTTCGCCACCTCGAACCTGCGACAGAACTATACCTGCACCACATAAACTAGCGTCGGTCTGGACAATAAACTCTTGGCTATAATCAGGGGCATACAAAACCGGACTCTGGGTCAACTTCCCTTTCAGTTCCTGAAAAGCCTTTTCACAATCCTCACTCCACTCTATCTTTTCTTTCTTAACTTTCCCTTTCAAGACATTTGTTAGAGGGACCGCAATTACTGCATAATCTTTAATATATCGAGAATAGTAGCCTGTCATTCCCAGAAATGACCTTATTTGTGTTTTAGTTGAGGGCGTTGGGAAATCCTGAATAGCTTTTACATCACTGGGGCACCTCTTTCCCGAACCTACCTCATGACCTAAAAACTTAACACTGTCTTGTGCAAACTTACACTTTGTAGGTTTCACTGTTAAACCGGCCTCTAATAAACGCTTCAGAACCTCGTCGATATCCTTCATGTGATTTTCCCATGTAAGCGAAAATACCGCTATATCATCAATATATGGCAAGACAAACAATTCTAGACCATCCAGAACCATAGCAATTAATTTACAGAAGTAGAAAGACGCGTTCACGAGACCAAACATCATGACCTTAGGTAAAAATACCCCAAAAGGTGTCACAAATACAGCGTACCTTTGGGCCCTTTTGGTCAGTGGTATTTGGAAATAACCTTTAGTTAAACCCATTACCGTGATAAAAGTCGCTGAACTCACCTTTTCTACGACCTCCTCTATATTGGGGAGTGGAAAAAATTCTGTTCGAGTCTTCGAATTTAATCTCCGGTAGTCTACACAGGGACGGGGATCCTTTCCTGGAACCTCTACCAAAATCATGGGGGACGTAAAATCGGACTGCCCTACCTCAGTCACTCCTAAATCTAATAATCTTCTAATCTCCTCCCTCAAAATTTCTATCTGCCTAGGTGACATTCTATAAGGCTTGGACCTCACCGGCGTCTCATCTAACAATTCTATATCCATTTCTACTAAATGGGTACGTCCTGGGTCTGAAGAAAATACTTTCCTATTTCGCTCTATGACTTCCTTAAATTTATTTATCTGACTTTCTGTCACTTTTCTCTCTAGTTCGCTATTATTCACACTCCCAGAAGTCAATTTGTGTGGGGTTTGGCATGGGATAAGGGATCTCAGCATCTTCTTCCACCTCTTCCATATCCATATCAATCACTAGATTAACAAATTCAGGCCGTTTGTAATAAGGTTTTAGTAGATTAACATGGTATATTGTCGCCTTATTGCGCTTCTCTGGCAAGTCAACGGTATAATTCGTTTCCGAAATCACTCCCGTGTACTTTACGTATTTTAATCGACCATTTTCTTTCTAAGCGAAACTGAAAATTAATTATTTATTGAAAATCATTTTTAAATTAGCATTTTTGGTAAGGTTTCACTGCCTAAAATAAACAATTCTCAACAAATCATTAAATCCCTGTGTTAAAGTATACATTATAACATAATATAAATAAATATATATATATTAAAAAAAAAAAAAAAAAAAAAAAAAAAAACTTGAGTTCTTAAGTTTAATAGATATTGAAAAAAAAAAGGAACATGAACATGAAAAATCCAAGTTTTGAGAAAAAGTCAATTAAAGATTTAAATGGCCATTAAGCTGTGAAGTACTCTTAGAAAGAATGAATAATTTCAACACTCATTTTTTTATATATATAAACATGTGTGACACATCGTTGAAAAGATAAAAGTTTAAACAATTTAATGATATGAAAAAGTAAAAATCAATTTTTTGGTTGAATTTTGCTTTCCCGGACCCCTTAAATAATAAATATATTGTAAACTAAGATTTTAATTTCTGTAATTTTGTATGAGTTGCCGAAAACGTTATTAGTAACTATCAGATTCTTCTTCTCACCTAAATCTTATAGGAGAATTCCATTCTTTATTTTTCTCCTTTCCTATGTTCCGTTATTTTCGATCTAACTTTCTTTAATTACTCATTGGGCACGTCACCAACTCAAGAAAACAAAACAATAATAGAAAAAGAGTTCTTTACTCTCTTCGGGTAAAAAAAAAGAGAAGAAAATAGATAAAGCAAAAAACTAGGGAAGATGGAGGCGTAAGAATCTAGTAAAAGTAAGTGAAGGAGAAGGCTCCGGGGGTAAAAATCTTTGTGGAAAAGAAGCAAAAATGTTTTTTCGTGTGTTCCAATTGAATTTAGCCTCCTGTAGTTCTCGCTTTAACTGGATTTTCGTTTCCCTGACAAGGCAGTTAGCGAATTTGGTGAAGGCGCTTCTGTTTCTTCACTGCTGGGGAATCAACTCGATCTGCTGCTCACAAATTAGGCCGCCTATAGGCCTTGTCCCTTCCTGATTGCCTAATGTCCGTCTTGTGCTCTCTTCAATTTAATTATGTGGGATCCACGTTTCTCTTTTGGTCTTCTCTCTCGCGCATTATTTTTTTTTTCCTTTTTTTTTCTTATCTTGACAGCGGTCGTCTTCTGTAAAAAGTGGTTAGGACAGTTTGGGGGACAAGATAAGTTGTGTTTTTCTTAGAGTTCAACACTTTTTCAGCTAATTTTGTGAATTTACCGCAATGCGGGACCAGTAATATCAGGACCGAAACTAGCCTTTTTTGCACGCGGGGCAAACATGCATTTTGGCGACCCCTTCCTCCACAAAGTATATTTACAAAGAGAATTTTATTAATATTTTAATAGACGACTTATTTTAAAATTTAAAATATGTTATCATAAAATATCTAATACTGAACTACGTAATCTGCTTTGTCAAATATTGATTTATTAAAATCTTGTAAACGGAATAAAAAATAATAACAAAAAAAAAAAAAAAAAAAAATCAGCTTTATACAGTATCCTTATGCCATATCATCCTTAGATTCTTCTATGCTTTGGCATACCCCAGAGAGGACTATTTTAACAATACCGTGCTAAACATAGACGTGAGAAAAATCGACACACAAAATCTTCATTTGGCGCCCCTTCGTTCTGGCGCCCGGGGCACATGCCCCCTTGCCCCCTTGCCCCCCCTCCCCCTAGTTTCGGCCCTGATTAATATACCTGTATGTAACTTTAAATTTGAACCAGTACAAAATCGTTGATGGTTTTAGAAGGAGGCGACGATAAAAGGGGTAATTAAAAATCTTACGACATTTTTCTGGTTTTGTATAGATATGGAAACCAGCATGATTTTTTTTTTTTTTCTCGTCCTCGTTTTCTGTAAAAAAGTTGTTCGGACAGTTTGAGGGACAAAATAAGTTGTGGTTTTCAACGCTTTTTCGGCTAATTTTGTAAATGTACCGCGATGCTGGACTAGATTGTGTATATAATCATTGGTTGTCTTAACGGGCTGTAAAGAAGAGGCATGACCCCTTCCAATTCTTTGAAATCCCAGCTAATTGTATTGCTTTTGTATAATAAACCTGCATCATGCAAAATTTTCTTGTTCTCATCTGAAAATTTTAATAGTATCTTTATTTTTCCAAACTACCTCTTTGAAACTTTTCTTCGTACCTAATTGTCAATTGTATCTTGTATGGCTGCTAATTAAAAACTTTAAATAATATTAATAACAATAATAAAATGCGTGGTTAATATCTTTATTAAAGATAAAGCTATATATTTTATTTATAAAGTTTTATCCCTATACTATCAATACGACAGAATTACAGCTATGTTCTGAAAGTATTGAACATTCCACTTTCCCCTTACCCGCTTTCCAATTCCGATCTTGTTTTAAGGATATGCGGTGAACTTTAATAGTTTCGATTTATTAACAAGAGTGTTAATTTTTTATTCAGTATCTTGCACGTTGCTTTTTTATTTACTGATAAATTTCAAAATCCGAAACATTTAAAAGCGCTTTTTGCGAATAATTAAATCCCCCCTTGGTAAATTTTGTAGTTAACGCCCCTTTTATTAACACTTACAGACTTTAAAAACATGTAAATAAAAGAAAATAAACAATCTTCTTTAAAAAGCATCACACTTTCATTTAATTTTAAAGTCATTTTGCGGCCTAATTACGCAACTTTACGACTCCACCGAGATCCGCTAAACTGTTTCTAACTTGAAAACACCTTCGATAAAAAACAAATACATAGTTTGTACTTCCAAATGACATTTGACCGAGAACGCTTACCGCAAGATATTACGCCAAAAATCCTCTTTTCGCCATTCTAACTCAATTTTCTATTCTCAGATAATTGAACTTAACTTCTAAAAAACCCAACCGCACATGAAACTTTAATAAACCCCTGGCTTTAGAAAGAAAAAAAATATATATATCCAGCCGCTGGACGTGCAACCTTAAATAAAAAAAAATAAAAAAACTCCTTTATGTCTTCTATATTACTATAAGTCTATCAGAACAATTTGTCACTGGATTGCGACAAAAACAGCGACGCCGATGAGTTAACAAACATTATACCCTCGCGTAAGCGAAAAAAAAAAAACCTTTTAAACTTTCCACCCACTAATAAAAACAGCCTTCTTCCCTTTTATTTTTTTTTTTACTGCCAACTTTTGTCTTTTTTTTTTTTTTTTAATACCACCCCCTCCCCCTCCCGTCTTTAACCAAAGTGTCGGTTTTTCACTTATTCTTTAGAGGAGCTGCTTTTTGCTGTTTAGATTTAAGTGTGAGAGTGAGGCGAATTTTTGTTTATTTTTTTCGTATCTTTTTATTATTTATCCAGCCTCGTTAATCTAGTTAATGGCTCACACTTATCCTGCAATGAACTTTTTCTTAAGTATATCCTCATCTCCTTTTTTTATTTTATTTTTTATTATACAGAGTCTTCTTTTCAACCTTTTTATTTATTTATTTATTCCGTACTCATCATTACCTTGCACTTTAACTTTCCTTTTGAAACTTAAAAAAAGAGGCTGCTTCCTTTTTTCTTCACTTTTTTAAAAGGAACTCTTTTCCTAAAAGAATGGTGGTCTCCTTCAAAAGAGAGAAGGGGAAAAAAAAGAATCTATATAAAAATCTCCCTTCACACATCCCTTATTTAACAGTTTGGTGTTATAGAGAAAGGAACAAACCTGTTCATAGTTTTTAT
Organism: Maratus speciosus; assembly: GCA_963932465.1. Taxonomy (NCBI): domain Eukaryota; kingdom Metazoa; phylum Arthropoda; class Arachnida; order Araneae; family Salticidae; genus Maratus; species Maratus speciosus. The sequence continues at coordinate 428,710,826 of OZ010794.1, forward strand.
TTACTTTTTTTTTTCACCTTTAAGGAGATTCTTTTCTGTAAGTGTGCCTATTATTTGCATAAGTACTTATCAAAATTGAGCTGAGGTTGTTCCGACGTTTAAATTTTTTTCTGGCAGTAAATCTTAAGGGCTAGAGATAAATTTAGTTATCTTAATATTTTGTATAAAATTCTCTTAGAATATCCCCCCGAAAATGCTTATTAATATATTATGTCGTATTGTTTACGGTCACGCATTTCTGATTATATTTTATCCCAAATTTTTATACATTAATGCGATGTTTAGTAATACTATTCTATAACTGATTTCCAAACTAAAAAAGAGGGTTCTGCCACAACATTTTTTATAATATTTTTCTCTATAAAATAGTAGTATTTTATTAAGAAGACAGGTCTATATAAAAATTTCCCTTCATACATTCTTTATTTAACAGTTTGGTGTTGTAGAGAAAGGAACAAACCTGTTCATAGTTTTTATTTACTTTTCTTTTTTTCACCTTTAAGGAGATTCTTTTTTGTAAGTGTGCCTATTATTTTCATAAGTACTTATCAAAATTGAGCTGAGGTTGCTCCGATGTTTAAATTTTTTTCTGCAATAAATCTTAAGGGCTAGAGATAAATTTATTTATCTTAATATTCTGTATAAGATTCTCTTAGAATATCCCCCGAAAATGCTTTTTGTGTCGTATTGTTTACGGTCACTCATTTCTGATTATATTTTATCCCAAAATTCTATATATTAATGAGAAGTTTAGAAATATTATTCTATATCTCCTTTCGAAACTTAAAAAAAGGCTTTTGCTACCATTTTTTTAATAAGAGTTGTATTGTATAAAATAATAGCACCCCCCCCCCCCCCCCCCAATAAAGAATAAGGCAGGTTTATTTAAAATTTTTCTTTCACACATTCCCTATTTAACAGTTTGATGTTATAGAGAAAGGAACAAACCTGTTCATAGTTTTTATTTACTTTTTTTTTTCACCTTTAAGGAGATTCTTTTCTGTAAGTGTGCCTATTATTTGCATAAGTACTTATCAAAATTGAGCTGAGGTTGTTCCGACGTTTAAATTTTTTTCTGGCAGTAAATCTTAAGGGCTAGAGATAAATTTAGTTATCTTAATATTTTGTATAAAATTCTCTTAGAATATCCCCCCGAAAATGCTTATTAATATATTATGTCGTATTGTTTACGGTCACGCATTTCTGATTATATTTTATCCCAAATTTTTATACATTAATGCGATGTTTAGTAATACTATTCTATAACTGATTTCCAAACTAAAAAAGAGGGTTCTGCCACAACATTTTTTATAATATTTTTCTCTATAAAATAGTAGTATTTTATTAAGAAGACAGGTCTATATAAAAATTTCCCTTCATACATTCTTTATTTAACAGTTTGGTGTTGTAGAGAAAGGAACAAACCTGTTCATAGTTTTTATTTACTTTTCTTTTTTTCACCTTTAAGGAGATTCTTTTTTGTAAGTGTGCCTATTATTTTCATAAGTACTTATCAAAATTGAGCTGAGGTTGCTCCGATGTTTAAATTTTTTTCTGCAATAAATCTTAAGGGCTAGAGATAAATTTATTTATCTTAATATTCTGTATAAGATTCTCTTAGAATATCCCCCGAAAATGCTTTTTGTGTCGTATTGTTTACGGTCACTCATTTCTGATTATATTTTATCCCAAAATTCTATATATTAATGAGAAGTTTAGAAATATTATTCTATATCTCCTTTCGAAACTTAAAAAAAGGCTTTTGCTACCATTTTTTTAATAAGAGTTGTATTGTATAAAATAATAGCACCCCCCCCCCCCCCAATAAAGAATAAGGCAGGTTTATTTAAAATTTTTCTTTCACACATTCCCTATTTAACAGTTTGATGTTATAGAGAAAGGAACAAACCTGTTCATAGTTTTTATTTACTTTTTTTTTTCACCTTTAAGGAGATTCTTTTCTGTAAGTGTGCCTATTATTTGCATAAGTACTTATCAAAATTGAGCTGAGGTTGTTCCGACGTTTAAATTTTTTTCTGGCAGTAAATCTTAAGGGCTAGAGATAAATTTAGTTATCTTAATATTTTGTATAAAATTCTCTTAGAATATCCCCCCGAAAATGCTTATTAATATATTATGTCGTATTGTTTACGGTCACGCATTTCTGATTATATTTTATCCCAAATTTTTATACATTAATGCGATGTTTAGTAATACTATTCTATAACTGATTTCCAAACTAAAAAAGAGGGTTCTGCCACAACATTTTTTATAATATTTTTCTCTATAAAATAGTAGTATTTTATTAAGAAGACAGGTCTATATAAAAATTTCCCTTCATACATTCTTTATTTAACAGTTTGGTGTTGTAGAGAAAGGAACAAACCTGTTCATAGTTTTTATTTACTTTTCTTTTTTTCACCTTTAAGGAGATTCTTTTTTGTAAGTGTGCCTATTATTTTCATAAGTACTTATCAAAATTGAGCTGAGGTTGCTCCGATGTTTAAATTTTTTTCTGCAATAAATCTTAAGGGCTAGAGATAAATTTATTTATCTTAATATTCTGTATAAGATTCTCTTAGAATATCCCCCGAAAATGCTTTTTGTGTCGTATTGTTTACGGTCACTCATTTCTGATTATATTTTATCCCAAAATTCTATATATTAATGAGAAGTTTAGAAATATTATTCTATATCTCCTTTCGAAACTTAAAAAAAGGCTTTTGCTACCATTTTTTTTAATAAGAGTTGTATTGTATAAAATAATAGCACCCCCCCCCCCCCCCCCAATAAAGAATAAGGCAGGTTTATTTAAAATTTTTCTTTCACACATTCCCTATTTAACAGTTTGATGTTATAGAGAAAGAAACAAACCTGTTCATAGTTTTTATTTACTTTATTTTTTTCCACCTTTAAGGAGATTCTTTTCTGTAAGTGTGCCTGTTATTTTTATTTGCACAAGTAAAGTACATCAAAATTAAGCTGAGGTTGTTCCGACGTTTATATATTCTTTTTTCTGGCAGTAAATCTTAAGGGCTAGAGGATAATTTAGTTATCTTAATATTTTGTATAAAATTCTTGTAGAATATCCCTCGAAAATGCTTATTAATTTGTTTACGTTCACAACGCATTTCTCATTATATTTATCTCGGAATTTCTATACATTAATGAGAAGTTTTAAAATATTATTCTATATCTCCCTTCGAAACTTAAAAAGAGGCTTTTACCACCACTTTTTAAAAAAAATATTATAAGAGTTTTATTCTTTACAATAATAGTCCCCCCGTAAAGAGTAATTCAATTTTATATAAAAATTTCTCTTCATACATTCCTTATTTCACAGTTTGGTGTTAAAGGAACAAATCTGTTCGTAGTTTATATTTACTTTTATTTCACCTTTAAGAAGATTCTTTTCTGTAAGTGTGCCTATTATTTGCACAAGTACTTATCAAAATTGAGCTGAGGTTGATACGACGTTTAATTTTTTTTTTCTGGCAGTAAATCTTAAGGGCTAGAGATAAATTTAGTTATCTTAACATTTCGTGTAAAATAATCTTAGAATATCCCCGGGAAATGTTTATTAATAAATTATATAGTATTGTTTATGGTCATGCATTTGTAATTATATTTTATCCCAAATTTCTATTCATTAATGAGATGTTTCGTAATACTTTTATGCACCTTGCCTTTCGAAACTTAAAAAAGGTGCTTTCACCACCACTTTTTTTTATAAGAGCTTTATTTAAAAAAAAATAATAGTTGTCTCCCTGTAAAGAAAATGAATAGTTTATTTTGAAATTTTCCCTTCTCACGTCCCTTATTTAACAATTTGGAGTTTTTTAGAAAGGAACTCTTTATAGTTTTTTTTTATTCAATTCCTACTATTAGTTCACTCTCTCCCTATATATCTTGTTCAAATTTTCAATCGTTAATAAAATACTTATTATTCATCCACTCCAGTTCAAATACATTTATTTTAACTTGTAGTGGATGATACTTGATGTTAATATAGTTTTTCAAATATTAATTCATTAATTAAATCTTAATTAATTAATTTTAGTTTTATATGGGAGAAAAAAATGGCGGCCATTGGTTATTGAACGGCATTTAATGCATCTTTATACCTATAAGAGGGGTTACCATAGGGGGAGCCTGTTCTGTCGCCAAATACCGCCAAGTTTATCACAAACTTGACGATATATCGCCAAATTTGGCGACCAAAATGAGTCGTTAAAAGTGACGCCAACTTGGCGATATCTCTAATATTTCGCCAAATTTTCCATAGACTTTCATTGTAAACCAATAGGGTTTACTTGCTTATAGAAAATCAACAAATTGAGATATTTTAATGCAACAAAAACTAATATTAGCTTAAGGGATTATGTTAAATTTTTCTTTGATGACCTAAGTAGGAATTGACTTTAAAAACTTTTTTTATATTACTTGTTTTACTCGTACTTTATTTTTCCCCCTTCAAACAGATTGTTTTCAGTAAGTGCGCCTATCACTTTTCAAAATTGAACTGAGATTATTTCAACACTTATTTATTTATTTATTTATGGTAGTAAATCACAAGGACTAATAAATTTAGTTATTTTAATTTCTCGTACAAAATATTATGATAAAAGGTAAATTGTTGAGTAAGATAAAATTGTCTTTAAACTCCCCCAACACCCGAAAATGTTTACTAATAAATTTTACAGTATTGTTTTTAGTTACAACTTTCTGATATTTTACACTCTTTTAACTTAATTTGGTTCATGTTCGTAAAGATGGAAATTTGTAACCGATTTTTCACTTTATAAAAAAGATAAATTCTTGAGCAAGATAAAATTCTCTTAAAATCCCCCCAATGCCCGAAAATGTTTACTAATAATTTTTTTAGTATTGTTTTTAGTTGCACTTTTCTCATATTTACACTCCTTTATTTAACTTGGTTCATATGTGTAAAGATGAAATTTTGTAATATATTTTTTACTCGATTTTTCACTTTATAAAAAAGATAAATTCTTGAGTAAGATAAAATTCTCTTAAAATCCCCACAATGCCCAAAAATGTTTACTAATAATTTTTTTAGTATTGTTTTCAGTTACACCTTTCTGATACTTTACACTCTTTTATTTAACTTGGTTCACGCGTGTAAAGATGGAATTTTGTGATCGATTTTTCACGTTATAAAAAAGAAAAATTGTTGAGCAAGATAAAATTGTCTTAAAGTCCCCCCAACGCCCGGAAATGTTTACTAATAAATTTTATAGTATTGTTTTACACCTTTCTGATACTTTACACTCTTTTATTTAACTTAACTTGGTTCACATGTGTAAAGATGGAATTTTGTAATCGATTTTTCGCGTTATAAAAAAGAAAAATTGTTGAGCAAGATAAAATTGTCTTAAAGTCCCCCCAACGCCCGGAAATGTTTACTAATAAATTTTATAGTATTGTTTTACACCTTTCTGATACTTTACACTCTTTTATTTAACTTAACTTGGTTCACGTGTGTAAAGATGGAATTTTGTAATCGAGATTTCATTCACTACCTGGTGTGCTAGAATTACAAAAATTATTTTCACTAGTGTGTTTCCGATACCAATACAACATTAAATTATTTTTAGAACTTTATAAATTAATAACATTAATAAATTAATAACAATTTCATGCATTTTTACGTTAGCCGGGCGCAAGTGGTAAATCAACAAATATTCTTTATGGTTGCATCAGCACCAGACATATGAGTTACAGCAGCATAAGGAGCTAATCATGCGCCAAATCACGCTCTCAAGAATATGCCAACTGGCTGTGAAATTGCAATAATAATATTTTTTAAAAAGTAGAATAAGAACTATAAATAAAAAATAAAAAAGGGAATATTATATATGTGTGTTTGTAATTTTTAAATACGCTTTTATAAATTAATAGTTCAATATTAATTTAATTAAGGTTATACGTTCAAAAAGCAATTTAAAAATCATGAATAGATAGTTCAAATGATGCTGGGTTTTCCCCCTCTTGTCCAGTGTTGCCAAATTGGGGACTTTCTTGTCCCCAGATTGTTGATTGTCACCGCTTTTTTGAAATAGAAATATTCGACCTATTTAAAAATAGATTTAAAATTCTGAAAAATAAGCGAATTATACTATTTTAAAAAGGGGTGAAGGTCAAATAATCTTAATTAAAAATGTCCCCAATCTGGCAACACTGCTCTTATCATACCTTAAAAAAAGAAACACGGGAAAAATTATATATTTTTAAAATAAATTCACCTGTTCGTACTTTTTACCAAGGGTAAAAAATCAAAGCTGTTAATTTTCCATAATCGGTGTCCGCGACAAATTAACATATTGTAAGGAAATTTTTTGGAACAACCTAAATTGCAGTCATTAAATTAGGCGTAATTTTTAAGATAAGCATTGAATGTGTATAAAAGAGTTTAACTATTTTTAATCTTATATTTATTAATTCCGAATATCTGTACGTAATCGAAGTATTCAGAAATGTAGCTTGCCTTTCAACACTTTTTAAAAGATAATTATTTTGTTTTCCAGTTTTTAAAGGGGGGGGGGGGGATTCTTTTCATTAAATAAAGTGATGTCTTGAAAAGAAAGAAAGGAAAACTAATAAGTCATAAAAAAATTGCCCTTCATGCATCTCTTGTGTAACAGTTTGGTGTGTAGGGAAAGGAACAAACCTATTCATAGTTTTTATTTACTTTATTTTTTACCCTCTTCAAAAAGATTTTTTTGTAAGTGTACTTATTATTTGCATAAGTACTTATCAAAATTGAGTTGTAGTTTCAACGTTTATTTATTTATTTATTTTGGCAGTAAATCTTAAAGACTGAAGATGAATTTAGTTATATTAATATTTTGTAACGCAGGTCCTTGAAAATGGTTATTAATAAATTATATCATGGTGGTATTTTCGGTCATACGTTTCTCATTCTATCTCAGATTTGTGTATGTTGTATGTGATACTGTTGACCGGGCAGTTTGCTCCCCCCCCCCCCCCTAAAATATCTACAAGAATATTTCAGCAATAAATTTTATTAAAATAAAGATTATTACTAAAAATTTCTGGTACACGTTTTGAAAAAAAAAAAAAAAAAAAAGTACTAAACCAGAAACGAGTTTTCTCGTCATCGGTAAAGAAATATTCACTAAAACCGCCCTATTATTCGCCTTTCGAAATTAAAATTGTGATTTTGCAACCACTTTTTTAAAATAAGAGTATTTTAGAATAATTATGGTATTTCCTATATGAAGTCTATATGAAAATGTGACTTCACAAACATTTTTTAATAGTTTGTTGTTATAGAGAATAGAAGAATACTAGTCAAGGTTTTTACAATGCTTTCTTTCACAAAAAGGTTTTTTTTAATTATAAAATGTGCGTATTTTTTTCATAAATACTTATAAAACTTATGCTAAGTCTCCCCCCCCCCCCCCCCCAATGCTTATTCATTAATTTTTATCGACAAATACATATTGCGTTGTTGTATAACTGTGTTGTCCATTTTTTGACAGATGCTAAAAACCGGTTTCTATTTTTATATCTCATACATCACTTCTAAATATTATATAATTTCAATTTTTACCTCATCAAATAGGGAAAAATATATGCTTTAAAATGAAATTTGTTTGAAAAAGTAGCTCAATTTAGCGACTTTTTAAAAATGTCTTTTCAAATAATTTTCAAGAACGGATTTTTTTTTTTTTTTTAAATATTATCTCAACAATGAGCATTTGTTTGCTACCATAATTTAAAGTAACTAGTGGCAGATTTACCACACTTGACAATTGATTGCTCTGAGCAAAATAATAATAATATAATAATAATAATAATGGCAGATTTAACCATAAGATACCGCAAACTAATATCTAGCGACGAAAAGACAGAAGATTTTCATTTTATGTTGAAACAATATCAAGTTAAGTTGAATTGGTATAAAATACGTTACATCAAATTATGCTCAAAATTATATTTTATTTTAATTATTAACTGTTGCTTTATCTCACTTTTTTTAAAGATGCAGGTATGGAAATAAAGAAAGTGGAAACGGAAAAAGCTTGGTAAAAATAACACAAAATTAATTACTCGTATATCTGTTTAGCTCAGACCAACTTTTTTTTCTGGTAGTAACGTTTTAATACAGTTGCCATCATCTTTAATGTATTTTCATTTGTAAAAATTCGCCAGGGCCTGGCTTAGTACATAAGTACTCTGGCCTTTCTATGTATAATATTTTAGGGGCTTGGTTTGCCGTCTCCCGCCATAATCACCACCGTTGCTTGTGTTTACTGTGTATTGTTTTAATTGAGTGTTCAGCCTCAGCTGTGCTTGTTGTTCTCTGTTTCTAAAAAAAGTTTCTTCGTTTGTTGCAGGCTAACGCACTGAGGCATGTGATTTCCCAAACGGCGGGCTACGCAGACGGTCTTCCGCCCCAGTCCACCGCATCTATGTACGACCCTGCAGGCATGCATCAGGTGGGTAACTCTTCATCTCATTATAAAAACACAATTTTCATTATTCATTGCTGATTACGTATACAACTGGTTTTTCAAATCAGTTCATTAGTGCAAAGTACTTAGCTCTATTTGTTTCTCTTTAAATATCTAAAAGGAGGAAACTTTGGCTGAAAAAATATTAAATTGTAACAAAATGCTTATAATTTTTAACATTGCATTAGATAAAGTTTTTCGTATTTCACAAGGATCTTTCGTATTTTAAACTTTTGGACGGCCCTTTCACGTAAGCCCGATTTGATGAACATGTCAATTGGTGTTGCTTTAAGGAAGATCAAGTACGATCATTACAGCATGGGAGCTTGATTGCTATTCAATAACTTCGAGTGGGAATTTGTTAAAAACAATGCGATCCCACCTACATTTTGATTTACCTTCAAGGGTTTTATCACCCTCCTGTAAAAGCTTTAACGGGGATAGACTCAGGCAAAATTGGGACCTATTTAGGACCCTTTCATGAAAATCCGTTTAACAAAACTGCCCTTTTAACAAATTTCTGCTTCATAAAATAGGTTCCTTCGCAAAATTCCTTTTAACAAAACAGGCAACGTTTATAAAATTCCATTGCATAAAAACATGTTCGTCGTTAATTACTTTTATTTCGTTAAGTTTAAAAATGTGTAATTTGCAAACGAAACAAATTCGCCTGAAAGAAAAACTTTAGCAGAAGGACTTAAGAGAAATTTTCTAAATAAATGATTGGTTTGAATTTGAGTAACTGATTTCATATTTCGCTGCAAAATGTTATTTTTCATAAAAATAACTTTTACTTTTCACAAAATGGCCATAAGAAAAAAAAAAACCCGGCATCGACCCCTGCAACTATGGCGCTCTACATTCGCTGACAGACCCAGAGCCCCCGACTTCTTTTATTTTTATAGCCCCCACCCCCTTTCATCCTCTTCTCTTTTTTTCTTTTTTCGATAACTCCTTTTCCCCACGGAAAAAAAAACAACAACACAGACTTCTTTTTTTTTTTTTTTTGCCCACCAATACAACTAGCTACAGCAAATGCAAACAGCATCCTTAGTGCAATCGTTTAAACTTATAACGAATTTTACAAATATAATTTGTTCTATCAATTAGTGAAATGATAATGAGTGAAAATGCGCAGGAAATTATTACGCATACATTACATGTGAGTTTTACATAAAGGGTATCGAAAATACGAAAACACTTGTACCTCAACCTTATTTTTCTGGCATTTATTTCTATTTTTAGTATTAAAGTATTTGTTCTTACACGAGCCTATCTCAACAAAGTCATTATTATATGTTTAAAATAACATTAATACCGTATACGCTCGTATAATATCCGCATTCATACATAGAGTTAAAGGAGAAATATATAGGGGAAAATGGTTAATTTAAAAGAAGAATTAATTCATTGTCATGTGTAGGCACACAGCCAGCATTTTCTTTCTGAAGTTGCTCATCGTTCCTCGAATTTGTATTGTCAGAAGACAGTAATTAGCAGTTAAAAAAAAACATAAAATATAAAGACACTTTGATTGGAAAAACCTATATGGAAATCATTAGGCGCCGTCTGAGACCCATATCCGGCAGAAACTTTTTTTATTCTTTGTGACACATCGTATAATAAAATTAATAATTATTATTCATACTTGCTGTTTTAATTGCCTCTGGTTCATCTGTGCAAGTAAAATCTTAAAAATACAAAGTAATAGGTATCACATCTTGTCAGATTTCAGACATTTTACTTCGAGATGGAGATGTCATGTAGTGTCAAGGAGATTGCTTTATAAGTAACAAATTTCAAGAAAGCTAAAACGCGAACATTATAAATTATCGTAAATAAAATTTATGTTAAAATTTAGACATTTCTTGATCTTATTCAATAACTGCTAGCTGAATTTTCTGCATCGGGTTTGAAATTTTTACTTAGAGTTGCTTCATCAGCAGCACATAATTGTTGAAAATAGCATTATTTAAAAAAATGTATTGGTTGATCCCAGGGGTGGGGATTTTCAGAAAATCTTACCTCTCACTATCTATATATATAAAAGCCGTTCTCTGTGTGTATGTCCTTTATACAAATCTTTAATTTTTGACCGTTTTGCACGAAACTTGCTGTACATAGGCTTTAGAACGTGGAATAGATCCCTGTCACCTTTAAAAAATCATCAGACCAATATTTATCCCTTTTTTCTATCATCTTTCATAATTTAACATTATAGAAATATCTCATTTTAAATTTTCAAATTCAATAGCTTCTTTCCTGTTGCCACACGTCTAAAAAACTGCTCAATAATTTAAAAAAAAAATGATAACTCGAGTACTTTGTTTTATTAGCCAATAAAAATTCAGACTCGACTGCTATATTTGTACATTTTTGAAATCGACGTCATTCTAATCAGAAAATGCACATTTTTATATATTTATGTAAAAACTTTAACTAAGCATGTTTTAAAATGACCTTAGAAGTACTTTAGTTGAATGTTAAAAAATCTATTTTAATGAAGTCGTTTCAATATCAAGAATCAAATAAGGAAAATGATAATAGTAAAAAAAAAAAAAAAGAAATCGTTTGCTAGATATTACGTCAATGTCATCAATATAATTTCAAACCGGCTCTAAAAACTGGATGCTACAATTTATTCCCTATTTCTTTGTAATCTTTAATTATATCATTTAGATAAATGTTTTAATACCTGAAATGCAATGATAACATTCTACGATTTGTATCGAATACGGTTATATAAAATACGATTTTTGTACGATTTATATTAAATAGAAATTATAGCTACTATTTTTTAGGGTAAGCTTTTTTTATTTTTTAAACAAAATTTCATGACTGACAGACTTTTTTTGTTATACGTTGAAATAATGGGATGCATGATGTTTAGAGATCAAATTACAGTAAAAGCGTAATTTATGGTACAGTTAGGTTGTTGCCACCAACAATATGGTGCTAGGCGTTACTCATAGATATGTCTTTTCTTCATAATATTGCATTAATAGCAAACGGATATATCTTTCTGAATTGGGTTACAGGTATATTTAAAAATATATCCGTGATTGAAAATTAATTTAGAATGGATAAACAATCCGTAAATTGAGATAAGCTTTTCAAAAAAAAAAAATTACTGAAAGTACTTTTTGTATTCTATTAGATTTTGGAATAATCAAATGTGCGATGTTTAAAGGTCAAATTGCAGTAAAAGTTAAATTTATGGTTGGATTAGGTTATTGCCACTAACAATATGATGCTAGAGTTACTCATAGTTCATCAATGTCTTTACTTTATAATATTGCATTAAGAGCAAACAGGTATATCTTTCGTAATTGGGCTGCATGTAGGGATGAGATTTCCACGTTTTTGCACACCGGTATATTCTTAAAGAAAATGTTGTTCTGTTAAATCGTGAGAGTGTCCCGATTAAATGAAATATCATTTACTCTAACAAAATACTGGTGTGAAAAAATGCGGAAATCTTATCCCTGGCTGCATGCAAATCAAAAATATCCATGATTGAAAATTACTTTAAAATCCACTCACATGAAAAAATTGAGATACAGTTTTCAAATAAATTTCATTTGACAGAAGCTTTTTCTATTCGACAGTGTGAAAAACGAAATTGTATGATGATCATAAGTTTAAAAAATTTTAGTAAAGGCAAAATTTATGGGTTTGGTCATTGCCATCATCAGTATAATGTCACAATTGGCATTGTGTTTGTAGTATTATATATATATATATATATATATATATATATTCTGAAGATGACTCAATGAAAGAGTCGAAACATGTAAATTTTTAATATTTTTTATTATTTAAATGACGCTTTTTAAGCAAATAATTGTACTTTAATATATGTTATGACATTTGTTTGGAATATACATTATTATGGTTTAGTTAATAGTAGACGCAATTAAAACTATTTTACTTATATTTCTTATCGGCCTTTTAACGATTCGTGGACGGTAATGCACTAATCTCAGTTATTGTCACTGCCGTATTATTTCATTTTAATGTATTTTACCCGGGTGGACCATTATTATTGACACGAGCGAAGCCGGGTAGATCTGCTAGTATATATATATATATATATATATATATATATATATATATATATATATCAGTCGCTATATTATATATATATATATATATATATATATATATATACTTACAGCTTTAATTCATAATATTACGGTTTTTGATGGTGGTAGGTTATGTTTAATTAATGGTTATATATATATATATATATATATATATATATCGGACAGCAAGATGCAACATACAGTCGGTTTGTTTTGACAAAATTTTCATGACTGTAAAAATAATTCATTACTACTATGCAATTTCACAATATTATTTTTTATAAAATTAAGAAAGATATTAGAAGTTAATTGTGAGTTCCATGTTTGCATTGCGGCAATTTTGAGAAAGCGAGTTACGGCCAACGAATAAAAATATCTATAAATACTTGGTACATATTTTCTATACCCTGCAGTTTTTAAAAGACTGTCTACAAATTTACACGCACCATTATAAAATTTACTCGGTACTGAGATTAGATTGATGTATTTTCCCACCCATGGTTGATCCAGTAGCAATATCTCGCCCGATCGTTACTGATTTTTTCCTCATAATTTTTAATTTTTTAGTATTTAATACAATATTAATCGCTAAAAATACTGTAGTAAGGCTCAGCCGTTTTTGAACGTGAAAAGATTTTCTACAATAATTATTGTTTAAGGGTGTATTATAAAAAATATTTTTCTCAACAGCTAGAAATTTTCTGAGACATTTTCAGACTCATTTTTAAAAGTGAAAACATGAAACTTGCCGAGGTGATTTTTGAAGAGGCGATGTGATTTCCATAAGAGGCCATTGTCATAAGAGGCCATGTGATTTCATTTTTCGCTCAATTAATGAGAATTTGATTTTTAAACAATTATTTTCGCAGTATGACCATTTTTTTCATTCCCAGATTTTCGGAAAATTCGGTTCAAAACGCCAACTTTGAAAGCATTTTTTGCAATATTTTCTGCATTTATCAAAAAATCGTCAAGCACGACACATTATGTAGTTTCTAAATAAGAGAATTTTCCCGTTTGATGCGTTAGAGAGCAAAAATGAATTTAAAAATAAATCAGGAAATAGGCAGTTTGGATTGGAATACACCCTTAAATGAATTGCGTTTGTTCAAATAAATATTGATTCCGTAATGTATCGTATTCCAGATATACTACTGAATCCTATAATGAAAAGCTTTTTGATTTATAAAAGCGGCTAATTTAATTAACCAGTGATTTAATTATAGTGTTTATTCTTAAAAAAAAAAAAAAAAAAAAAAAAAAAAAAAAAAAAAAAAAAATAGACTGCTAACCACTAAAGTCGACACCAGTCCAGTAATAAAGATTATTCCAAAACAAAAATGGATTATTGTGTTTAGAAACGATCTAAGGGAGAAAAAAAATATATAATTTTTAAGTAATATAAAGTTTCAATGATTTTAGAAATTACGATTATAAAGCAGGACAAGTAAATGACTTAACATACAACTAGGGGTGCATTTCACTGTTTTTAAAAGAGCAGGAGTCATTTTGCTCCCTTTAAAATAATATGGGAATGAATTTCCTTGTATGATAGCCTAAAAGGAACAATAATTTAATTAGCTGGAGACTAGATACTCACTGAAAAAAAAGAAAAAAAGAATGGTTGATTCACAGTAAAATTTCCAAATTTTTATCAGGGACGATTGTGTGTATCTGTGGTGATGATGGGGGTGGGGGTGGGGGGTGGGGGGCTTCCCGACGAAAATGATTTCGTTAATGAGTCAAAAAGTATTGAGAACTACCTTGATAGATAATGAATTCTAAATTTTTATTTTATTTTCTATAAAATCGTAGGCTTTATTTCTATTTTAACATTGCAAAAGGGTGAAAAATATCTGTAAAAATACGAAAATTGCACTGTCAAAATACGTAAGCTCTTTTTCGAGTGTAAAAATACAAAATCCCAAACCCTTAGCGAAAATGGCAAAACAAATAGGCTTTCAGCACTATTATCTGTCAAGGATAAAAAATTAAATCTTAAATCCATATTCCTAAATCCATATTCCTTATTTTCTGACGCATTCACTAAAACAATTTCATCGGGGGAAAAAAAAATTCCCAAAAAATACGGAATTTTTACTGGTAACCAACTTTTTTTTTTTTACTGTATTTCTAGAAGGATTCATTTTATTTATTTATTATTATTTTGTATTTTACAGCTTTATATATACATTTCACATTCGCTATAATAAATTGTATATTTACGCAATTAAAAAAAATTCCACTTTTTTTTTTTTTTTCCTTCCTACTAAACCAGTTGTAAAAATTGCACAGACAGAAAGAAAAATTCTTCAGCTTTACTTTAATTGGAATATGTTCAGCTTACAATTTCTTGTATTGCTTACTTTTTTCTTCTTCTTCTTTCAATTTTTAAGTTTGCTATTTTCTGTTTGCGAAGCTGTCTTTAAAAAATTGCTCATTTTAGAAAAATAAATCATTAGTAGAACAGAAAAAACCCTTCGTTATAATCTGAGTGCAGAATAACAATCTCCCGGATAAAACATAACAGCCCATTAAAACATTTATTTGTTGATCAAAACATAACAAAATGTAAATTATATGCGTATATTTTCAAAGCTTCCTTGTTTCCTTTTTTTTTCGTATCAGCTCGGGTAGTATGAAATATATATGAATATACATCGTTATTAATGCATAGAACCTCTCCAATTAGTTTTCTCCGATCTTCGCAAAAGGTATTCTTAATAACCTATTAAATTGGAATTTTATTCCGTTTCAAGCGCGTATCTTTATAGTGCTGTCTTGAGAAGTGGAATTATTTTAATAATCCGTCAATTGAGGAAAATATTGTATATATTTTATTTCTAATGGAAATATCACTGAATAACGAGTAATGTTACCCAGTTTTTATATCGCTCATATTTCTAATGCATTACAGAAAACATTTCAGCCTTTTGGAAATTATCAGAATTCGGCAGAAAAATTTAGAAATTTGACCCCTGTTTAAGTCTGTTCCCAAATCCAAAAGGGCAACTTTATGACATATGTTTTAATTTATTTTTGTTCGGAAATGTATAAAACTAGCAGATGTTCAGAAGCTATGCATTCGAACTGTTTTTCCGTTTTTTTTTTTTTTTTTTTTTTTTTTTTTTTTTTTTTTCGCAAGCGCAATAGATCTTTCAGAAACTATTGTCAAAGTGGGCGTTTTGAACCGAATTTCCGCGCGAAAGATGAATAACCACTCAAGGAATTGGGAAAAAGTCTTTGTCACGAGATCAAAATCGCTCATAACTCAATAGGTAATTTATTTATCAAAATATGGAAGACACAGTTCGATTCCAAATCATTTACATAGCCAAGGCCTTCCAGTTTTTGTAAATGTATCAAAACGTTTTGCGCTTGTTGAGCAGAGCAGTTGAGAACAAACAGCCTTTAAGGTCTTAAGGAAATATTCTAAAGGCATTTTCGTCCGAAATGTTTGCTTATGTATACTAGTGGTAATAAAAAGTTCATACATTTAATTGTATACCATCAAAACTTTGCATCAAAATCATTTTAGAAAATGTTATTAAAAATGGAAATCTGTACCAAATAAATGACTACTGCTTCTATTTAAGTGTCTGTCTGCTCATAAATATATGTTCTAAGTAATCCAAAAGTATGAATTCAAAAAGAATTGATGGCGATTCTCCCAGAAATGAACACACACACACAAGGGGGGGGGGGGGGGGGGGGTAATAACGAAAATTTTATATTTTAAAAAAGTTGTTCTCTTTTTCGATTTTTGGTTCCTTTTCAGGTAGTATGAAATAGTCCTGCATCGGGTGGGGTAAACCGATTTTTTACCCGAACCCGACCCGACGACGCAGTTCGGCTCGGTTCGGGTCGAATTTACGCTGATGTATTTCGCCGCGGGCCGGGTTGACTTTAAATATTGCGGATTCGGGTTGACTAGATTTTACAAAAGAAAGTCCTGGATATTTTTCAATTGAGAAAAACTATATACTTTTATATTAATGAATGTATATGTGTTCATTTTTATACCAAAAAGATAAAATTCCTATTAGTGTAGAGTGTGATTTAGGCTGCTTTTCCATTTGCATTAAAAAAATAGATTAATTTTTTCCCCTTCAGGTTAGATTCCATTTTCAGGTTGAAAAATTTTTTTTGTCAGGTTCGGGTCGGGTTTCGAGTCGACTTTAAACAGCATTGTCGGATTCGAGTCGAGTAAACCCAACACGTGCAGCACTTTACTATGAAATGTAAGAGCTGAATAACGTTTCAGGCCATTAGTATCAAATTGATCTGCTTTTATGGGAAATTTTTGGGAGGATGTGTGGAAGGAAAAAACAAGTAAAAGTAGTTGTTATTAGCCAGATAAGTGGTTTTATATTTGAGTACTTGAGTTTCCAAACTCGCCTTATTCAGAAAATCATATTTTGGGAAATCCTCTGACTGCGTCCATTGGTTTTCATTGTAAACCAAGATTTTACAATGCCAGAAATACAAGATGCAACTAGTTTTTTTACAGATTGTAGTGTTTTTTCGATGAAGATTCTCCAATAGAATAGATGGGGGTTGGCGAACCTTTTTATAGTTGCTTGCCAATTTTTTTTTTCAAAAAATATTTTACTTGACCTTGACATGCCAACTAAAAGACAAATTTAGTGGATTGAAATATAATGGATCAAAACTACTACTTGATAATTACTTATTAGGATATTTTCTAAGATGAATAACATACATGTAAGGATTACACTGCAGTAATCATAGAAATAATTATATTTTAGAAATTAAAGACATAATGTGATTAATTGTATCTTGGATGAAAGATATGTTCATGTTCAGTTAATTTCAATAGAATGCAATCAAAATGAATTTATATGGCAATAACTCTCTATTTGATTTTTTATATTCTAAATTTGCGAAAATGACAGCTATAAACAGTAGAAAGAAATCATTAAAATTGAAAAAAGGCAGTTTATTTAAGTAGTTCTGAAATTAATTTCCAAGTTGCCATAATTTAAAAGCGGTAATAATCTTTCTTTTTTGATAGTTTTTCAAATATTTTGTTTATTTGATAAATTTTCGAAACCACATTGAGTAAAATTAAAATTCAATTTGCAATTAATCGAATTTAGAATCTAATCAGATCATCTTAGTTTCTTGTATTTTGTGTAAAATCGATGTATCCTCTTTTAGAGACATAATCAACGCCATGCCGTGCCAAAATTATTCTTTGGTGTGCCGAAAGTGTCACGCGTGCCATAGGTTCGCCGACCCTGGAATAGATTGATAGAGAAAACTCCGATTTTTTAAATTTTGGATAAGGCGAGTTTTGAAACTTACGTCTTCATTTGAGTATATCTAATTGGTTTAATTTTCTGCATGCACGTTGTAAGTTTTGGTATGATGTACTTATTTCTTTTTTCTCTTTCAGCCTTCAGAGCTTCATCCCTAGTGCAGTGAAGAACTTAAAAAGAATCAGCCAATCGGTGAACAGGGCCAGGCTCAAACCAGCCAATCAGGAAGGACTCAGTACTTCACAGATATACGTTTCCAAACAAACATAAAAAATCTCGCAGACCTCAAGAAACATGTTTCATCAAAATAAAAGATAAACAAGTTAAAACATCTTTTCTTGCACTCTGCCGCACAGGTCAAGATGTGGGGTTCCAGTGGTGGTCGAACCCCATAATCGAAACGTGTACAGTTTATTCCTGTATGCTAGTGTCGTTCTTCTCCAAACAACCGCGTATACGTGTTCGCGGACGGTTTTAAGTGTATATTTCTTTCTCTCGAAGTATATAAATACGAGATCATTGTGATGATTCATCATACAGACGCATAAAAAAATACTGTACATCAGAAATGAACCATTCTACATCTCTCTTTCCGTGTTGTTGTGTAAGATTATGTAGAAAGAACAGGATTGTGCACTTTTATAAATAAGTAAATAAAGCGGACAAAGTGGCTATTTAAAGAAAAATACCATAATTATTGAATCTTAGTGAGAGATTGACTCACCTTTTCAGATACATTTTTATTTCTCATTCGTTTTCATTCACTCTGATCGCTATATAAAAAAAAAAAAAAAAAAAAAAAAACTGAAGAATGCAGGCGCTGTGCGATAGGAGCACAGCGCCACCATGCGGAACGCCACCTGGCGGAAAAGGGAAGAAACTGTTGTTGCGTGATGCTTCGAGTTGTTTTTATATATTTCTTAAAAGGCCCAAAGATTGCTCTACTCACGTCCATTCATTGGTTTTTTGTTTGTTTTTCTCAGTCATTTGCCAGTGTAATTTCTAGTTTTTGACTAGAAAAAAGATTTATCTCTTTTTTTTTTTATCACGATTATTACCTCCTTAAATTAATGAAACATGTATAAAAAAAATCTGCGAAAGTAGTTTTTAAAAAATCACATTGTTATGCGAGTACATTACTTGTTCTCAACTTGTGATAACACTTCTGTTATTTAGAAGTTTTTATTGGATTTGGTGATACAGGGTGAAACCTCCAGAACTGGCACCTTAAGGATTCCTTATTGTTAAATCACGATTACTAAGTTTTAAATAAATTTTATACTTTGTTTTTGAAAGTATAGTATAGATATACATTAAAAAATTATTGTTGAGAAAATTTTGAAAAATTGTACTTTTTATTACTATATTTTTTTTTTCGTAAATACACTGTAAAAAAAAACGGACTAAAAAACGAAAATACTACTGGCAATCTAGACGCCAGTACTATTTCCGTTTTTTTTACGGGAATTTTTACCCATAAATTACAGAAAAATTTCCATTTTTAATCAGAAAAACGGAAAATTTTCTGTAATTTATGGGTACAAATTCCCGTAAAAAAACGGAAATAGTACTGGCGTCTAGATTGCCAGTAGTATTTCAGTTTTTTAGTCCGTTTTTTTTTTTTTTTTACAGTGTATTGTCAATAACTCCCAGTAACCGACACTATCCCTATTTTTAAAAAAAAAAACCATAACTGACACATGAGTTATAACAGTTAAGAACCCATTTCGGTCACGAGAAGAAAGGAAAACTCTAATATTAAGTCTGTGGGGGTTTTACTTTCAAATTTGCCGCTTTGATTTTAATATTTTTTAATTATTATTATTATTATTATTTTGCATGGGATAGCTGAGGATGATCTACAACCGGGCAAGTTTTTACTTTTTCGATTTTGGTGATAGTTTTTATTGGGTAGTTTCAATTTAAGAACCGGTTCCGAAAGTGAAAGTAATTAAAAAAAAAAAAAATCTGAAACCAAAATCGAAAAAGTAAAAACTAGGCCGGTTGTAGATTGTCCTCAGCTATCCTATGCAAAAAAAAACCTTTTAAAAATATTAAAATTCAAGCGAGATATTTGAAAATAACGCTCCCGTAGACTTAACATTAGCGTTTTCTTTTTTTCCCGTGACTAGTGTGACCTTGAAAGACAAATAGAATTTTACAAGAAAATGCTTATTTTGTTAGATTTTTGCTGTAATGTCAGCGGCTGGTAAGGTGTGAATAACTGGAGGTTTTCACCCTGAATAATAATAATTAAATCTGTACTGTTACTAAATTGGCCAGTTTCCGAATTTAGATTTGTTTAAAATTATTATTACAGAAAAAAATATTATTTTTGTGTTATTTGAAAATATTTGTTAAAAATCATTTGGTAGCTAAAAATATATTGCAATGGAATTCCAAGGCAATATATTTTTCTCTATCCGTTTTTCACATTATTGTTTTCAGAACTATCTGAATTAAAACAATTCTTTTCTGTATATATATTTCTTTCTGTATTAGCCTTCTGAAAACGTCCTCCCTAGCATTTTGTTTAAATTTTACCAAATCTATTAAAATCTTTTAATAGTAAGTTGTAGAAAATAAAGCCTATTTGAAATTTAAAAGGATATTTTACTTTTAAGTAATATTTGTTTTCTATTGAAAATCTTCCAGTATCTTTGCAAATTTCTAATGGACTTAAAACATATTTTTTTTTTTAATTTTGTTTATTACTATTTTTTTTTAATTGGATACGTATATTTTTAAGTGCTATTTTTTTTTTTTTAATTTGAAACTTTTTTAGCAATGTGATAGTTTAACTGTACTTAAAAACAAATTTTGGAAACTTCTTAAAATTGTAAATTTCTTGTTTTATGTACAGGGATTTATCATTAGCTTGTATGTGTTGTGTACAGAAATATAATTGTAAATTACATTGAGAAGGAGACTAAAGTATGATATCTGTTACATGACATCATGAACTGAATGCCAAATTTTATTATTTCAATTTAATTTACCTTTTTTGTCATCTTTATTTGGTTTATCATTATTTATTTTTTAAGAGTATTAAAATTAGTAAAGATGACAATCTGTAAAGAAAAGTTTTGGGCAAAATTTTGTTAGAAATCATTTTATGTAAGTTGTTAGCATATAAGTTACACACTATGTTAGTGTGTAAACTTAATGAAGGTAGTCTTTATCTTGTATTTTTAAAAATTCAATTGGAACTGCATTGGCTGTTAAGTTAAATCGTTATTTATAAACTTTATGCTTGTTGTTTTTTTAACATTCATTGTCTGTGAGCATATGATTAAAAAATGTAAACGCATTTGGTCTCTGTCTGTCCGAACGTCATTTATGTGTATATATATATATATATGACAGCTAAAATATTATTTGTAAAACTATTCTCGGTTGATTTTTTGTCATTTTTTGTTATTCATTTTTAAAAGTCAGCAACAAGCTATCAAATTCTTCTGTTAAACGTTATTGAATTGTTATTCAATAGTTATGCCAGGATATATGCATTCATTGGCATTCAATGAATTGAATTTTATTCATGGCATTTTATAAGCTACGATTCTCAACATCATTTCTTCATTGCTTACAGTGGTTGTACTTCAAGAATCGCAGAATCTTTTCTTTTTATGTATTGAACGAAATTTCATATATATAACTTATTTACTTAAGGACGAAATCTTAACTGAATTTGTACATTTTTTCCCCCAATATAATATTAATTTCACTCTGTAAGCAGAGAAATCCACCAAAAGTTCCTTTTGGACAGTATTTAAACAGACAAATTTGTTGAGCAAAATGAATTTTTGTTGATTAAACAATGATCGAACAAAAATATTGTTCATCCAGTGTATATATTTTTTTAATAGTTCCTCAAAATATTCTGTTTAAATGTAGTCCAGTAGATTTTTTTTTTAAAAATCAACAATATCTTTTATTTTTAACAATACCCCCCCCCCTTTTTTTTTTTGATTTGATGATTGATTTTTTGTTTTGATGATCCACCATAAGTTAGTTCCTTTTGAACAATATTTAAACAGACAAATTTGTTGAGCAAAATGAATTTTTGTTAATTAAACAATGGTCGAACAAAAATATTGTCCATCCATGTATATATTTTTTATTAGTTCCTCAAAATTTTCTGTTTAAATATAGTCTAGTAGATTTTTTTTAATCAACAATATCTTTTTTTTTTCAACCATATTTTATTTTATTTATTTATTTATTATTATTATTATTTGATGATTAGTTTTTTGGTTTGATGATCCACCAAAAGTTCCTTTTGGACAATATTTAGACAAACAAACTTGTTGAGCAAAATGAATTTTTTTTAATTAAACAATGATCGAACAAAAATATTGTTCATCCAATGTATATATTTTTTTATTAGTTTCTCAAATTTTTCTATTTAAATATAGTCCAGTAGAATTTTTTTTTATAAAAAATATTCTATGCACATAATTCTTGGAAATTTTTGTAGAAAATTTCTCACGCATTGTACACAAATAATATTTCAAATTTAATTGCTTTAATGACGTACAGCCAAAAGAGTGAAAAAGTGTCTAAGCCCGGAGTCGAACCAGAGTCATTGACTATACGTGTCAATGTGTTGCCACTAAGCTACCTGGACGACCCAAGCTTAGCACTTCTCACTCCTATGTGTTGACAAAAAAAAAAAAAAAAAAAAAAAAAAAAAAAAAAAAAAAATGCGTGAGCTTATTTTCGTGTTTGCCCAAGAGTTGGTGTGTGTGCCAACACATAAGAGTGAGAAGTGCTAAGCTTGTGTCGTCCAGGTAGCTTAGTGGCAAAGCAGTGACGCGTATAGTCAATGACCCTGGTTCGATTCAAGGCTTGGACACTTTTTCATTCTGTTGGCTGTACGCCTTTTAAGCAATTAAATTTGAAATATTAACAAAATTTATTTTTTATATAACTTATATACTTATCTCTTATCATTTTAGCAGATTTAAGTTTCCATAAAAACATTTGTGTTGCACCTAATCTAGTTAGTAATTCCTATTGTAAAAAAAACCTAATTTGGCATTCAGCATAAGTCTGAAAACTGATGTCATGCTGTAGTTGAACTCTGTTTTGAAACTATGCAAAAACCTGAACTCTGTTGTAATTTAAAGAAGAAAAATAAAAAAATAAATGCAAGAAAAAGACCTGTTCACTTTTAATTTCCAATGTGTCCAAACAACTCATGTCTGTGTTCCAAAAATTACTGTAATCCGCGCTGTACAAGTTTTACTTCTGCAATGATCTCTTAGTGTACAATCAATGAAGGAAAAGAAAAAAAAAAACAGTTTTTTGTTTTTAAGACTTTGCAACTGCACATATTGTATTTGAATAAACGAAATATAAATTATGTTATTCGTTAACAATTAGCCTCTTCATTTTGCCTCATTGTTTTATCATGCACATCTATACAGATTGAACGAACGCTCCTGATTTTATCATGCACATTTATACAGATTAAATTACCGTTCATGACCACATTAAGGCTGTTTTATACTTGGGGGAAAAAATACGTTGATTTCCAGTACAATTTCCGTATTTTTACAGATTTTATTTATTTATTTCGATGAAAGTGGTTCCAATAATGTTTAATTTTCGTTTTCTCTAAAGCTGTAGGATTTATTACTATAATTAACTTAAAAAAAAAAAAAAACCCGTAAAAATACGAATATTGTACTGACAAAACAAGGATTCATTAATGTAATTTCCTTGCAAAAAAAAAAAAGAAAAAAAAACCCCTTAAAAATACGAAAATTATAGTGGCAAAACAAGAAACATTATTTCTATAATTACCCTTAAAAAAAAAAAAAAAAAAAAAAAAAAAAAAAAAAAAAAACTGTAAAAATACGAAAATTGCAGTGACAAAACAAGGAAATTTATTACTATTATTACCTTACACAAAACCCCGTAAAAATACGAAAATGCTACTAACCGTAAACATACGGAAATTGCACTGACAAAACAAGGAAATTCTGTGAAAATGATAAAATAATTAGACTTTTATCACTATTATCTGTGAACAATATTATTAAATCCATATTCTCTACTTTCTGACATAGTCAAGAAATAATTTCATTCGAGAAAAATTCTGTAAAAATACGGAAATTAACTGATTTTTTTTTCTCACAATATATTGGGTGATTGCAAAATTTCGTGCCTGATTTCCGATACATCGAGTTTCGAATTGTACCCGAGTTGTTTTTAAGCGCGAAATGCAGTCGAATTGTCAACATTTAGTCTCTCAGCAGTAATCCGTGGACAACTTTCTGACATAAGTTTTAATTTATTTTTGTTCCAAAATGCATGAAACTAGCTGGTGTTGTTGTTCAGAAACTATGTCATCGAGTCGTTTTTTCCTTTTTTTTTTTTTTTTTTGCAAACGCAATAGATCTTTCGGAAAATGATGTCAAAGTGGACCTTTTGAACCAAATTTCCGCGCGAAAGTAGAAAAATCACTCAAGAGCGGGCGAAAAACGGGTTTGTCACGTGATCGATATCGCTTATAACTCAATGGGTAATTGATTGATCAAGAAAATGGAAAAAACAGCTCGATTCCGAATCGCTTCCATGGCCTGGTTTTTCATTTTTATATCTTTCAGTTAAAAAATGAATTTGTAAATGTGTCAGAACGTTTTTTGCTTGTTCAGCGGAGCAGTTAAGAACAGCCTTAAGTCATTATCAATGTCAGAGTGTCGTCCAGAGCGAATTTTATCGTTTAGATTGAAATCACTATTTCAAAATCGACAAAACCACTTTTTAACTGTCCTGAGAGCGGGAGCATCATCCAAATAAACGAATATTTTTTGTGGCACGTTCAACACTCACTCTTATCTCTCACAAAACTCGTATAACATAACATGACGAAAATCTAAATTTCATTTTGAATATTAACCTTGCACACAAATCAATTTGAAAAATTTTTAACGTTAATTGACTCACGACACATGTAAATAATTGAAGAGGTAAGTGGAAGAACATGTTAAGTAACAAAAATTACATTTGAAGAAATTTGAAGTGAAAGTTTTTGCTGTAAATTTTAATGATTTATTTTCTGTTTGATACCGTGTGTTTAAATATTAACAGGTATGGTACTCTCTCAGAAAAACTTATTCATATTTAATTTTCAAATATTAAAAATTATTAATATTATTGACATTATTAAATATTTAAATATTAATGAATAATCTCTTAAATCTTCAAGACTAAATAGAATCTTAGAGTTTTAGCTTCACCATGTGATAGGATACCTCATAACGCTTTTATCCAAAAGATAAAAAAAAAAAAAAAAAAAAAAAAAAAAAAAAAAAAAAATTAGAAACTGTAGCATAACATGTTCACCCACTCAGCTCTTCAATTGTCAGTTAATAATATGGTTGTAAAAGGAACATCAGCACAGTCAAAATTGCAAGTTTC
Organism: Maratus speciosus; assembly: GCA_963932465.1. NCBI lineage: Eukaryota > Metazoa > Arthropoda > Arachnida > Araneae > Salticidae > Maratus > Maratus speciosus. The sequence goes on from OZ010794.1 coordinate 428,736,122, forward strand.
TGCCATCTGTGAAATGGTGCACGAACTTTTGCAATCATACAGTATATATATGGTGTAACAGCAAGGATCATCACAATTTTAAGGGGCCCTTTAACAATTCTCCCTGATCACAAGATTTCACAGTAACCTAAGGGAAAATTTAAATAAGTGGTTCTAACTACCTAATATAATTATCAAAATACTGTTTTCCCCTCAGAAATTGAGCCTAGTATTAAATTTTGAAGACATTTATTTTATCAAAAGGGGGCATAATTCATTTTGCATTAACATAGGGGACAAAACGTCCCCTTAACCTTTTCGGGGGTAAATAGAGTTTCTGTAATGTTAAATTCACACTGGAAATTTTGAAGACATTTATTCCAAAATAAGGAAATTACATTTTACAGCTTAAAAAGTTATAATAATGAAATTTTATTCAAAAATTCAGGTATAAATGCCCAAATGGTACAAATCTTGATTATAATTAAGCTGTATAAATTATACCCCACCGCCATTTAAGATTTCAGATACGCATCCGACAGATTTTTCATAGAAAGACAGGGTGAAGATCCGAGTTATTCAGTCAAAAATAAAGTAGCTTAAGCTGGAACCATAGACTTGAGTTATCTCATCTCGATGGCTGGAACCCGGATTTCTATTCAGAAGTTTTTGCAATAATGAATATAAAAAATAGTGATATTTTCACACGACGTACTTTGCTTTGTGTTAAATATGATCACATTAGGGGCAGTACTAGAAAAGTCTGCCATCGAAACAATACCCAGAAAAATGCTGAGTAATTTGCAGTAACTCTTACGGTGCAAGTGCAAGCAGTGTTAGTTTTACTTTCAAAACTAGTTTGATGTGTCAGTCCCAAAACTTTCTTCTATCTCACACCTTAATATATCAAAAAGTAGTTAACAATGTTAATACTTCAATATTGTTAGTTCAATACTATATCAACTTTGATTTTCATCTTAAATTTTTGCTTCAGCCAATTAATCGGAGTAAAAAAAAAAAAGAGTTCATCTCGATCATGATATTTATTAAAATCATTAGTTTTTTGTTATTACGTTGTACATTATCTGTTTGCGAATAGCCGGCTTAGAAGGATGTGAAGTTTCCGTCGCTGCATGAGCCGCCCATGTACAATAGAACTACGAAAAATGGAGAGAATTATACAAAAATTGCAATTGCAGCACCGGTGGAATATTTCGAAATTCAAGGAAGACCTGCTTGCCGTATCCAAAAACACAAATATAAAATTTGGTTCAATTCTTTGCTTTAGACACTAAGTTTTTCGTACAAAAATCATTATTACAACGCCTCCCTCTGTCAGAATATTTCGAAATTCAAGGAGGACCTGCTTGCTATTGCCAAAAACATACACAAAAAATTTGGTTCAGTTCCATGCATACTTCATACACTTTTTGGTCGTACGATGGCGACACACGGACAGACAGATAGACATTTTGCATAATTTTTTGGGTGGGATTTCTGACCCCTAAAACATGTAAATCCGTCGGAAATCGAAAAAAATGTCCATGGCAATACTTTCTTCTATCAGCGGGATAGCGGCTTCTAAATCTAAACGTAAAAATACAGTAAATCCTATGAAAATGAAACCTGTCTATAACGGAATATTGACTTAAAAGTAAAAAAATACCTGCTAAAACATAATCTTTATACGGTCACTTAATATTCCCCCTTAGTAGGTTTACAGTACTAAGTAAATATAATAATCTTACACAGTAAAATCTGTGAAAGTGGAATCGTTAGGAACCGAAACGAATTTCCGTTTTGGAGAGGTTTCTGCTTGAGCAGTTATGTCCTTCCATAGGCACCTAGAAATTTTTAGGGTTTCGTTCATCTGACGAAATCCTATTCGTCTCACTCCTCTGTCTGTCTGTCACAGAGCCCGTTCTCAGAAACTATATATATGGGAGACTGTGGCTGAACACCTCACATCAAACGACAAATCATAAAATTTTGGGAAAGTCTTATATGTACCCGTTTGGGCTCTAACTTGCGTATTTTAAGCTTTTTTTTTCTCTCTCTCTAACTGAGCCCCTAATTAACTTGAAGCCTCTAAATTTTGAATACTTATAGCTGAACGCTTGCGATCATACCACAAATCATAAAAATTTCAAAAAGTCTTATATTTACCTCTCCGGTTTCTAGCTTGTGTTATTTTAAGCAATGTTTCTAACCTCAATCCTTTTCACCCGGGAGGCCTTTTCTAACTTTTGCCGACACCCCTTTGACCACTCTTTCATATTGTGCATCATAGCCTTATATATTTTAGTTCCACTTTTTGCCGGCAGGAAGCGCCTATCTATCTCGGGTGCTATGGGACCTATCCCCCTCGACTTATATATCTATGGATAAGTTGTAAAACGGAGTTTCGTTCGGATAGAGGTTTGTTTAGAATAGAGTGCGCTCCCTAGTTGCGAAATGTGGAACTAACAGATTTTGCAAAAAGATAAAGTGTTTTGAAAGGAATATTAAGCGAAAGCCCTCTGTGCGATCTGTGATCACACTTACTCTCTTGTTACGTTTAAGACAAAATTCTTGTTATCCCAGGTTTTACTGAATCACATCATTAAAACAATCTCTAGGGAACTGAAAAATATTTTCTTTTTAGACTGGTTTCATCGTAGCTGGAAATTCGTTTCGGCAGGACTATTAAATTTAAAACCGTTACGTAGAGTTTCTGTTTATAGACCTTTTACTAAGTTACACGCAGGCTAACAATTAGCATGCTACCAAAAAAAAAAAAAAAAAGTGTCTTTATGAAAAATTAGGACCTGTGGCGTTCGGCGGAATTTTTTCGGGAAACGGCTTGGAATATCTAAAAATTAGAAAATACCGCGAAAATCGGAGTATCTGACAATGTTAAGTGCAACTGACCGCGTTATAGTACACACTTTCAGCATTTCTTGTGATGCAGTATTGTGGCATTGGTTCTATTATGGGCAGTTATTGCCCCTGGTGCAATTCCCCCCCCCCCCCCCCACAAAAAAAGTTCCTGTATAAAATATTGCAGAAAAAAAAAAAAAAATCTAGTACCCGCTAAGGAGAACCGTAATATTTCGATTTGCCCCTGGCGGTCAAAGCTTGTGTCCTTTCCACTACTTTATCATCGCATTTCATACAAAAACAAGATTAGTCAATCGAAAACTTCGGTAAAATATCTTCATTTTTGTAAGAGTTATAAATCAAAATCCGAATTCGACTTGAAATGATACATACTTTTATTTATTATTATTGTTATTATTTTGGTTGGATAAGTAAATTACAATTTAGGTTTCTTTACAAAAGTAGTTTGTCTTTGACGTGTATTAGCACCTCTTAAAGCTTTAACGATCTTTCCTATCACAAACAACCTATATCAGGGACGGCGAACCTATGGCTCGCGTGCCATAAGGGACACGCTGCAGATTATTTTTGGCACGGCATAGATTCAGGTTCTACATCAAAATATAGTAGAATTTCACAAAATGCATTACTTAATCTAGATGTTGCCTCTGTTTATCTGAATTCGATTAGTTCGGCTGATTGTCATTGTCATGCAGATTGAAGAAACCGGAATATAACTTAGTGTATCCCAATTTAGCTCAATATTGGCTCACAAAATCTTCAGGATAAGAGAGAATTAGGAGATTATCGCAAAAGAAAGATTAAAAGCCATTACTATAAGCAAAAATACCCATGGTAAAATTGTAAGAACTTAGAATGCAATTCCAGACACTAAAAGCTGTAGATTCTGGCGCTTGCTATTTTGACAAGTTTTTCTGCGAAACATTCTTTTCGGATACAAACAGTACGAAAAATTCAAGTAATAAAAACATCTTGTCAAATGAGTCCAATTTAACTTGCATTCTCGTAAAAATAACTAAATACGAAGCTGATATAAATTATTTGGCATCTAAGATGAGATAACAAAAATGATGTATTAAAAATAAATTTCTAAAGTTCCTTTTACAAAATAATCCAAAGCTTCAGAATTGCTAATTTGTTCGCTTTCTTCGTTCCATTCCGCAGCTTACGGGAGCTCAAGTTAAATTCATAGAAACTCTAAGAAAAGGGATCGGAAATATTTATATGTACTCGTAGTTCGGAAAGGACCGCTTACACACAAAGCAGTTAAATAAATAAATAAATAAAAAGCTTTAAAAGTGGATTTCGGTTAATCCAGAGTTTCGGATAAAAAAGGCTCTACTGTATTAAGTTTTAATAATTTGTTGAAATGTAAGAAAGAAATTTACTGTTAGTTTTTTATTTTATAAAAAATCATTTCACTTATAAATTACCATTAACAACGGCGGCCACAAATGTGAACGTTATTTTTTTGTGCATTTTTATTGTTCCCCTCCCACATCTTTTTTTTTTTTCTTTTTGAATACCTATTAATATAAAATGAATAAATCGTAATCTAAAATACATACGTATTAAATGTAAACAGTGTATTGGATTTTTTTAATTTAATTTAATTTCAATTATTTATTTTTACTTGAAAATACAATGTGACCGCCTTCATTAAGCGACCACCTCCCTGTACGACCATTTTTTCATGGAACGAAATTTAATCCCATAGGCTCAACACTAATTTTACCCCCATTCAGAGACCAATACAGTGTGACCGCCTTCATTAAGCGACCACCTCCCTGTACGACCATTTTTTCATGGAACGAAATTTAATCCCATAGGCTCAACACTAATTTTACCCCCATTCAGAGACCATCTCAGTTGAACTCCCTCCATGAACGACCCAATTCTTTGAAGAAAATGTAACAAATTCCTTTTTGTCCTGGTCGCTTGAAGAAGGTTTTATTAGAAAAATTATTCCGGAGAGCGCATCATTCATCGAGCTTCTAAACTAAGCTTAGAATTTGTTTTATTCCGGTAACTTTTAAGTGTTTAAACCCCTTTGTGCCTTTTTAGGCAATGAATTTAACTCTGATGACAAATTAAGAATGACGGTCAATAAACTCCTCCGCTATATTCTGTCAGGAAACTCTTAAAAGAATAGATAAATTAATGAAATCGTCATTATTTGTTCCCGTCCAAAAAAGAAAAAATTGCATTTACTATTTACTGAACTTCGGAAGGACTTGGAAATAAAAGTTATAAAAGGTAAAACCGTAAATTCAAAGCAAACGTCAATGTATTCATTTTTTAAAGTCTGCAGTAATTAACTTATGTAATTAACTTTTGTTTTGATGCTTAAATTTTCATATTTGAAAAATAAATTTTAGTAACATTAATTGTTACCTTTTTCCAACGATTAAAATCTAGATTTAAACATGACCTCCATTAAGAGACTACCTCTTGGAGCGACCAATTTTTACTGGAATGGAACGCGGTCGCTTTAGGGAGGTTTTACTGTAACCTGTGTTAGCTCAAGGTTACTATATCTGTTAGCTATGTCCTTTGCACCGTGCAGCATGTTCTCTAATCCGTCAAGTCCTGAAGCGCCTCTGATTTTTATTTTTTCCGTAATAAAGAATAATATAATAGCTGTCATACATTAGTACAAATTATACTTTACTTAACATGACTAGTAATGTAATTTAGATTGTTATTATTTTTTATAAATCAAATTATACATGCAAAATTATGCGATTTGCAATTAAAAATCTCTCTTCTAAGATTTTATAGTGATGTGATTACATGAAATAAATGATATCTATGACGCCATAGCTGAATTTAATAATTATTCCGATTTTCCACTATACTAAGCGTAAAAGTTAAACACGAAACTTTGTTCGACAATAAGAAAATAAAAATAAAGCGATGAAAACTTTTAACTTCATTTATATCCATCTCCTCGAGTCTAAGATTTTAAAATGTCAGAGAGGCAGCGCCATCTATCGAAGACACGTAGAACTATTGAGATCAATAATGCATCTTTTGTTTACAAATCTTTGTTTTTATTCATCTTTCTCGCGAAAAATTACTTTATTATCAGTTTCCGAGAATATCTATGGGCGCAGCAAAGGGGGTGGTGGGATTTCCCTTAAAATCCTTCCCAGAGTATTAAAAAAAATTATAATAAGCATGGAAAACCATATTTGTATGTGTATTTGTAACGTAAAGATATGACGCGTAAAATCCAAAGAAAAGAAAAGCATAAGTAGCATAAAATGTTTACCATTGAATTGTTTCAAGGCATGATAATAGAAGCCTCTATAAATAAGTTAGGAGCAATAGTAGCAGTCCCGTAGCAAAGTAGTACGCATGTTACTGAAGTTGTTGCTCTTTGTCACTCACTTCTTCCTCTTCGTCTTTTTTTCGGTGAAAATTGCAGAAGATGCCCTTTTATTACCTTAACCTTTAAACATATAAAATGCTAAATTTATTATGTCTGTTTGTGATTTTCCTTACGTCAGTTTTTTAGTGTCACGTATTGTGTCACACAACGAAATAGTTCATTTTATGAGTAACCATGGCTCAAAACCTCTTCCAGATGAGAATCCTGGCTGTGGCACTGTATAAAAGATTATTTGAAATCTTTTGATCATATATAACAAATTCAAACAAAATTAAAATAATGATTAAATTTTTAAAAGTAAAGATCAAGTAAATAATATTGTATAACTAATGGTGATATACAGTTTTCTTGAATTATTCTTTGATACTCGCACATCATAAAGGTACACTAATAATTTACATTAAAATTTTAAAATAATGAAGTTTTATTTAATGTTTAGCCAAACTTAATAACCAAAAAAGCTTTAATAATACATAAATGTATTTGATAAAAATATCATGATTACCACTGATATCAGAACTATCTTGATTTTTTTTTTTTCCGAAATACATTTATACTTTCTTCATTAAAAAGGATGAATTCAGTCAAATTAAACAGAATCGAAAAATTAAAATGTGTATGGAATGATATAAAAATTTAAAAATCTGAATTTTTCACCTACATCTTAACTGTACGTTTCATTGTTTACATCTACAATGATGTGTGGATTTTAGGGTTGGGTTGGGTTGATTGTTGACGGCCAATTATCTACACGAGGGATATGGGCCATAGGGGGAGTGCCTTCCGTGGAGGTCTTTCTAAGGGAACCAAATCCGTATTAACACATGGAAATATCCACGGTTCGAAGAAAATCACGAAAACTTCGAACGATTAGGCCGACGGGCGCGATTGGGTTCGAACCCAGCACCTCCCGTCTACCAGCTTCGAGAGCAGAACCTCTCAGTCACTGGTATGTGGATTTTAGGAGTTTGCGGGTTTTAAGGTTTCGGATTTGAGAAAGTCTACTGTATATATTTTGATCAAGCAATATATCACAAGGATTCATTGGGATTTAAGTTTGTTTGCGGAAATTAAAAATGTTTAGTTATATATACGTAAAAGCTCTCTATAACAATACTGCAGGGACCAGGAAAAATATCATTATAGTTATATACAAAGTCAAGGTCACAACCATATTAAAAATATATATATTAAAATATTTATTGGCTCTTTGGCGGCAGAGCTTATATTCTTTTAACAATTATACATATAATTTTTATGTATAATGGAAGTAAATTTATTTGAAATATTTAATAATTATCAGAATTTATTCTTTTTAAATAAATATATGAGTTATTCATTTTGAAATTGGAGCAAGACCATTTTATGAAAACAAAAAATTAATTAACCCTTAAATGCCGGGTGTTGCTTTTCGGCAACATACCCAATTTAGGCTCTAAAATACTATTAGAATAATATTGAAGCTATAATGTCTAATGTTGCCAATAAAATACATTCTGAAAATATTATTAAATCGATTTTCAACATGTAGATGGCAACACTTGTGCTGTTTAAGAATAAAGATAGATTTATTTTTTCAATTGCTGCTACTTGTTCTTTTTGCTTTGTTTGGAAGCTTGCGAAATACCCAATTTTGTTCTGCAGTGAGCAAGTAAAATTTATTTCTTATTATAGTTCCCAAAATTCTTGTGTGTTTAATATTATAGAATTATATCAAGGAAAATTATTTTTTCAATTAAAGACCAGTATTGCCGATTAGTAACAAACTGTTTTTTAACCGTAAACCATACTTAAAAAAAAATATATGATTTTTTAAAGTATTTTTCCCATGATTTATTTAAAAAATGAAAGCCGAAAAACATTATTACAATTATTTTTGAAAATTCAGGCATTTAAGGGCTAAGGCTAAATCTTATTATAAATTATATAAAATTTATAATTTTATGAATTCACTATAAATATCTTTTAACATCAGCATAAATTTGTTAGTGGTAATTTATTGGGTGAACGATATTTCAAATCAGTTGATTTTGAAAACTAAGCGAATCCATTTTAACTACTTTTTTTTTTTTTTTTTTTTTTGTATAATATTAACAAGCACAATCAGAATTCAAATATGAATAGTTACAAATGTAAATAAGTGCGAGTAGTAAGTCAAAATTACGTCCATTTCTAATCATATCGTAATATTAAAATATTTATTTGCTTAAAAGACGTTATAAAAACACATTAAAGAATTAGTTTTTTTATTTTAATGTGTTTTTAAAACGTCTTTTAAGCAAATAAATATTTTAATATTATGATATGAATAGGTACTTTAAAAATCTTCACTATCTAAACTGAGAAATACAATTATATGCAAACAATTTAAAGCTGTTCTGAAATCCAAAGGGGCAACTTTATAACACAAGTTTTAGTTCATTTTTGTTCGGCAACGCATAAAATTGACAGGTGTCGTTAATAGGAAGCTATGTAATCAAAAGACCTTTTCTATTTTTTGGTAAACGTAAAAGATCTTTCAGAATTTATCGTCAAACTTGGCGTTTTGAATTGAATTTTCGGACGGAAGAAGAAAAATCAGCCAGAAATAGGTGAAAAACCGGTTGTCACGTGATCAAAATTGCTTGTAAATCGATAAGTATTTTATGTATCTAAAAACGGAAAACTCATTTCGATTCCAAATCGCTTCCATAGTCCCCCCTGTCTATTTATGTTTAGAAAATGAGTGAAAATGTGTCAGAAAGTTTCTCGCTTGTTGAGCAGTGCACCTGCACTTAAGGGTCCTGTCCCTGCCGCCGAAGACACCCACGAGCTAATGCTAATCCTATGGGGAGGGATTTTTCTAATATCTCATTTGCATTTCGACATTTTTAAATTTTTTTTTTTTTTTTTTTTTTTTTTTTTTTTGCATTGGATAGCCGAGGTCCGTCTCTACAGCGCACCTTGGTTACTTTTTCGATTTTGGTTGCAGATATTTTTTAGAATGATACTTTCATTTTCAGAACCGGTTTTGAAAATGAAAGCAACTTTATTAAAAATATCTGCGACCAAAATCAAAAAAGTAACCAAGGTGCGCTGTAGAGACGGAGCTCGGCTATCCAATGCAAAAAAAAAAAAAAAAAAATTAAAAATGTCGAAATGCAAACGAGATATTAGAAAAATCCCTCCCCATAGGATTAGCATTAGCTCGTGAGTGTCTTCGCCGGCAGGGACAGGACCCTTAAGGCTCCTGTCCCTACCGGCGAAGACACTCACGTGCTAATGCTAATCCTATGGGAAGAGATTTTTCTAATATCTCGTTTGCATTTCGACATTTTAAATATTTTTTTTCATTGGATAGCCGAGGTCCGTCTCTACATCGCACCTTTTTTTACTTTTTCGATTTTGGTCTCAGATATTTTTTATAAAGTTACTTTCACTTTCAAAACCGGTTCTGAAAATGAAAGTGTCATTCTAAAAAATATCTGCAACCAAAATCGAAAAAGTGAAAAAGGTGCGATGTAGAGGCGGATCTCGGCTATCCAATGCAAAAAAAAAAAGGTACTTAAGAACCGCCTTAACCCTTTGTATCACCGCGTTGCATAACGGCAACATACCCAAAAATCAATGTTACTTATGCTGTGGGGTTTATTTTTTGTTTATTTTTAAATGATTTTATTTATTGTTGATATCTTCCAACGCAGCGTTAATATGAATTGTTCATAGAATTCTCAGCAGACATGCGATACTGAGTTAATTTTTCATGTCAAAATTTTATTTATCATTTCAGCAGTTTTACATCGTTATTGCTAAAATGAACTACCTAAATTACGTCAAATAAAAAAGGCTGGCGATGTCCAAAAATAGATTTTTTGCAAAGGTAATTTCGTATACTATACAATTTTTGTATTAGAAAATTGAGAATATTCACGAGTAAACTTTACAATATACTTATAACTACTTAAAAGGTTACATAAATATCTATACTAATAAAAGAATAAATCTCTCTGTGTGTGTGTCTGTCTGTGTGCGATGGCTAGGAAAATCTACTGCACGTACGAAGTTCAAAATTTTTCTGAGAATAACCCAAAATCTCTCCCGATATACCTGGCTCTCAGAATTTTAAAATTCTAATTAACAGCTGAGTTATTAATTATCGACCGTCACTCACTTTGATTAAAAATCCACTTCGGAAGGGAAAATCTCTGACGCATGCGCTGAAGGCGCTGATACGCAAATGAAGAACGGAAAAAAATATTTCGGGGATATTTTGTCATTATTTATTAACTAACATCGTCCAAACAGCTTAGTAAAGTTTAAAACGTAAGATATGTTCTGAAAAATTGTACTCTTACGTCTCAAATGCTGCGATCAATTAAAAAATATATCGCAATTAACCCCTTGAAAAAAAAAGTTAAAAAAAAAGGATCGTTTTTCTGAAAAACGTTTTTCTCCCTTATTACAACACCTCCCCAGGATGCGATTTTAAAGGTACTGACAAGTCAAATATATGATTCTAAAGCTGAATCCTTCTTCAAAACGATGGTGTAATTGGTTTTTAAAAATTTGAATTTTAACCCTTTCAAATACACCTCCAAATGCAGGTCACTTTCCGTGATTTCCGTCACATGATTTACAGTTCACTTAAATGTTTATCCTCCAAAATATGCATATGTTTTTAATGAAATTTTGAAAAGGGCTTTGTTTTAGTAATATTTGCGATCCATTAAAATTTCAGAGAATTCGGACAACAATAATCATTTACTTTATTATGCTAATGAAACCGACGCGACGAGGAAAGAAAAAAGGCAGAAACAATTTACGCTCTGATATGAAACATTAATTTACTGACCGTTTCGTAGTAGTTGTGGCGTAGTGGCTTAACCCTTTGGTTTTCTGTACAAACAGGCCCAGGTTCGAAACTAGATAGGGGAAATTTGAAATAGTAGATTTTTTCTATTTTAAGTATTTTCTTTTTCTTTTAAGTGTATCTAAAGTGAAAAAATGTTCCGACGATTCCGTTATAAACAGGCTTTACTCTATTAGAAAATAAATTTGCTGGATAGTAACTTTTTAAAAAATTTATATAGCATATTTGCTTGCAGTTTTATTATTTCTTTTTCAGTATTACAGTTTCGATGCATTTGTAATTACTTTTTTATCTAAAGATTTTAAATAAAAATTTAAAATATTAAAAACATAATTAAATTTTAATTGAGTTCACCAATTAATTTTGAATAAAAGAGTTTAAAATGTGAGATAAATAAAAATTCAAAACCTTAACCACTGACTTTACACAACTTTCCAACTGAACATGACTCGGGCCCTGGTAATTTGCAAAACCTCTACCTCCTCCCCCGCCCCATTCTGTACCGACCTGCGATACAAATTTCCGGTTTATTTAAGAATATTATTATGGGCTTCTCAGTGCATAATTTTTAATTTGAGTCTTACAGTCGTCTTCCCAGACCAATACTCTCATATTTTTATTGAGGTCCCAGGGCCCTTTTTCAAACATTTACCCCCTTTTTGTGCATTTCTTTAAAATATTATTTTAACGAATAATTCATATTATTCCTTATGCTTAATTTTAACTAATTGAAGATCTAAAGCGCTAAGTACTAAGACATTTTAACATGTTTCATGTTAGGGCCCTGTTTTTAATTATCAATTGGCCCCATTTGAGCCCCCTTTTACAGTTCCTTTAAAAATGGCCCAATTCAGAAGCTTTTTTTTTCTAACATCTTCTTAGGTCCTCCAGGCATTATATGAGATACAAAAGACATTTCTCAGGCTTCAGCTACCACCAATTTTGAACATTAATCGCCTTCTTGGGGCCCTTGGTGCAGCTTCTTTAAAAATTTTCCGAATTGCTTGCAATTTTCTTTAACATAGTTGTAGCGTCTTCCGATTACTTTAAAAGCTACTAACAATATCTTTATGCCCAACTACATGCCAGTTACGCCCTGGCTCTCCTTGAAGTTTTTGCACCGCCCTGGCCCCCAGGGCCCGGTCTTTCTTTATACCTCAGTTACCACTTTTTTCGAACATCAATCTCCTTTTTTAGCATAAACTTACGTTTACTCACTACAGCCGTACATTAAAAATCGCGTTAATTTAAAGGTAACTTTAGAAAATGGATTTCATCAGTTTAATAAATATCGTGTTAATGTTAAAAGTAATTCATGAAATTTACAAGGGGAGAGGTCATCTTCCACCGCTTGGGGGCGCATTCTTTCCTCCAATTCTAAGGACCTAATTTCAACGGGATTTGGTTCATTCAACTTAGATTACAACTACAACTACTTTCTGTTTTATGAAATTTTATCTTACAAGGAGAGGGCCAACCTTGTTAATCACAGATTTTGATTATTTTAATATATGTTGTAGGGTAGAGACCCCTTAGAGTCAGGTGGAACGGATTTTATACAACGCTCCTTAGTTCTTGAGAAACCGAGGGGTCTAATAGTAGTACACAACTTTAATACCTACTTTACAACCAAAATGATAGGTTGATCGTAACTCAGTTGGTATGGCGTTTGCCGGTTGATCCGCGGGCCCGGGTTCGATACCTGAACGCGCTACATTTGTTTTTCTCACTTTTTGTTTTATAAATATACTTGTAAGTATAACTTAATAATCTCATTGTCAATTAAAATTTATAATTTTGTATACCAATTATAATTTTAACCTATTTAATTTTTTACTTTTAACTAAATAGTTGTATAAAACATCTTAAAACTGTTAATTTTTTTAAAATCACTTTTAAAATGTATTTCATATATTCTTTATCGATGCAATAATATTGAGCAATTGTGTCAATTCGTGATTTTAAAGAAACATCATTTACGCATTGCTTTAACAAAGGAAGTCAATACGATAATACTATTATTCTGTTTTTAAAATAACAAGCATAATTATATTAAAAATTAGCATCAGAATTAAATTACAACCGGTTTTTTGCATATTAAACATCTTTAAATTTGTAATACGTATGCTTGCGTTTTCAATTATTTTGCTTTCCCCTTTATTTTATTTCTGATTTTATTTTTATTTTATTTGAATATTCTTTTATTTTATCATAACTAGATGGCGCCACAACAAGTTTTGTCACGATTTTGTAATTTTTATCATTCAATAATAGATCCAATTTCTTTTTAAACCTCTTTAAAGGATGAGAAATAATAGTTTAAAAATAAAAAAATGATAAATTTAAGTTTGTTAACATTATAATTAATGTATGATATTAAAATTTTTAATTTAAATTATTAAATTATAATTACAAGTATATTTATAAAACAAAAAATGAGAAAAACAAACGTAGCGCGTTCGGGTATCGAACCCGGGCCCGCAGATCAGCAAGCAAACGCCGTACCAACTGAGCTACGACCAACCTATCCTTTTTGTTACAAAGTAATTATTTAAGTTGTGTACTGCTATTAGACCCCCCCCCCCCCCGGTTTCTCAAGAACTAAGGAGCGTTGGATAAAATCCGTTGAACCTGAGACTAAGGGTCTCTACCTTACAACATATATTAAAATTATCTAAATCTGTGATGAACAAGGTTGACCCTCTCCTTGTTAGACTTCAGTTACCAACATTTTCTAACCTTCATGATGCATTCTTTTTTTTTTCGATTCTATGCGCTTGATTACTACGAGGTTTGGCTTACTCAACTTGGTTTTCGATTGTCTCCGGCACGTGCGGCGCACTTTCGGTACATGCTGCCTTATGTAGCGTGGACTCAGGTTACAGGTTCGTTCGGAAAGAAGTTTGATGGGAACGCACTAGACGATGCGGAAGGCAATGGGTGCCTCCGAAATTGGGTTCATTTAAAAGAATTTCAAAAGATATAAAATCATACAAACTTGAGTTTTGTTTAAAGTTATTATTTACGGACCCCGGGCAACGCCGGGCGGGTCTGCTAGTATAAAAATATATAAAAACATTATTTAATGCCACCCTAAGATCTTTCTAACACACACGCGTTCATTTTCAAAGGGAAAAGATGACTGGCTGAATAGAAATACATTTTAAAAACAAAAACAAAATAATACAAATTTTGTTTTTGTTTTTAAAATCTGAACTCCGCTTGCGCATGCGTACTATTTTGTTTTTGCTTTTTAATATGTATTTCTATTCAGTCAGTTATCTTTTCCCTTTGAAAATGAACGCGTATGTGTTCGAAAGATCTCATGGTTGCATTAAATAATGCTTTTATATATTTTTATGTGTTTGTGTCACCTTTTAAGTAGTTATAAGTATATTGTAAAGTTTATAAATAACAAGGTGAAAATTTCCTTCACGACACTAGTGTTTAATACAGTGTTTTGACTCTATTGAATATTCATGAGGATAATATTTATGAAAGTGTCTAATTTTTTTGTTTATTACAGATGTGAAAATAGTACATTATAGCCAATAACTTTTTATTAGTTGTAAATTTTTTAAATTATTTTTTATATGCTGAAAATGATGTATTCCAACATCTGAGTAAATATTTTGAAAACCGGAGTTGTTGATACACAAAAGGTTTAAAGATATTTTTTTTGTATTTCCCACATTTTTCCTTTAAAATAAAATTTATTTTTTGTTTATTGTAATTTTTATAAAGAAGAACGGAATAATTTAAAAAAATAAAATATTCATTTTTATTTTTTATTATCATATTCAAACAAAATCAATGTTTTCATTAAATCATTGCTTTTGAGAGTGAGGCAAGTCTATTGAGTCTTATTACCCGACTGCCAAGAATGGTTAGGTGTTTCACGCGTATCTGGGTGTGTGGATTTCTTTATACTCTCGAAACATCCCAACGGCTGGATGGATTTTAATGAATGAGGTCTCTGTCGATTCGTCTTAATCGTCCAATGGTTATAGATTAGGTTTTGTTTTCATAAATTCAAAATGGTGGCCGTAAAATACAAAATGGCAATAGAGACGAAATTGTTTTTTTACGCACCGTATTGAGTGGCATATCATTGGATAGGTCTTTCAAAAAGAAGACGATGTTTCATTGATTATTTTACAGTCAGAAGCTCCGTTTAAATATTACGCAACATGGAAATTGTGTAAGTAGGATCTCTAACTTTACTGCAACTCTAACCTTTATAGTCATCTATAGGCCTCATCAAAACAGTGTTTATAGATAGGAACAAACAATTAAACACAACTTAAAAGTCATCAATTCAAGTAAATAAAAAAATAGGTAAATAATATGAAAAAATAGTTTAACATTGATGAGAAATAATTAATTACATCACTTTTTACGCAATCGGGTTTTTTGATTTTTTAAATTTACTTTTTACTTGTTTAATCCATGATTTTTTAAAACCAATTAACACTGATAACCATTATTGCATATTAAGGGGACTCGATACCCTTTGAAGAACTTTGAAGAAATTTTTTTTACTGGTGCACATTTACTAATTATGTACACATATTTTTATACAGTAATACCCCGACTTACGTCACCCCCAGGCATGGGAGCGTTCCGACCCAAATGACCGATTATTACCACTAAATTTTAATAGCATTCTTTGCTTTATTAAATCTCAGAAATTCTGTCAGTAAATAATGCTTGAAATGGTCATTTGGGTCTTAGCGCTCTCATCCCTGGGGGTGACGTAAATCGGGGTATTACTGTACTAGAAAATGTCTCGTCAGAATGACGTGTTCGCATTTTTAAAAGAATGATATAGCATTACATTAAAAAAAGAATTATGATGTAATAAATTTTATCTTATCTGACTAATAGGGTCAGATGGGGTAAAATAGTTATAAAAACAGCACATTTTTCATTCAAACTTAATTTGCAAGAAAATTATTAGTTGAATTGGTGACATAGAATATGCAAATGAACTTCATTCACAAAATTTGAAGAACTATTTCACAAAAAACATGCAAATTAGTACTAATATGGCTAAATGTCTTGAGAATTCAAAGAACTTTTTCAAAAGAAAATTTCTTTTTTTATTTTAACTACCGATAGATGGCGCCAACAAAGCATAAACATTCACAGCGAATGCGATTTATTTTTTCGACACCAGCCTACATCGCTGATTCGCTTTGGGAACAATTAGTTCCATGTTTTAATATTTTAAAAGTTCAAGACGAATTAATCAATTGTTTGTTTACTTTCGTGGAGGGAGAGATTGAGCTGCCAATCTAATTTCAACTGAAGTTATCTCAGAATATATACTTAATTGAATGTAAGCCATCTCTCAAATGTTAAATCTTTCTAAAAATGTAACTTTTATGAAGTTTCGAAAAAATAATTTTGAATAAAAATGGCCGAAAAAGCAAAGTGGATATCGGGATCCGGATGAGTTAGTTCACTCCGGAAGTGTTACACACTTAGCGCTATTATATATATATATAATGTAATAACTTAGAAAAACTGATTTTGACAAGAAAAAAATTAGTTTGTGGGTAAAAATTTAGAATTTTATTTATTTATTTATTTTTTTAAATTAAAGAATTTTAAAGTTTGCTGTTTTTTGATACATTACTGTGTTAAAAACACTAAAACTTCTTCAAATATTTATCAAATAACTTCATTATTTTTTTTTTGCATCCTCAATATAGTGTACTTAATGAAGTTAGGGATCGATTTTACAATTAATGAATTAGTTTATGAGGAAAAAATAAGATAAAATATACAAACATAGGCAAAAATGCAGCAAAAAATATGATTTCTTCAACGTTTTTATTTTTATTTTATTTAAATTTTTATTATATTGTAAAATCCATTCATGCATTTTCATGATTTTAATGATTTTGTTAATTGATAGAGTACTTCAATTAAAATCTATAAATATTTAATAATAATGGACTTAGAGGTCTGCACATGCCGGATTTTCTAAGCCCGGGATCGGTCACTCCCGAAAGAAAGCTATCTTGGCCCGGCCCGTGCAAAAGTCAATGAAATCAAACCCGAATCAATTTTCATAGAATAAGTCGATTTTTCTTCGCAATTAAGATATTTTTCTAGAATACTGCATACATATTTATGGGAAAATTTAACATTATAGATTACTGTATGTTTTAGATTACTTTATGTTCGCAAGCCATAGAATGCAGAATGGCATCAGTACCGGCACGTCATTTAGGCCCAGTATGCAGAAAGCAAATGTAAGCCTGATCCTGGCCGGGACCAAGTCTGCTGAAATAATTAAGTCCTGGCTCAGACATGATGCAACTGCCAATGCCGATCTCTACGCTGAACATGTTATATTTCTGTACTGATGTTGATTCCACTTTTATTCTTCGAAATAGGGAAGAATCTTTTTGGAATCTTTTATGTAAATCTTACCAGAGTTTGATTGACTGTGTGTGTTTTTTTTCACATTCAATAAAGTGAATCTTGCCGATATGCAAACGAAGTCAATTTTCTAATTCATAAATGCATGAAATTTCTAGGTATTACTATTAGAGCCGATCTCTCCTTGGTCCTTTGATTGTCATGACTTTAAAACTAGTTTAAAATATCATTTTCTGTAAAGCTGCTTCCTTTCGTAGAAAAAATTAAACTGTCAGGTTCTGATGAGCAGATACTATTTCGAATTACTGTATATGATATTATATTTTTACTTATATATTGTATTCATGTCACTTTCTATGTACTGGAAGTCTTAAGTTTGCATTTATTCCTTCTCTTGAAGTCTTGTGTGTCAATGAATAGCAGTTCCCCTGCCTATTCAAGTGCATACCGGAGATAAGACAGACAAAAGGGTTTCACCATATAGCGAAATAATGGACGTCATGGGAATGTGACAGGTGAGGTTCGATGAAGGGAGGTGGACCCTGATGACAGTAGGGAAACCCCGTTTAGGTTTTTGGGAGATGGGTGAGATAGCTGAGAGATATCAGTTAATGCGTGGACCTGAAAGTGTGTGGTTACTTTTGCGCCGAGGAGAATTCTCGGGCAGAACGTGTATTAAATTGTGTGAGGCTCTTGGAAGATAGAGCCGGTGATAATGGAAGATCAAATGGGATCTCCGTTAAATCTTTTTTTTTAACTAACGTAGTGTGAGAGGGATATAGAATATTTTAATAAGCGGACTAGTACATAGAAAGAAGTTTCTATATGTAACTTAATGTCGGACCGGATCAGCTATATCCGAGTTCTTAAGTGTAAATGTTGTTTTGTTATTTGTAAATAGTGTGTAAATAAATTGTTAGTTAAGTTTAATTGAATGAGTTGGCATTCTTTTCAATAAGCCTCTCAAAGCGTGCCCGATATCACGGTGGTGGCAGCATATCAACATATAAGGAACATTCTTCCAAGTCGTGTGGACTAAGAGGAAACCCGATAGAAAGATTATTCGACTTTTTGGTTTTTTAACAGGAATATTTACACTATGTCAACTAAAAATTTATAAATTTATTGAAAACGAACCATGGCATAATAGTATATGTCTGTACAAGTTATGATTAGAACTAATGTCTGACTTAAAGAATTTGGCTTTGTTGTAACTAATTATTAAAAATTACATACATATAACAAGTTCCACTAATCCCCTTATTAATTTAAATAGAACCACTTTTAAGTTAATCCGGATTTAGTGATCTGATTATTTTTCATTGCTTGAAAGAAAGTATTTCCTGAGTGTTACTATGTAAAGGGTATAGAATTCTTTTGAATATTTTCCTTTAGAAATATATATAGTAGGGACATGTTTACAATTTTGATATTAAATAATGGTACGTTCTTATAAAACAAACCTTGGTACAATAATACTCGTATATGTCTATACAAATCTAGTTTAACTGATTCGAATAACTGATAACTAATGTATGACAGTAAACTTTGCTTTGTCGTATCTATGTTTATTCCAAATTACATACAAAATATCTGCTAATTTCTTTTATTAATTTAAAGATTACCACTTTTAACCCTTTCAAGGGCAAGTAATTTCATTTTTGTAATGGTAAATTCACACCGAAATTTTCGAAAAATTTTAAGTGAAAATAAGGAAGAGCAATTTTTCAACCTTTTTAACACCTCAGTGATAAAAGTAAAAATTTAATTAAAAGATTCTGGTACTAATCTTGATTA
Organism: Maratus speciosus; assembly: GCA_963932465.1. Lineage (NCBI taxonomy): Eukaryota > Metazoa > Arthropoda > Arachnida > Araneae > Salticidae > Maratus > Maratus speciosus. The sequence continues at coordinate 428,755,414 of OZ010794.1, forward strand.
AAATTAATTGGGATATAATATATCCCATCGTCTCTTAAGGGGTTAAAGTAGTGGAGATTTAGTGATCTGATTATTCTTCATTGTTTGAAAGAATGTATTTCGTGAGTGTTTATCATGTAAGGGGTATAGAATTCCTTTGAATATTAGGTAGATTTCGTATGAAATACTACCTATTGGGATCGTTCCTATGTTAGAATGTCTGAAAAATTTTTGCAGATCTACACCGATCATGACCCCTAGAACCCAAAACCACCCTCAGTAAAAAACTTTATCTATCTATCTATCTATCTATCTATCTATCTATCTATCTATATATATATATATATATATATATCACTTTTTTCTGGACACGATAACTTTCCTATTTCTGCACCAATCTCTTCCAAACTGATACATAAAATCAAAGGACATAAAATCTCGGTCAAGTTCGTTAATGGGCAAAATCGGACCAAGGGGATGTAAATAGAGAGGGGTTTCGTGAAAAGCGAAAACCCCCCATAACTTCTTAATTTTTGTACATACCAAATCAGTTTAAAGTTTTAATTACTACTAAAAATAGGGCCAAAATTTTATATATCACAGATTTTTGATAAAGTTAAAAATGGGCTCAAGGGGCGCAAAAAATAGGGTTTTGGGGAGAAAAAAATTCGTAACTTCGTCAATTCTCAAGATATCAATTCCAATTAATTTTATTATAAATCTCCTTATAATATTATCTACAACTTTTACATTCACAAGTTTTTGATAGGACCAATTCGTACTGCAAAAAAAAAATAAAATAAATAAATAAAAACGAAAACAAAAAGGGGGATTGAAGAAGTAAAAAATCCATAGCTCCGTCAATTCAAAAGACATAAAATCCCCATGAATTTATCATATATCTTCATAATATTGTCTACAACATCTAGATAGACAAGTTTTGGATAGGACCAGTTCTTACAGAAAAAACAAATTAAAAATACATAGCGGTTGAAAAAAAAAAATCACCTAAGTATAAGGGTGTATTCAAATCCAAACTGCGTATTTTCTGACTCATTCTACAATTCATTTTTGCTCTCAAACGCATCCAATTGCTAGATTCTCTTATTCAGAAACTATATAATGTACTGTAATGATCGATTTTTTGATAGAGGCAGAATATATTTCAAAAAATGCTGTTAAAGTGGGCATTTTGAACCGAATTTCCCGAAGCGGATTGTGTTGGAAAAATCATTGCATTAAGGATGCACTCAAATCCAAACTGCTTATTTTCTGACTCATTTTTAAATTCATTTTTGCTCTCAAACGCATTTAATTGTTAGATTCGCTTATTCAGAAACTATATAATGTACCACAATGATCGATGTTTTGATAGAGGCAGAATATATTTAAAAAAAAATCCCTGCCGGCGCGGCCTACAGGCAGAGGTAGATTTCGAAGTCAAATATACTAATTTCACAAACAAAAACTAAATCATGATTATAGATAAATCCACTTTAACAATTTTATCTGGCCGCTCTTGACGAGTTTTAATTTCATTTTCATATAATAGCTGGTTTTATCAGAATCATGTTAGGGCGGTATTCAAAAAAAATACTTTTCCATGCTCAACAACTCGAAATTTTCTGGCATAATTCCAGATTCATTTTTAATTTTAAAAAAAATATGAAACTTGCAGACGTGATTTTCGAAGAGATTTATAAGCGACCTGTGTTTTTATTTTTTGTTCAATTAATTAAAACTTGATATATAAACAATTATTTTCTCAGAAGGACAATATTTTTCGTTTCTAACACAATCGCTTCGGGAAATTCCGTTCAAAATGCCCACTTTGACATCATTTTTTAAAATATATTCTGCCTCTATCTAAAAATCGATTATTACGCTACATTATGTAGTTTCTGAATAAGCGAATCTACCAATTAAATGCGTTTGAGAGCAAAAATGAATTTAAAAACCAGTCAGAAAATAAGCAGTCTGGATTTAAGCGCATCCTTAATACAATGATTTTTCCAACACAATCCGCTTCGGTAAATTCGGTTCAAAATGCCCTTTTTAACAGCATTTAAAAAAAAATATTCTGCCCCTATCAGAAAATCGACCATTACGGTACATTATATAGTTTCTGAGTAAGAAAACGTACCAATTGGAAGCCTTTGAGAGCAAAAATGAATTGTAAAATGAGTCAGAAAATAAGCAGTTTGGATTTGAATACACCCTTACTAAGATCATTTTTTACTTCAACCGGTATGTATTTTTAATTTGTTTTTGCTCTAAGAATTGGTCCTATCCAAAACTTGTCTATATAGATGTTGTAGACAATATTAAGAAGATATATGATAAATTCATGGGGATTTTATATCTTTTGAATTGACGGAGTTATGGATTTTTTACTTCTTCAATCCCCCTTTTTGTTTTCGTTTTTATTTATTTATTTTTTTTTTTTTTTTTTGCGGTACGAATTGCTCCTATCAAAAACTTGTGAATATAAAAGTTTTAGATAATGTTAAGGAGATTTATAATAAAATTAATTGAATTTGATATCTTGAGAATTGACGAAGTTATGAATTTTTTTCTCCCAAAAACCCTATTTTTTGCGCCCCTTGAGCCTATTTTTAACTTTATCAAAAATCTGTGATACATAAATTTTTGGCCCTATTTTTAGAAGTAATAAAAACTTTAAACTGATTTGATATGTACAAAAATTAAGAAGGGGGGTTTTCTGTTTTCACAAAACCCCTCCCTATTTCCCTCCCCTTGGTCCGATTTTGCCCATTAACGAACTTGACCGAGATTTTATGCCCATTGATTTTATGTATCAGTTTGGAAGAGATTGGTGCAGAATTACGAAAGTTATCGTGTCCAGAAGAAAGTGATATATATATATAAAGTTTTTTACTGAGGGTGGTTTTGGGTTCTAGGGGTCATGATCGGTGTAGATCTGCAAAAATTTTTCAGAAATTCCAACATAGGAACGATCCCAATAGGTAGTATTTCATACGAAATCTACCTAAAATGATGTTAAAGTTTTCATTTTGAACGGAATTTCCCGAAGCAATTGCGTTATCACTTTCTTCTGGACAGGATAACTTCCGCAATTCTGCACAAATCTCTTCCAAACTGATACATAAAATCAAGGGACATAAAATCTCGGTCAAGTTCGTTAATGGGCAAAAGCGGACAAAGGGGATGGAAATAGGGAGGGGTTTTGTGAAAACCGAAAAAACCCCATAACTTCTTAATTTTTGTACATATCAAATCAGTTTAAAGTTTTTATTACTTCTAAAAATAGCGCCAAAAATTCATGCATCACAGATTTTTGATAAAATTTAAAATAGGCTCAAGGGGCGCAAAAAATAGGGTTTTGGGGAGAAAAAACTTCCTTAATTCGTCAATTCTCAAGATATTAAATCCAATAATTTTATTATACACCTCCTTAATATTATCTACAACTTTTATATTCAGAAGTTTAGAAGTTTTTGATAGGACCAATTCGTACCGCAAAAAAAATTAAAAACAAAAACAAAAAAGGGGGTTGAAGAAGAAAAAGTTTCATAACTCCGTTAATTCACAAGATATAAAATCTCCATGAATTTATCATATATCTTCTAATATTGTCTTCAACTTTTATATAGACAAGTTTTTGATAGGGCCAATTCTTACAGCAAAAACAAATTAAAAATACATAACGGTTGAAGAAAAAAATCATCTTATTAAGGGTGCATTCAAATCCAAACTGTCTATTTTCTTACTCATTTTCAAATTCATTTTTGCTCTTAAACGCATCCAATTGCTAGATTCTCTTATTCAGAAACTATATAATGTACAGTAATGATCGATTTTTTGATAGAGGCAGAATATATTTCAAAAAAGGATGTCAAAGGGGGCATTTTGAACAGAATTTCCCAAAGCGATTGTGTTAGAAACGAAAAATATTGCCCTACTGAGAAAATAATTGTTTATTAATCAAGCTTTAATTAATTGAAAGAAAAATAAAAACACAGGTCGCTTATAAATCTTTTCAAAAATCACGTCAGCATGTTTCATATTTTTTTTCTTTATTAAAAATGAATCTGAAAAGTCCTTCCGGCCATTGCCGGGAGGAAGAGATAGCTTTCATATTCCTTATTTTAAAAAAGCCAACTTATATCATTCAAACACATGAAGCTCAATTTAGTGGAAAACGAATATAGGAGATTCAATACTAATTTTTATCAATGTAATGAATGAGAATTTCGCGAAATTAGTCAGCTTTATCTAAGCTGCTTGTCTTTAAAGTAACTTATATTTGCTGCCAAATTCGGCGATTTCTTGAAGTGCCTGCCATTTTAAGACAACATGGTGGATGAGACTAACCAGTGAACTTGGTCGAGACCTTAGTAATTGCTGTGCACATGCTCACTCACATCGGAATCGGTTGATATATACGAGTGCTGTCGCATGCAAAAAATCAGATTTTTCAAAATGTCACCCACAATAGAAATTGAAACTGCTATATCTGAGCCATTTTTTAAGGTAAAGACAAACAAAAAATGCTCCTGAATCCTTATATCAAGGTCAAATACTTAAGAAAGAAACCTTTTTCAATTTCTAATTTTTTTTGCACCTCACTTTATCTATATACGTTTTTTAATTTAATGGCCGCCATTTTGAAACAAGATGGCTGATGAATCTGTCCAGCGAACTTGGTCGAGGTATTGATGTATACTATCAACATGCCTTCTTACATCGAAATAGGCGAATACATGTGTTATCGCGTGACAAATATAAGATCGTTTCAAAATGTTAACCATGCTAGAAATCCAAAGTGCTATAATTCAAACATTTTTTAAGATATAAACAAAAGAACAAAATTTCAGAAACAAAAACTGCTCCGGAATCTTTGTATCAAGGCCAAACACATAAAAATAATCTTTTTCATTTTCCAATTTTTTAATACCTCATTTTAAATTTTAAATTTAATTTATTTTTAAATGGCAACCCTTTTGAAACAAGATGGCGAATGAAGCTGGCAAACGAAATCGGTCGAGACATTGGTATGTACTATATACAGACCAAGTTACATCCAAATCGGTTCATAAATACGCCTGTTATCGCGTGACAAAAATCAGGTCGTTTTAAAATGTCAGCCACAATAGAAATTCAAAATGCTATTACTCAGCCATTTTTTTAGATATAGACGAAACAAAAACTGTTCCGGAATCTTTGTATTAAGGTCAAACACATATGAAAAAAATCTTTTTCATTTTCCAATTTTTTGGTATCTCATTTTAATTTTTTTTTAAATTTTTTTAAATGGCCGCCATTTTGAAACAAGATGGCGGATGAAGCTGGCCAACGAACTCGGTCGAGATATTTGTATGTACTATGTACACACCAAGGTACATCCAAATCGGTTCATAAATACGCCTGTTATTACGTGACAAAATTCAGGACGTTTCAAAATGCCAGCCACGCTAGAAATTCAAAATGCTGCAACTCAGCCATTTTTTAAGATATAGACGAAACAAAAACTGCTCCGAAATCTCTGTATAAAGGTCAAATACATAAGAAAAAAATATTTTTCCATTTTCAATTTTTTGGTACCACATTTCAATTTTTAATTTTTTTAAAAATTTTTAAATGGCCGCCATTTTGAAACAAAATAGCGGATGAAGCTGGCCAATGAACTCGGTCGAGATATTGGTATGTACTATGTACGCACCGAATTACATCGAAATCGGTTCATAAATACGCCTTTTATCGCGTGACAAAATTCAGGACGTTTCAAAATGCCAGCCACGCTAGAAATTCAAAATGCTATAACTCAGCCATTTTTTAAGATATAGACGAAACAAAAACTGCTCCAGAATCTTTGTATAAAGGTCAAATACATAAGAAAAATATTTTTCCATTTTTAAATTTTTGGTACCACATTTCAAATTTTAAATTTTTAAAAAAATTTTAAATGGCCGCCATTTTGAAACAAAACGGCGGATGAAGTTGGCCAACGAACTCGGTCGAGACATTGGTATGTACTATGTACACACCGAATTACATCGAAATCGGTTCATAATTACGAGAGTTAGAGTGTGACATATGTCATATATATATATATATATATATATATATATATTCTAAAAAAAAGTAACTACCGCTGTCACCGCCGCCGCCGCCGGTTTTGAATTTTTTGTGACCGGAGGTCTTTCTTCTTTAATATTAAAATAACTGTTGCATGCAAAAATATGAAAATCGGTAGTATTATAGAAAAATGTTTGATAAACACGCTGATGCAGACAGTTTTCAAATCGAAGAAATATTTTAAGTGATATTTAATGCCAAAGTTGGACAAAATCGTTCCATTAAAAAAGTTTTATAGGAGCAAAAACTGTGCATAGAAATTTATTCATTTTTAGATCATTTTATGCGTCAGAATTTCCCGGTGTGCAGATTGCAGTTAGTTTTTTAATTTGAATAATTTTTCGAGGTTTTATTTCTATTTTAAATTCAAATTTTCAGCATTTCGAGAGATATTTTTTACAAATTTTAGAAAATTGTATTAATTTAAACTGTTGCCAACTGTATAAACAGCGCAAACAGTAATGTTTGCTTCAAATTAAAAATTTATTTTACACGTGACTATTATAAACAAAAAAATATATAAAGCAGGAACTCATTGAAAATTACGTCATAAAAACTATAGTTACACGTGAATTTTAAATGAGAAAGAATATTGTAAAATAATAAATTCAGTAACATGCGTTAGATATCCTAAATAGGAGAATTTACGTCATATTACACTTATTACGTAAAATGAACAAAAAATAATATTGCAAAACTGTTTTAATTTAAAAATTGCGCGAGACATTTACTTGACATTTTAGATGATCATAATATTTCATTTCTAACAAAAGTATTTTGACGTGAATATTAAAAAGAGAAAGAAAAGTTTGGTGAAAATTACGTCAGATTATAATTGTCAGATTCAAATTATAATTCAATCTTCCGAAATCTTTTTAAAGGCGATCAAATTAGCGTGCTGTTAGAGTCTGCGGTGTCTGAACGGGGGTTGACGAGCGTAGCTCGTAGGGGGCAGAGCCCCCTAGTATATATATATATATATATATATCAATTTTGAACGGAGGGTGGTTTCGGGGTCTGGGGGTCATGATCGATGAAAATATACCAAACTTTTTTGAAATCGCTTTCCTCGGAACGGCTGCAGGTAGCTTTTTGTAATGAAAGCTACCTAAAATGTGCCAGAAAATTTCGAGTTGTTGAGATGGAAAAATATATTTTTTAATATCTCCTTAACATGATTCTGATAAAACCAGCTATTTTATAAAAAAGGAAATAAAAACTCTTCAAAAGCAGACAGATAAAACTGTTAAAGTGGATTTATATCTAATAATGATTAAGTTTTTGTTGGTGAAATTAGTATACTTAACTTCGAAATCTACCTCTGCCTGTAGGCCGGGCCGGCAGGGATTTTTTTCCTTTAGGAACATACATAGCGGAGGGAAATATTTACAATTTCGCAATTAAAGAATGGCAAATTCTTATAAAAGAAACAGTGGTGTAACAGTATATACCTATTACTAGTCTAATTTAACTAATTCCAATAACTAATGACTGGCATTAAACTTAGCTTTGTCGTATCTAATTATTCCAAATTAGATACGAGCAAAAAATTTCCCTCTTTATTAATTTTAAGAGAACCACTTTAAAATTTATCCATACTTAGTGATCCTGATTATTTTTCATGAGTGTTACTATGTAGATAAATCTTACCAACGTTTGACTTTTAATCTTTTACCACCGCTTTTTCAAAACAGAAAATTTTCTGTAATTGAATCGCAAAACTGCTCTGATTAAATAAGGTAAACTTTACAATAAAAAATAACTGGTGGGAATAATGAAGGATTCTGCGCACCTTAAGTGGCACTTATACCTGTCGCTCGTCCCCAAGGGGTTAAGAATTACTCCGAAGTAGGGGTATTTTGAATAGCAATTTTGAATATTTTTATTTAGAAACATATAGCGGGGGAAATGTTTAGAATTTTGCAATGAAAGAATTGTAAATTCTTATGAAACGAAGCGTGGTATAACAATATATGTCTATACAAGTCTAAATTAACTAATTCCAATAACTAATGTCTAGCACTGAACTCGGCTTTGTCGTGTCTAATTATTCCAAATTAGATACATGCAAAAAGTTTCACTAATCCCCTTTATTAATTTAAAGAGAACCACACTTAAATCCCTCCCTCCCTCGCCCACCCGTCGGTTGTTCATTAACTGGCCAGCCACTTCATCAAAGCGTGCGCTGGACAGATAGGCGATTGCATAGAATGCCCTCGGAATTAATCCGCCATAAAATATGCAAATGTCTGGCCCTATTTATTATTCTACAACGTCAGAAAGGGGGCTTATGATCCAAAAGCCGTAGCTTACAATTCGACCTATTAATGCCAGGGATATATTCGCACTTATCTTCAGAATTCTTATTTCAAATAATGCCTTTGTGTGAGATGTATGACTTCGAATTCGAGCTTTTCCGGAAGAACGCGTTCTGTGCTTGAAATGATTTGATAGAAAAGGGTTTGATAACTGGACACTGGATAACTTTAATCGGAATTGCTTGTTGCAAATTTTAAAGGAGGCTGGTAGAGATGTTTTCCTTTGTTGCTAATTTGTGGCCAAGGATTAGTTCTCGGTAGCTTAGATTGACTTGGACGATTTAGATGCACTTAGATTGCACTTTTAAGTGATTAAATTCTGTATATTATTATGATATTTAAGAGATTCAGGTCTTCGTCCAAATGTAGGATTATGCAATAATAAAAAGATCAAATCATGCAATAATATTGAGATTAACGGCAGGAGCTTAGTTCTATATGCAAATTCCAATGACTTCTCACTACCGAAACCTCTATCTTTCTTTCTTTTTTTTATTAAAAAAAAAAAAAACAAAACATCATACCTATTCAAAATATATAAATCAGCTTCTTCTCTTGTGTCTGTGGTATTTTAACAAAATAAATTAATTAAATAAATAAATCAAAATAAATCAAAAATCTTAAATAAATAAATCACGGGCCATTCCAATCATATCTATTCAAAATATTAAATAAAAACATAATTTGAAGAACAAATTAAAAAAAACAAAATTTATTTCCTATATTGTTTAAGCCCGAGAAGGGACAGATATTAAGATATTTCATTCAATTAGTTCTACGTCTAATGTTAAATTTTTTTAACAAATTAGTTAAGCCAATTGAAGATTGAAAAATAAAAATAAAATTCATACAATATGATACTTAAAACACCCTAAAAAATTAGATTCCGTTCAAAGGAAATCGAAATAAATCTTAGACTTCTTCCATTTTTAATTGAAAATATTTGTATTGCAGATTTTGTATTATGTTCATGTCGATTGTATATAAAATGCATGCAAAATAAATGCAAAATACATGCAAAATACATGCATGCAAAATACAAAACTTTAAAAAAGTCTAAGATTTATTTCGATTTCATTTGAACGGAATCTAATTTTTTAGGGTGTTTTAAGTATCATATTGTATGAATTTTATTTTTATTTTTTAATCTTCAATTGGCTTAAATAATTTGTTACAAAAATTTAACATTAGACGTAGAACTAATTGAATGAAATATCTTAATATCTGTCCCTTCTCGGGCTTAAACAGTATAGGAAATAATTTTTTTTTTTTTTTAATTTGTTCTTCAAATTATGTTTTTATTTAATATGTCAAGTTTTTTTAATAACTACTGCATTCAGACGAACTCATTTCAAAATTAATAGAGGTTATCATCATCAGGCTTTGATGTATGCTGTATTGCATCAATGTGTGATGCAGTTTACCAATGTATAATTGAAAATATTTCACCACTGTAGTAACGCAGGTTTCTGTAGTTTGGACAAAAACTTCCAATCTGAATGTAAAAAATCTATAATCAAAACATAAAAAATGAACTTCATTTAAATTTAGATACCCTATTTCTCACCCAAGAACGCTATGAATGCAAAAATAAATTGTGTTGAATCCTTACTGATAATTATTAACAATATTATGGCTGTGATATATTAAAAAGTAAAAGTTTTACTTAAATTTTGTTACCTTATTCTCTCCCAAGGGGTGATGTAAACACATCAGAAAATTATTACCTAAGTTTAACTTGGGATATAAATAGTTCTCATCTCGGAAAAAAAAATACATTTTAAAATTTAAGTTATGTAATTCCTCACTAAGTTCGCTATCTGCGTAAAAATAGCTATCCATTTGAAACTTTTTACTAAAACGTAAACTTGACCAAAGCAGAAACTTATTCTGAAAATATCCTTTTTATTTCTACTATGACGTCATATCCACCTTTTTAATTCTTGAAAAAAAAAAAAAAAAAAAAAAAAAAAAAAAAAAATAGTTCAATATTTCACGTGGAAATCTTTCAACTAAAAAGAAATAAATTGTTATTACGGCTTTTGAAATTTTTGCAACAATGAAGAAAAAATGTTACATTTTCTATGAAAAATGTCCGTTGATTCTCAGTGAAAAAAGCGAAATTTGGAATTATTAAGAAAAATATTTGAATAATGTAAAAGAAAATTAGCCCATGTTTCTCTCTGAGTTATAATTCACCCATATGCAAATGCATTTTACCATTCGTTTTGATCCTGACGCCAGGCAAACGTTTTTACACTTTAAATTTATAATATTAAAATTAGTAAAGAATAAAAAATGAATGGCATTAGGGACAAAAAGGTGGGAAGAAAAAATGAAAAAGTTATGATCTCCATAGGCTTTTCTGTGTTAAATTAACATTGAGAAGTGACCCTGGAAATAAATAAGTATTGCGCAATACTTAAATATAAGCTTCTTCTCTTGTGTCTGTGGTGTTTTAATGAAAATATCTATAATAATAAAGAAAGAAGTTTGTGTGTGAGTGAGTGAGTGTGTCGACGGTGTTCTGAAGAGACCACTGCACGTAGAGCTACAAAATTTGGGGAAAAGGTACGTCTATATATGAAGTTTTGCACCTCGAAACCCGATTTTCGATTTTTTGATTAGATTTTTTTTTATTTAATTTTTTATGCGATTTTTAGCACTTTTTTAAGTTTTGAGGCGATTTTTCCATATAAGTAAGATGAATATGGTTTCTTTCTTTTAACCCAATATAGTAAATTTTGTTCTTTTTTCAAAAAAGTTTATTCGGAATTCGTGCAGCGATTTTTGAATTTTTAGCGAATTTTTTATGCAATTATTGAACAGCATTTAATGCATTTCCATACCTATAAGGAGGTTACCATAGAGGGACACAGTTCTGTCGCCAAATGCCGAAGTTTGTTGCCAAATTGGCGGTATATCACCAAATTTGGCGACAAAAATGAGTCGCCAAAAGTGACGCCAACTTGGCGATATCTCTAATATTTCGCCAAATTAACATAGACTTCCATTGTAAACCAATATGGATTACTTGCTTACAGAAAATCAAGAAATTGAAATATTTTAATGCATCAAAAAACTAATATTAACTTAACGGATTATATTAATTATATTTAAGGGATTCCAAGTAAATTAAATTGTGAATAAAAGTAACATGATACAATACTTAGCATGCTTTCCCAAACATAAATTTTAAGAGAGCCCGCAGGTCAAAGGAATTAGATTTGAAACTTTTATCCAATAATAGTAATTTTTGACTTCCGTGATTTTTTTAACTTTTTGTGATTTTTAAATCGATTTTTACGTTTCTTCGCGATCTGATGCAATTTTTTGACATTCCATTTTTGACCTATAATACTAAAGTAATTTCTACCTTCATTTCAATAAAGTTTATTTGGATTTCGTATAACAATTTTCGAATTTTTCGGGTATTTTGTATGTGATTTTTAGTGTATTTTAGCGATTACCTACCATTTTTCCACATTAGTAAAAAACGTTGATAGAAGTTGAATCAACTTTCAATGTTCAAACACAATATATATATATATTTTTCTCTTTTCGAAATTTGTGCAGCGATTAAAATTTTTTTTCTCGATATCTTATTGTGATTTTCAGAGCTTTTTCGCAATTCCTGCTGTTTTTTGACGTACCCGGGCAACGCTGAGCAAGTTTCTAGTAATAAATGAATAAAAATAAATAAAAAATGTTAAATAAATAAATCACGGCCCATTCCAATCATATCTATTCAAAATATATAAGCTTCTTCTCTTGTGTCTGTGGAGTTTTAACGAAAATATAATAAATAAAAAAAAATAAATAAAAAATGTTAAATAAATAAATCACAGCCCATTCATTCCAATCATATCTATTCAAAAACAATACATCCAGAGTCATTCCGTGTCAATTCAACCAGACCTTGTAACCCGACCGACAGGGATTTAAATGAAACTTGGTGTATATACTGATTCTATCATGATATGAATACATCAGAAAATTTTCCTTCCTAGACCTCATAGTTTGTGAGATATGGGGGGGGGGGGGGTCCAATTTTTGGATTTTTCTCAAATCGTACATCTCTGAATCTGTATTTTTAGACTGCAGTTCCATTTTCAAAAAATTGTTTCTCTGGATCTAAAATACGAATCATCTTAAAAATATCACCGCAAGTACATAAAAGGATGCAGATTTTAATAAAAAAATATTTAAAAAATTAATTTTAAATATTTAGGGCCAAAAAATTAAACCAAAGTTGAAAGTTATGGTTATTTTTCCAAATTTTTGTGACTTTACGAAAAAGGCTCTACACAAAAAGGCAAATGAAATTTCCAATTTCTTTTTGTTTTAAATAAAAGTTTACACTTTGGGCTTTCTATTTATGAAATAAAAATGATGTCTTTCTCATGGCTTATGCAAAAATTTTGACTTATTTTGAGATGCTGTACCTATCAAGAGATAAAAATCTTTAACTTTGCTTATGGAACCTAAATAATTGCTGCACATTTTAAATTTAAATTTATTAATCATTTTGATTTATTTTCTAAAATGAACCCTTAAAATCAGACTGATTTATTTATTTTTATAACAGTAGAAAATTTGTATAGTATTGGTAGGGGAGGTAGGGGAGGTATGATACATTTTTTTTTTACTAATTTTTTACAACCCTTAGAAACCTATTTTTAAACAAATTTTTCGTGTTTTCTTATAAAGTGACCTTTTATTCATTTATTAAAAATATTGTGAATTTAAAAAATAATCATTCAAAAAATATATTTCCATTATTGTGAATGGTTATTACTGTATCAAACCTCCCCATTGCTGGGGAGGATTGATACACTAGCAAGGGAGGTTTGATACATTGCTATGTAAATTGAAAGAAAAAAAATGCAGACAATTCAATTTATGTGTCATACAATTTTTTATGATAAATCTTGAAACATTTAAGTAAAATTTAAAAAGAAATGACACTGACATACTTTTGTTTCAGAAATGTTTTTTTTACAAAAATATTTAAAGAATTGCTATTATTTAAATAATTCTAATAACACACATTTTAGAAAATAAATAATGAAAAAAAAACCCCTAGAGATCTTGCTGCAAGAAAAAATGAAGTGAACATTGCTGATTTTCAAACAATTTAACATAAATTTAGCACATTTAAGATTTCTTTAACCCTTTCAGGTCAAAGCATTTTCAATGCTAAAGTGTTGAATAAATGAATGGCACGGAATTTACCAATAAATTTAATTGGAAATAAGAAAAGGGCTATATTTCACTTTCATATTAAATGGAAAATATTTTACAAAATGCTGGTGCCAATGTGGCATTTGGGAATTAAAATTAAGTGGTTTCATAAACATACCACCACCCCTGAAATGGTTAAAAGAAAAACTAATAACTCTATCATTTTGGTAAGTAAAATCGGGTGGATTTAATGTTTTTTAATTTGCCCTTCGTCAATTATAGAAACATCTTCCTTTTCAGGCCATTTAAACTTTTTTCTTCTTCATGACTAGCAAAACGAACTAACCATCTATCATCGCACTGCTTTTCTATGTAACCTACATAATGTCTATGAATAGTCTCTCTGTTCTTCCTTACCAATTTCACTAGCTCTTGCTGTAAAACAATAATGAATATTACAGTCCTATATTAGTTTACAACTTAAAAAATTCTTATATTTCAAATGTACAAGTGTATCATTTCTCTCCAGCATACTAATGTATCATGTTTCCCTATCATGCCTTATTGGACTTTCAATCACTTTGTATAAATGCAGTTGCAAAATGCCAATCTGCTTTCTGGTAAAACTCACCCTAACATTGTGCGTTACAAATAAAAAAAATTACAAGATATTATCTTCACAATAATAAGAATTATGAAAGAAAATCAATATTAAAAAAAAAAAAATTACATTGACATTCCAAAAGTCTTCAAAATTAAAAAAAAAAAAAAAAAAAAAGGTTGTCAGTTCTTTACTGCTATGTCCAGCTAATGATGACCTCTGCTAATAAAAGAAGACCTTATATCTGTTACAATGGCTGTTAATGCCATTTGTTGAGAAAAATTGTCAATGTATCAACCCTCCCTATGTATCAAACGTCCCCTACCTCCCCTACATATAACACATTATCTGAAATTATGTTGTTCTCAATCTTATCGCATATGTTTGTCACATAAATGTACAGTCGTGGAAAAAAAAAAGTAAACACCCCCTACTAACTCCTCAGCAAATCATCGTAGAAGAAAGTTACTTTTACCGAACCATTGGAAATAAAGTCTACTTTTAAATGATGTACATAAAATTTTCTTAGGGGGTCATCTACATATTAAAACGAATCCAAACTTCATTTTTTTCAATGGCAATGCCCAATTTTAACGAGATATTTCAAATCTTCCGTTCAAACTATGCCTAGACACCAAATTTCAAGTCATTTGAATGATAAGTTTTTGAATTATAAACATTCAAAATTTAGTGCTTCTAATGTTAAATTACATTTTCATATTTTTATTTATATCTCCCGAAATTATGCTCCTAATGTGCTAATTTTTTTTGTAGTAATAATACTAATATACCCAAACATAAATAAGCTGAATTTGCAATTTTTATAATTTTATGATATGAATTATGAAATATGAAATTAATATTCGAAAAAATTATGAATTGCAACCTACAATTTTTTTGATGGATTTAGATTTATTAAGTCCTGCTTTATGGAAATTCAAAAATTTCACATTTTTATTCCAAGTAGTTTTCAAATTATGCTTAAAAAACGGCAAAATGATGGTTTAAAGGGCCGTCTATGATGGAAGTGAGTAGACATTTTGAAATTTATTCTGCTGTACTGTAATCTAACACGCTTCATTGACTCCTTGAGTGGCGCTTAAGGTGCCTTGATCAAGGAAGGGGCTCTCTCGGTGAACAATCCAGTACCGAACTTCAATTTGGATACAGCCCTTAAAATAAGCTCGTTTTAAAATAATTAATTTCTCGGAATCTTATGGTACGAATTGCATAAAAATTTGTTTTTAGGCTAATTGAAGGGCGTAGAGTTCATTTATGCTGTCAGAATTGAGTATTGCCATTGAAAAAAATGAAGTTATGATTCGTTTTAATATGTAGATGCCCCCCCTAAGCAAATTTTATATACATCATTTAAAAGTAGATTTTATTTCCAATCGTTCGGTACCAGTAACTTTCTTCTACGATAATTTGTTGCGGAGTTAGTAGGGGGTGTTTACTTTTTTTTCCCCACGACTGTACATATAAAATAAAAATAATAAAAACTACATTTTTAGGGGACATAGCCAGATTATCTATCCAGACTTTCCTCACAGAGACCTTCCTGTTTTTGTGAGATTTTAAACAGTTTCTTATATTTGTGAAAAGTCTTGTCATAGCTTTGTGAATTTGTAATTATCGTTATATGCAGGCTCGTGTTTATTTTTTTAACAAGATTCTTTGTATATAGAAAAGCTGGGTAATAGGTTCTTTGGTGACTTCAGCTGTTGTGCGATAGGTCCTATTTTATTTTATGATTAAATTTATAGAAAATTTAATTTGGAGATGGGAAAGTTTTGCGAAAGGTTTATTTTCAATACAAATTTTGTAAATGCGAATTATTTGGTGAGAATTCTTGTTAAGGGGCCTCGGGACTCTTAAAGCTTTAAAATTTTCGAAATTTTAATTTTTTTAGATGTTAAACTCTTATCTTTTCTGAACATTTTGATATAATTCTTTCCTTAAAATTCCTATTAGAACTGAAGTTATGGCTTTTACATTTATACACGTTCAATAGCAGAAGCGTCGTTTCGGAAACTTTGAAGCCATTTTTCTCCAAATGACGTTTTTGGGCATAACGCGCACGGTATCTCAAAAACTTCTAATATTTTTTCATGAAATTTTCAAAACACGTGTTTCATGTTAGTCTGTATAAACTGAACCTAAAATTTCCTTTTTATTGTTCAAAAAAATATTTTTTTAGGTGATTATACTGTTGAAATTTTCTTAATTTTCCATTAGCTAAATATAACTTTGTATTAAAAATATAAAAAAGCTTTAAATACAAATTTATTTAGGTTCAGGATAATTATTACAATCTGAAATATAAGTAGGCACCAAAACGGCAAAATGATGGTTTAAGGGGCCGTCTATGTTTGAAGTGAGTAGATATTTTGAAATTTCTTCTGCTGCCTTGTTATCTAACAGACTGCATTGACTGCTTAAGGTGCCTTGATCAAGAAGGCGGCTCTCTCGGTTAGCAATCGAGAACCCAACTTCAATTTGGATACAGTCCTTAAAATACGCTCGTTTTAAAATAATTAATTTCTCGGAAACTTATGGTACGAATTGCATAAAAATTTGTTTTTAGGCTAATTGAAGGGTGTAGAGTACATTTATGCTGTCAGAATTGGGTACTGCTATTGAAAAAAACAAAGTTATGGTTCGTTTTAATATGTAGATGGCCCCCTAAGCAAATTTCATATACAACATTTAAAAGTAGACTTTATTTCCAATCGTTTGGTACCAGTAACTTTCTTCTACGATAATTTGTTGAGGAGTTAGTAGGGGGTGTTTACTTTATTTTTCCACGACTGTACATCTATCATTGGATTCTGTGGTATAGTATTTCTACAAATACTCTCACAATGGCAGTATGTAAAGAATATGCACAATATTTAATGGAGGGGGGTGTGGATATTGAAATCATAGATTTTTTTCTCATTTTACTCAGAAAAACTTTACTTTGTAAATAAAAAAAAGAAGCACTTATATTAAATAAATTCAACAAATCATAGGAACCACAGTTTAAATTAGACATATTAGAAATTTTTTTTTTCTTGAATGGAGCAATTTCTCAAAACAGGGCAAAATTTTTACATAAGCTAGGAGAAAGACTTCATTTTTATTAAAATTGAAATAATCATTAATTAAATCTAATACATTAAATAAAATTGCTTATAAATATTTAAAAAATTTAGATTGTTGTAATTTTTTATGTAACAAATAAAGAATTTGTTAAATTATATGCAAATTTTTAAAGCTAAAAAATCAGAATAAGCATTATGTTTAAAAGATTGAAATTCAAAAATATAATTGAGCTAAATATAAATATAGAAATAAATGACGTACTTTGCAATATCACTTAGACTTATTTTTCAACATTCTTTCTTTGTGCAATTTAAAATTTATATTTTTTATGAATAAGCAACATTGAGAACCTTCTAATATATATTTCAATTTTCCTATCTTACTGCAACTCCAAACTTAATAACATAACAAAACATTGGAATATTAGGAAGATCTTCGTGATTTAGTATCTAAAATATCTTTGTATTTCAAAATCGGTGGCTATCCCTCCTCCTTCCCCCCACCCACCCCTAGAAGAAAAAAAATGTTAAATATCTAAAGGGGAAATTCTCTTCATTTTGGTAAAGGTTTATGAAAATTTGCAATTTTTATATTGCCAGAGCACCCATCACTAAAGTCAAAGACTTTCTTTACATCAGGAAATATCCATTTTACAATTGATATCACTTCCTTCTGTGTTAAACATACAAGAGTGACATCATGTTGCATATCATAAGATAAAATGTGTATATTGCTTGCTGATAATCTAATACTGAGAGATTGAGTGTACATAACAGTTGAATCAAGAGTGCAGCTTCTTTGATCCAATGGTAACTTTAAACCTCATCTTGAATAAGAAAAGTAAAATTTTTGCTGAAATCCAACAAAACGATAGCTTTTTGAGGGCCAAAGTTTGGTTTAGTTTTCTTTAAGATATTAAATTTAGCTTTCGTTATAAAAGAGTGGAATAACATTTTCCAAATATTTTACTTAGCTTGTCACAAATTCATTTAAAGGAACAGTGCTGCTAATACTGGATTGAATACCTAGAGTTATAATCCTCAAGTTTTTTGGAAATTCCTGTTTAAAAAGAGAATACAACTCATGTAGATATACACAATATCAATCGCTTTAGTGCATAGTACATTCTTAGCAATGCTAACTACATTTTGTTCCAGCCATGATTCTTCAATATTCATTACAATTATAAAACTTTTCAATTAGTTCAATTGTTTCTGGAGATGTGGCTGTGGCTTTATCTTTTCTTATTTCTGGCATAGACACGATTCTTATTTCTCTCAGAAGTTGTCATGACGGTCTTGTAGCATAATTAGTTACTTCAAATTCATCTATTATTTTCTTTTGCAGCACAAGGAAAAATAGATCACCCTTCTATTATGAGAAACAGCAGACTAATAATAATTTGATTAAGAGATTCGAAAACACCTGCCTTTACTAAAAAAAATTATCCTGCCTTTGTCAGAATTTGTTTATACAAGGCAGATGTAGAAATATGTTTCATCCTGTAGAAATGAACTAGGCTTTGTTAAATATAAGGTATTTAAACTATAAAAAAAATATTTAAAATGATTAAAATTATCCAAGATAATAAGATAGAAAGTTAAAAAAAAATGTTAAATACAAATAAAGTATTTTAATTCAAACACACATACATTACACACACAGAAAAAAAACATATTGAAAATGTGATTGGTAAAAAGTCATTATTGCATTTTCTTATCCTGTACCAACAAAAGATTTTTTGTTTACAGTTATATTGTAAAAACAAAATTAAGGGGTTGTTTAAAAAAAAAATAAAATACTTATAATAAAAGAAAATATATGAATAAATAAATAAAGGAAACATAAGGATTATGCACAAAATTTAATGGAGGGTGGATAGACTGCCGTCACAGACTTTTTTCCCCCTTTTACTCAGAAGAAAAAAAAAACAAAGCAAAAACTTTACTTTGCAAAATAAAGGAAGAAAGAAACATTGAATAATATATTCAACAAGTCATAGGAACTGCAGTAGTTATTTAGGTACCACAGCTAAAATTAGGCAGATTTTTTTTTTCTTGATTGGTACAGTTTCCCAAAACAGGGCAAAATTTGCATAAGTCATAAGAAAGACATCATTTTTATTTCATAACTAGAAAGCTCAAAGTGTAAACTGTTATTTAAAACAAAAATAAATTGGAAATTTACAACAATCTAAATTTTAAAAATATTTATAAGCAATTTTATTTCATGTATGATTTAATTAATGATTATTTCAATTTTAATAAAAATGAAGTCTTTCTCCTAGCTTATGTAAAAATTTTGCTCTGTTTTAGGAAATTGCACCATTCAAGAAAAAAAAAAATCTCTAATATGTCTAATTTAAATTGTGGTACATAAATAATTACCATGGTTCTTATGACTTGTTGAATTTATTTAATATAAGTGCTTCTTTTATTTTATTTACAAAGTAAAGTTTTTGCTTTGTTTTTTCTGAGTAAAATGAGAAAAAAATGTATGATTTCAATATCCACACCCCCCTCCATTAAATATTGTACATATTCTTTACATACTACCATTGTGAAAGTATTTATAGTAAAACTATACCACTGAATGCAATGATATGATGCACATTTATGTGACAAACGTATGCGATAAGATTGAGAACAACACAATTTCAGATAATGTGTGATAAGTACCAATACTATACAAATTTTCTACTGTTATAAAAATAAATAAATCAGTCTGATTTTATGGTTTCATTTTAGAAAATAAATCAAATTGATTAATAAATTTAAATTTAAAATATGCAGCAATTATTTAGGTACTGTAAGCAAAGTTAAAGTTTTTTATCTCTTGATAGGTACAGCATCCCCAAAAAAGTCAACATTTTTACATAAGCCATGAGAAAGACATGAGTTTTATTTAATAAATAGAAAGCCCAAAGTGTAAACTTTTATTTAAAACAAACAGAAATTGGAAGTTTCATTTGCCTTTTTGTGTAGAGCCTTTTTCGTAAAGTCACAAAAATTTTGAAAAATAACCATAACTTTCAACTTTGGTTTAAGTTTTTGACCCTAAATATTTAAAATTAATTTTTTTAATATTTTTTTTATTAAAATCTGCACCTTTTAATGTACTTACGGTGATATTTTTAAGATGATTTGCATTTTAGATCCAGAGAAACAATTTTTTGAAAATGGAACTGCAGTCTAAAAATAGACTCAGAAATGTGTGATTTGAGAAAAATTAAAAAATTAGACCCCCCCCCCCCATATCTCACAAACTATGAGGTCTAGGATGGAAAAAATTCTGATGTATTCATATCATGATAGAATTAGTATATATACCAAGTTTCGTCCAAATCCCTGTCTGTCGGGTTACAAGCCTTAAAAAAATTGGTTGAATTGACATGGAATTGACCCACAGCCTCTTCTCTTGTGTCTGTCGTATTTTAACGAAAATAAATTAAATAAATAAATCTCAGCTTATTCCAATCATATTTATTCAAGATATATAAACCAGCTTCTTCTCTTGTGTCTGTGGTATTTTAATGAAAATAAATTAAGGGTACACAGTACCTTTTAAACTACTTTTTCGATTTTGAATAATACCGTAATATACTTAAATATAATGTCACTGCAGATATTAGGTACTATAAGGCAAATATAATTTCATGTAGCGAAACAGCACCGAAAACTGGCGATATGAAGCAATTAAAATAATAAAACTTTGTAAAAAATCACCATAAAATAAAAACAAAACACAGGACGCGTTTCGAGCTAAAAACATTACAGCTCGTTATCAGCTACAGCATGCACGTTGTTCTCTTGCGGACACGTGCATGCTGTAGCTGATGACGAGCTGTAATGTTTTTAGCTCGAAACGCGTCCTGTGTTTTGTTTTTATTGTATATATTTTTTACAAAGTTTTATTATTTTAATTTAATAATTTCATGTAATTTCAAAAAAAAAAAATCTTGTAGAACAGCCTATTTAACTAAAATTTAAATTTAAAAAAAATAAAAATTTTAAAAATCCCTACTATTTTTTTAAATATTAATATTTTTGCTTCAAAATTTTTCCCCATATTCCTTAGATTATACTACATAAAACTGTGCATGGATTTTTAGATGTATGGGATATTACATTTAATATCAATCTTTTTCTCTTTTGTATAGTAAAAAATCAAAGAAAAATAATTGAAATTCTTAAAAAAAAAAAAAAAATAATAACTATAACGTTGAATGTTAAATCCATGCACAATTTTATGTAGCATGTTTTTAGTATTATGGAAAAAACATTTGAAGCAAAAATAGTCATATTTAAAAAAGTAGTAGGGATTTAAAATATATATATATATATATATTTTTTAATTTTAAATTTTAGTTAAATAGGCTGTTCTACAAGTTTTTTTTTTTTTTTTTTTTTTTTTTTTTTTTTTTTTTTTTAAATTATAAGAAATTATATTTGCTTTATAGTATTAAATATAATGTCACTACAGATATTACATTATTATTCATAAGTGAAAAAGTAGTTTAAAAGGTACTGTGTCCCCTTAAATAAATAAATCAAAAATCTTAAATAAAAAAACCACGGTTCATTCCAATAACACCTATTCAAAATATGTAATTCAGCTTATTCTCTTGTGTCCGCGGTATTTTAACGAAACTAAATAAAATAAATCAATCAATCAAAATAAATCGAAAATCTTAAATAAATAAATCACGGCCCATCCAAATCATACCTACTAAAAATATATAAATCAGCTTCTTCTCTTGTGTCTGTGGTGTTTTAACGAAAATAAATTAAATAAATAAATCAAAAATCTTAAATAAAAAAATCACGGCTCATTCCAATCATATTTATTCAAAATATATAAATCAGCTTCTTCTCTTGTGTCTGTAGTGTTTTAACGAAAATAAAAAATAATAAATAAATAAATCACGGTCCAGCCCAATCATACCTATTCAAAATATATAAATCAGTTTCTTCTCTTGTGTCTGTGGTGTTTTAACGAAAATAAATTAAATAAATAATCAATCAAAATAAATCAAAAATCTTAAATAAAAAAAATCACGGCCCATTCCAATCATATATATGCAAAATATTAAATCAGTTTTTCTCTTATGTCTGTGGTGTTTCAACGGAAATAAAATAAATAAATAAATGACAGCTTATTCCAATCATATTTATTCTAAATATATAAATCAGCTTCTTCTCTTGTGTGTGTGGTATTTTAACGAAAATAAATTAAATAAATAAATAAAAAATCTTAAATAAAAAAAATCTCGGCTCATTACAATCATATTTATTCAAAATATATAAATCAGCCTTTTCTCTTGTGTCTGTCGTATTTTAATGAAAATAAATTAAATAAATAAATAAATCAAATATCTTAAAAAAATAAATCACGACCCATTCCAATAATATCTATTCAAAATATATAAATCAGCTTCTTCTCTTGTGTCTGTGGTGTTTTAACGAAAATAAAATAAATAAATAAATAAACAGAAAATCTTAAATAAAAAAAATCGCGGCTCTTTCCAATCATACCTATTCAAAATATATAAATCAGCTTTTTCTCTTGTGTCTGTGGTATTTTAACTAAAATAAATTAAATAAATAAATCAAAAATCTTAAATAAATAAATCATGGCCCATCTCAATCATACCTATTCAGAATATATAAATCAGCTTCTTCTCTTGTGTCTGTGGTGTTTTAACGAAAATAAATTAAATAAATAAATAAATAAAAATAAATAAAAAATCTTAAATAAAAAAAATTATGGCCCATTCCAATCATATCTATGCAAAATATTAAATCAGCTTCTTCTCTTGTGTCTGTGGTGTTTCAACGAAAATAAAATAAATAAATAAATCACAGCTTATTCCACTCATATTTATTCAAAGTATATAAATCAGCTTCTTCTCTTGTGTGTGTGGTATTTTATCGAAAATAAATAAAATAAATAAATCAAAAATCTTAAATACAAAAAAATCACGGCTTATTACAATCATATTTATTCAAAATATATAAATAAGCATTTTCTCTTGTGTCTGTGGTATTTGAACGAAAATAAAATAAATAAATAAATAAATAGAAAATCTTAAATAATAATTAAAAAAAAAACACGGCTCTTTCGAATCATACCTATTCAAAATATATAAATCAGCTTCTTCTCTTGTGCATGTGGTATTTTATCGAAAATAAATTAAATAAATAAATTAAAAATCTTAAATAAAAAAATCACGGCTCATTCTAATATTTATTCAAAATATATAAATCAGCTTCTTCCCCTGTGTCTGTGGTGTTTTAACTGAAATAAAATAAAATAAATAAATAAATCAAATATCTTAATTAAATAAATCACGACCCATTCCAATCATATCTATTCAAAATATATAAATCAGCTTCTTCTCTTGTGCCTGTAGTATTTTAACGAAAATAAATTAAATAAATAAATCAAAAATCTTAAATTAAAAAAATCACGGCTCATTTCAATCATATTTATTCAAAATATATAAATCAGCTTCTTCTCTTGTGTCTGTGGTATTTTAACGAAAATAAAATAAAAAAATAAATAAATCACGGTCCATGCCAATCATACCTATTCAAAATATATAAATCAGTTTCTTCTCTTGTGTGTGTGGCCCCACCAGTGGCTGAGAGGTTTTGCTCTCGAAGCTGGTAGACGGGAGGTGCTGGGTTCGCGCCCGTCGGCCTAACCCTTTCGGAGTTTTCGTGGTTTTCTTCGAAGCCGTGGATTTCCATGCGTAGACTTAGAAAGACCCCCCACGAAGGGCATTCCCCTTGTGCCTATATCCCAAGAGTAGATAATCGTCCGTCCAAAATTAACCAACCTCTTGTGTCTGTGGTGTTTTAACGAAAATAAATTAAATAAATAAATCAATCAAAATAAAAAAAAATCTTAAATAAAAAAATCACGGCCCATTCCAATCATATCTATGCAAAATATTAAATCAGCTTTTTCTCTTATGTCTGTGGTGTTTCAACGGAAATAAAATAAATAAATAAATCGCAGCTTATTCCAATCATATTTATTCAAAATATATAAATCAGCTTCTTCTCTTGTGTGCGTGGTATTTTAACGAAAATAAAAAATCTTAAATAAAAAAAAATCTCGGCTCATTACAATCATATTTATTCAAAATATATAAATCAGCCTTTTCTCTTGTGTCTGTATTATTTTAACGAAAATAAATTAAATAAATAAGTAAATCAAAAATCTTAAATAAATAAATCACGGCTTATTCGAATCATACCTATTTAAAATATATAAATCAGCTTCTTCTCTTGTGTGTGTGGTATTTTAACGAAAATAAATTAAAAAAATAAATGAAAAATCTTAAATAAAAAAATCACGGTCCACTCCAATCATATTTATTCAAAATATATAAATCAGCTTCTTCTCCTGTGTCTGTGGTGTTTTAAGTGAAATAAAATAAAATAAATAAATAAATCAAATATCTTAAATAAATAAATCACGACCCATTGCAATCATATCTATTCAAAATATATAAATCAGCGTCTTCTCTTCTCTCTGTGGTGTTTTAACGAAAATAAATTAAATAAATAAATAAATACAAAATCTTAACTGAAAAAATATCACGGCTCTTTCCAATCATACCCATTCAAAATATATAAATCAGCTTCTTCTCTTGTGCCTGTGGTATTTTAACGAAAATAAATTAAATAAATCAAAAATCTTAAATAAAAACAATCACGGCTCAATCCAATCATATTTACTCAAAATATATAGATCAGCTTCTTCTCTTGTGTCTGTGGTATTTTAACGAAAATAAATAAAATAAATAAATCAAAAATCTTTAAAAAAATCACGGCTCATTCTAATCATATTTATTCAAAATATATAAATCAGCTTTTTCTCTTGTGGTATTTTAACGAAAATAAATAAAATAAATAAATAAATGAAAAATCTTAAATAAATAAATCACGGTCCATCCCAATCATAAAAAAATCACGGCCGTTTCCAATCATATTTATTCAAAATATATAAATCAGTTTCTTTTCCTGTGTCTCTGGCGTTTTAACTGAAATAAAATAAAATAAATAAATAAATCAAATACCTTAAATAAATAAATCACGACACATTCCAATCATATATATTCAAAATATATAAATCAACTTCTTCTCTTGTGTCTGTGGTGTTTTAACAAAAATAAATTAAATAAATAAATAAATCAAATTAAATCAAAACTTAAATAAAAAAAATCACTGTCCATTCCAATCATATTTACTCTAAATATACAAGTCAGCTTCTTCTGTTGTGTCTGTGGTGTTTTAACAACAATAAATTAAATAAATAAATCAATCAAATTAAATCAAATCTTAAATAAAAAAATCACTGCCCATTTCAATCATATTTATTCAAAATATATAAATCAGCTTCTTGTCTTTGGTGTTTTAACGCAAATAAATAAATAAATCAAAATAAATCAAAAATCTTAAATAAAAAATCGCGACTCATTCCAATCATACCTATTCAAAATATATAAATCAGCTTCTTCTTTTGTGTCTGTGGAATTTTATCGAAAATAAATTAATAAATAAATAAAAATCTCAGCTCATTCCAATCATATTTATTCAAAATATATAAATCAGCTTCTTCCCTTGTGCCTGTGATATTTTAACGAAAATAAATTAAATGAATAAATCAAAGATGTTAAATAAAAAAAAATCTCGGATCAGTCCAATCATACTTATATTCAAAATATATAAATCAGCTTCTTCTCTTGTGTCTGAGGTATTTTAACAAAAATAAAATAAATAAATAAATAAATAAAAATAAATAAAAAATCTTAAATAAATAAATCACGGCCCATCCCAATCATATATATTCGAAATATATAAATCAGCTTCTTCTCTTGTGTTTGTGGTGTTTCAACGAAAATAAATTAAATAAATAAATCAATCAAAAATCTCAAATTAAAAAAATCACGTCCCATTCCAATAATATTTCTTCAAAATAGATAAATCAGCTTCTTCTCTTTTGTCTGTGGTGTTTTAACGAAAATAAAGTAAATAAATAAAAATAAATCAAAAATCTTAAATAAAAAAATCACGGCCCATTCCAATCACACCTATTAAAAATAAAGAAATCAGCTTCTTCTCTTCTGTCTGTGGTATTTTAACGACTTCCATCAATTACAATACATCTTGGCCTTAGCATCTCATTTCAATATTCGTAAATCACCAATATATCAAATATTTCATGCAGTTTTTAGACATACATCAACAACAAATCTTTTCTTATGAAGATGATTACGCAAGATTACTAGTTTCATGAAGGTTTTAGAAGACTTTAAAATGTAATCAGTATGTTTTAAATAACCCATCCGACTGTTCATCTTCTTTAGTGTCTCTAATTGATGAGGATTTTTTAGAATAATTTCATGCCTTTTGTATGTTGCGTATTGTATTATTATTATTATTATTTGTATTTTGTTTATCTTCTTCAGACAAATAATTCTACAAATACTCACTCATTGGTTTTTCACGAACAAAAGAACATCATAGGAGACAGAAAAAAGAAAATTTTTGAAACCGATCCTTTAGGGGATTAGTAATTTAGGTTCTCAAATATATATATATAAATGAAAATTTGTCTGTCTGTCTGTAATTCTATACAAATTCACAGTTTGGAAGCCTGATTTGTGAAACGTTACGTACATGTGTATTAAAACACGGTCGATGCAACTAAAGTAATCCGGAATCGAAATAATTTATAATTAATTTTTAGTTAATAAAAAAACCCCAGTTGAACAACAATTTTCAATCAAATTTAAACATTTTTCGTTATAGCAGTTGCCAACAATTAAAAAATTCGCCATAAAATTCTTACCACAACAATTACTTTTCTATTGTCAGATTTCCACATGAAAAATGAAATGAAATGACGAATTTAAAAAAAAGTGAATATTACGTCATAACTCTTGCATGTGAAAAATGAAAATGAAATTAATAGTTTCACGAATAAAAAATGGGTAATAAGTCATATTGGAAATATAATGGACGCCAGCAGGTGAATATATAACGTCATATGAGTTTGAAAAAACGTATTGAAATATGATAAAAACCAGATTATGAAAATATTGGCATATTTTAATATTTTGAGGTTTTCTGAATTTGTTTACGCCCTTTTTAAATCTATTCCGTATATATAAGTGTGTGTATGCGTGTATATTAGAATTTCCACAAAGGTTTAGGTTCCTAGGGCTCCTTCTTCGTGAAGAATTGAGATAAAGATTTCAGATTTTTTCAAATAAAATTCATAGATTTTTTGTATTTGCAGTTTTTCTTTAATCATTAAAAAATTATTTAAATAACAAAATACTGGGAAACAAATTTTCATCAAAACGTTTTAATCTTGGTCTCAATCTAGATCACAGATTATATTTACTAAGTAAGTAGGCAATCTGTCGTCCGGATTAAATGGAAAAAAAGGAAAGAGTGAAAGTTACGTAAATTAACACGCAATCGCTGATTTTTCAAAAATGATTTTTCAAAACAAACATTCTTAAAATTCCGGGCAACCCGGGTACTTTAGATAGTAGGGATATAAAATTACAATTAGGGATTAATATGTCAATTTAATTATCAATAACCTAAATTTACACAATCACAAATTTAAGTGCTTTAAACAGGTGAATGATATACAAATTTTCATTTTTTTTTCCTAAAGGGTTTAAGTTAAATATGTTTATGAAAATTTCTCGCTTTCTTGGCCACTCTATCTTGAAGGCATTTTGCAAATTCAAATGAAAATAACATTTATTTTATGATTAAATCAGCATAGAGGTTGCAGTTTATTGCTGTGTTTTTAAGCAAAAAACATTCAACTATTAAGACGTGAAATCAAAATGTTAAAAAAAAAAAAAAAAAAGTTTAGATTTTGTGATGGAAAGAATAGGGGTCCAGATATGTGGGACCAAGGTAACGAAGAAGGTAAAGTATTTGTATTTTTTTTTTTTTTTTTTTTTTTTTTGATAAGTGCTACAATATTATTATTATTATTATTTTTTTTGAAAACTTTAAACAAACATTGGGTAATTTCAATTGAAACTGCTTGCTGCAGTTTTGAAAGGAGGTTGTAAGGATATTTTTTTTTTTTTTTTTTTTTTTTTTTTGTCAATTTGTGGCCAAGGATTAATTACTTCTGGACAGAACTGCTTAAACTGACTTTAACGATGTAGCTGCTCTTCGATTGCACTTTTAAATTGAGTTCATGCTCTTTAATAAAAATTGGACGATATTTGACGATGTGTAAACTTAATCGAATTTTACTTTTGCAGCTTTTTAAAGAAGACAGCGATTTTTGTCCCCTTTGCTAATTTATAGCTAAAAATTAATTTTGACCCATTTAAATTGTCTTGAAGGATTTAGAAAATTCAAATGATTTTTATTAAATCTAGACTTAAATTTTGGATTATTTTTTAGCCATTTTTTTCTCTGAAATATTTAAGTGTCCTATATTTTGAAACAAGATGGAGGATAAAGCTGGAAAACAAACTTGGTCGAGATCTTAATAAGCCCTTTACATGGGCTCAGCCACATTCAGATCGGTTTATAATTACGAGAACTATCACATGGCAAATATTATATGACGGGTTCACAACCATAGTAGACCAAGTCCAATAAGGAAAAAAAAACCCCATGAGACAGTCCATTTAAAAGCTGCATAAAGCTCCCACAGATGTCCACTCCTCAAGCCTGTTTTCACATACTTTCTCATATATGGCATCTGTTTACATACTTGATTCATTGTGGGAGTGAATAAAACAGATTTTATGCATCTTCTAAATTAGGGATGCACAACTTGTGGCCCGCGGGCCAAAAGTGGCCCGCGATAGGTTAACTTGTGGCCCGCGAAGTTCGTAAATTTATAATTGGCAAAAATCGCAATTTTTGATCATAGGTTGCAGGGAAAATCGTGAATTTCGTCAATTTACCGCGGAAAACAATTGAAAATTTCGTTAGTCAGTTAAAAATCGCGAATTTCATTAATCGTCCGGCCGATACCATTTGTATCAACACACGAAATTCTCGAGGTGCTAATTTCGTCAGTCGCTAGTCGAAAAATATCTTTAATTTCATCGATCAGGCGCGGAAAAATCGCGTGCTTCGTCGATAGCGCGCGAAAAAGTCACGAATTTTGTTGATCGAGCACGGGAAAATCGCGAGTTTCGTCAGTTTATCGCGAGAAAAAGTCGCGAATTTCGCCAATTTTCAGCGGGAAAATTGTAAATTTCGTCAGTCAGTTAAGAATTGCGAATTTCGTTGACTAGGAGCGAAAAAGGCGAGTTTCGTCGATCGAGCGTGTTAAAATCGCGAATTTCGTCGATCAGGCACGAAAAAATCGCTACTTTCATCGATTGGGCTCAGAAGAATCGCGTGTTTCGTCGATCGCGCGCGGAAAAGTCGCTTATTTTTTTGATAGAGCACGGGAAAATCACGAATTTCGCTAATTTGCCTCGAGACATTTTCAAATTTCGTCAGTAATTTAAAATATGCTAATTTCGTTGACGGGGTGGAAAAATTGCGAGTTTCGCCGATCGGGCGCGGAAAAATTGCGAAATTCGTCGTTCGGGTGCGGAAAAATCGCGGGTTTCGCCGATCTGGAACTGAAAAATCGCGAGTTTTGTAGATCGGGCATGGAAAAATCGCGAATTTCCTTGCTCGGGAACGGGAAAATCGCGAATTTTGTTCATCGACTGCGGGAAAATCGCAAGTTTCGTCAGTTTATCTCGAGAAAAAGTCTCAAATTTCGCCAATTTGACGGTAAAAAATTAAACTTCGTCCGTAAGTTAAGAATCGTGAATTTCGTCCATCAATCACGAAAAAATCGCGAGTTCTGTTTATAGGGAGCGGAAAAATCGCGAATCTTGTTGATCGGAATGGAAAAATTGCAAATTTTGTCGATGATGCTTGAAAAAATTGCAAACGTTGATCGATTGCGGAAAAATCGCGAGTTTCGTCAGTTTATCGCGAGAAAAAGTCGCGAATTTTGCCAATTAGCCAAGGGAAAATTTTTTAAATTCTCATCAATCAGTTACGAATCGCGAATTTCGTCGACTGGGCGCGGAAAAATTGCGAATTTCGTCGATCGAGCACGAAACAATCGGGAGTTCTGTTGATCGGGCGCTGAAAAATCGAAAATTTCGTAGATCGGCTTCGGTAAAATCGCGAATTTCAGAAGTTTATCGCGAGTAAAAGTCGTGAATTTCGACACTTTGTAGCAGGAAAAAATTGAAAATTTCGTCGGTCAGTTAAGAATCACAAATTTCATTGACTGGGCGCGGAGAAATCGCGAATGCCATTGACTGGGCGTGGAAAAATCGCGAATTTTGTCGATCAGGCGCGGAAAAATCTCAAATTTCGTTGATCGGCTGCAGAAAAATTGCGAGATTTGTCAATTTAACTTCATTTATAAAGTTCACATTTTTTTCGACACAAGCCGCTTTCATGCCTTATGTTTGTTTTTTAGCACTTTTAAATAAAGCAAAATTTACTCCCCCGAATAAAGTCAAGGAATATTTTCACTCCTTGAAAATGATCCTTGCTATTGTTATAATAGTCAAACATAAAACTGTTGAAGACCAATTGAATTGGGTATGTTGACTGGATAGGGGAATCTAAAGGGATAAAACTGCCACCCCTCTGAAACCATGTTTTTTATAGGCCACAGATCCCCCCCCCCCCCAACCTCCCCGAAATAGAATTCTCTCTATGTTACTGATGTGGCCCTCGACAACTCGGACATTTTTGTAAGTGGTCCTTCGCTTAAAAAGGTTGTGCACCCCTATATCTAAATGGACTATATATATTTTTTTTCAAAATGAACTTGGTCTACTGTATTTTTGAGCACTTCATATATCATCTTCAGCATCATCATCATCATCATCAATCGTTTTCAATCCACTGCTGGATGTAGGTCTCCCCCAGATCTTTCCAATGTTTCCTGTCAAGTGCTTTAGTCAGCCAATTTACACCGACTACTTTTCTGATTTCATCACTCCATCTTACTTGAGGTCGCCTTCTTGGCCGTTTTACATCTCTGGTATACCACTGTAGGTTGTTTCTACTCCATCTATTGTCTTGTCTTCTTGCAATGTGCCCAGCCCATTCCCATTTTAGCCGTTTAATTATTTCAATGATGCCAAAAACTTTCGTCTGACTTCTTATCCAGGTTATTCTTTTTCTGTCTCTTCTAGTTATACCTAGCATACATCTTTCCACACTTCTCTGTGTTGTTTGTAATCTTTGTACCATCCGTTTTGTTAGCGTCCACGTTTCTGCAGTATAAGTTAGCACAGGCAGAACACATTGGTTAAATACTTTTGTTTTCAAACAAAGGGGCATGTTACTCTTCAGAATAATGTTGTTCTTCCCAAAAGCACTCCATCCATTTCTTATTCTTCTATTGATTTCATTCATGATACTATTATCCGATGATATTTCCTGCCCAAGGTACACATAACTTTGCACTTCTTTAATTTCAATGTTGTTGTAGACTATTTTCTTTTTTGATGCAAATGAATTGAACATCACCTTAGTCTTTTCCAAGTTTATTTTAATCCCACATTAATGCTATCTTCTGCCAAATCTTTTAGCATATTTTCCAATTCTTCAGGGATTGTTATTGTAAATTAAAATGTCGTCAGCGAATCGGAGATGACTTAAATATTCCCCATTTATTCTAATCCCTTTGTTTTCCCAATCCAACTTCTTGAAAATATTTTGTAAGACAGCATTAAAAAGCTTAGGCGAAATGGTGTCTCCTTGCCTTACCCCTCTTCCAAACTTGACCTTTGCCTTCCCTTTGTCCAAGCGGATGGTTGCTGTTGCTTTCTTGTAAATCTTCTTTATGATATTGATATAATGTTTGTCTATACCAATGCCCTCCAGAGATTCTACTACTGCTGATGTGTAGACCGAATTAAATGCTTTTTTACAATCAATAGAAGTAAGGCAGAGAGGTAAATTATATTCCTTATGTTTTTCTATGAGTTCTTTTACCGTTTGGATATGATCCATTGTGCTGAATCCATTTCGGAATCCTGCTTGTTCTCTAGGTTGAGCTAAGTCCAGAGCTAATTCAAGTCTTGTCGTTAAAACTTTGGTGAAAATTTTATAAATCACTGATAGTAAGCTGATCGGACGATAGTTTTTAATGTTTTTCTTGTCTCCTTTCTTCTAAAGTAGCACCATCACAGCATTATTCCAATCTTCTGGTACATCTGACTTCTTGAGACATTTGGAAAACAGTAAGGATAGCATTTTTGCAAATTCTTCTCCTGCTTCTTTGATAAGGTCGATTGTAATTCCATCTTCTCCAGGGCATTTATCTTTTTTTCATAAATTTAATAGATTGTAACACTTTGTCTGTCATCACTGGGATTATGGCTTCGGTTTCTGTTAAGTTTTCTCGTGGATCACATAGGTTGATTTCCCTTTGATCTTCACATTTATATAAATCGTTATAGAATTTTTCGACAATGTGTACTATTTCTTTATTGATTTTGTTGATTGTTCCATCTGCCTTCTTTAGTGCAAAAATACCTTTTCTTCCAACACAAAGTTTGCGCCTAGCTGATTTTAAACTTTTGTTATCTTCTAGAACTTTCTTGACAAGATTAGAGTTAAATTTTCTGATATCTTCTGTAACACATTTTCTTACCGTTTTACATAATTCAGCATATTCAACTCTTGATTTAGGATAATTTTTCTTTATTTTAAATTCTCTGCGTTTCTTCATCCATCTTCTTGTTTCTTCTGTTATTTTCTTTGTCTGTTTTACTTGTGCATCGCTGGCTATCTTCTTTGCAATATCTTGTAGAGTATTGGTTAGTTTCTTGTTCACTATTATAACATCTTGCTCTTCTTCTAAAGTTGATTGAAGTACTTGGAAACGGTTTTTAAGTTTCAAATGGAATTCTTCTTTATGTTTCTGGAGATTTATTATATCGATTGATTTCTTTGAGTGTTGCAAAAGCTTCATTCTCTCCACTTTAGTATTTAACAGCAGTTTGCATCTAACCAACCTGTGATCACTTCCTGTATTGAAGTTACTGAGAACGCTGCAATCCTGAATAAGATGCTTTTTGTTTGTTTAGGATGTAGTCGATTTCACTTGTTGAGCCATTTGCACAACGCCATGTCCATTTCTCTTGCGGCTTTTTCTTGAGAAATGAATTCATGATATACAACTGTTCACATTCTGCAAATTCAATAAATCTGTTTCCTCTTTCATTTCGTACCCCATATCCATGATTTCCTACTGATAACTCACATTTCTCTTTTTCCCCAATTCTAGCATTCCAGTCTCCCATTATTAATTTTATGTAGCATTTTCCCTTTTGATGCACTGAAGCTACTTCTTCATAGAAATCCTCAAGTTCTTCATCAGTATAGCTTATTGTTGGTGCATAAACTGGGGTAATTTGCAGATTGTATCTTCTGGACACCTGTATTACTAACCTTGCAACTCTATCTAATGCACTATCATATTCTACGATGTGATTCTTCCAGCTTTTATGAATCAGAAATCCTACACCACTTGTTCTTCCATCTTCTGTGCCTCTGTAGTATAATACATGTCCGCTGGCAAGATCTATCATCTCTTCTCCTTTTCTTCTTATTTCACACAATCCTAGGATGTCCCATTTGATTCTTTCTAATTCATCTTCAAGTTCCTGTAAACGATTTTCCGAAGATAGGGATCGTCCATTATACGTAGCCAAGGTCATCAACTTATGGCAGCCTAGTCGAGCCCGGTTATTCTTAGCACCCTCTGTCTTCATGTCTTTCTGATCGCTGCCGTAACCAGGAACATGCAGACTGCCGGGAATTAAGGGCCGTGATTTGTTTTGTGAATCCATGGTAAAATAAGGTGGGAGGGGGGTAGGTGGCCAAATTCCTCCACGCTAGCCAAGCGGGTTGGAGGAAGCCCATCTGCGTTCGTTCCCTATGCACTAAGCAAGGGTACTAACAGGCTGTACCGGTGGAAGGTGCGGATTAGACATTAAGTCCCCGCTCCCAGTCGATTCCTTTAAGTCCTCCTCGAAGGCAATTAAAGGGTCTTCTCTTGGTTAATAAGCAGAGGCTATTAAACAGCCCACTTTATATATATATATACAGGGGGAGGCAGGTATTTGAGATCAAATTAACACCTGCTTTTAAACCTGAACAGGCACTAGTAGTTTTCACATTTTAACGTTCTGTACAGATGATCACATATACAAGGGATGGCATCATTTACTCAAACCACCGTTAGCCGCAATAATAGTCGCTATACTTTGTCGGAACCAACTGCAGGCAATAACCAGATGTGTATTGGGAACGTTTGTCATTGAACACAAACGGCTGCACTGAGAGCCGCAACAGTGTTGTGTGAATATTGGAATCCCTTATTCGTATATTTAAAATATCTCTTCGGGAAATAAATATTTTTAACTTCTATTTTTTGTGTACATTTCCTAAAAGATGTCTCTTTTTTTCTTAGTTCTCAAAATATTTCTAATGTAAGACTTAATTTTATAGGAAGTGTTAAAATCTTACTCACAGTTCGCCCGCTTTTAAGAAATAAAATATTAAATTCAGCATAGATTTTAGAAATATTTTGAATTCTAAGAAAAAAAGAGACATCCTTTAAGAAGAGCATACAGAAAAAATATGAATTTCCCGAGAAGATATTTTAAATATACGAATGCATCAAAAGTTCATAGACTTGACATTATGGAGGAGAATTCCAAAGCTGAGTGACCACTTAACCACGCCACAAGGGTAATAGCCTGCCGTGTTCATACTTGGGAAGCTAGGGGGCAACAAGTTGTGGATAACATGATCATGGAAGTTTTCAGCCATCCATTATTGGGTTGTATGGACTGTACTGAATAGGTCAGAGTTTTGTTGAAAAACGTACTGCCTCCCACGTATTACAGAAGTGATACAGAGCTTTCATACCTCCATATAAACAAAGGCGTTCATTCTGTAAACTCGAAGGAGGAAATTTGAAAGCATCTGGTCGTCTTTGCTACTCACGACCAACCAGAATCATCAGTGAGGCTGGAATTTTTCTTTGCATGACGGTCGGAACCTCTTCGAGGATTTTACACAGCCACCCATCTTTTCGCAGTTCACTTTCTGGACCTGGATAAAGCTTTTCTCACCTGAGGAAAATAATAGCATTACTGGCTAACTTTCAAGTTTCAGCTTGTTAAAGAGACGTTGTATTTAATCAGGCGGTTATCCCTGGTTCTCTAGGACAAAAACTGTACTCTCCTCATCACGTACGACTTCTAACGAATCTCCTTACAAATCGCACATTGGATAGTGGCCTCATCAAACTGCAGCTCTCTAGCGACTGTCCTCATCGACTTCCTCAGATTTTCATCGACACGAATGACGAATTTTGGTGTCTTGATAATGTCATATCGTCGACAATGTCGTTTCCTGTATGAAATGGTTGCCACATCAAACCTTGGCAGCCTCCAGTTCGCTCCTTACTTTAAAGACGAATGACCCAGCGAATTTCAAGAATGCAGCAGCCTCTAAATCGGAGTGTCCTTCAGCCAATGAAACAATGACAGCATGTTTCTTCGTTTCCTCAGTTAGTCTAGGTTTTAACCTGTTTACATGTAACAGAAAAGGATTTATTTAAAAAAACAAAAAAATAATTTGGCCAGACTAAACGTGCTCTTAGATTCGTTTAAAAGAGCATGAAGGTTATGTTAAACATCAGGAGCTTAAACGTTCTTCTATTGCTCAACATTGTTGGCAACATAGGTCGGTCATATGTTGGTCTTTTCAACATAGGTTCAATTTTTCCTCAGCCATCATTATCCAAAAATGTTCTTCTAACCTTGATCTTGATTTTTTGGGAAGCTTACCACATCATTAAAAATTCTCACTCTTTAGTCAATGACTTATCTAGTACTCCTGATTTTCCAAATATTTGGAAAGCATTAATTTAATTTCCCTTTTTTTTGGTTTCTTTTTCTCTCGTTCTCCGGTAGATGTCGCTACTTGTCCACTCAGTCGTTTCCTCTGCTTCTCTCTAAATGGTTGTTTTTGGCGCATTCGCTACCCGCATCGAGTATATAAGCCGTTTCTGTCATTTTGCTCAGCCTTGCTTTTTTCTAGAATGCTGTGCCTTGCCCTATCTTGCACTGAAGAAGAACCTCGCTAGTAGATTCAAAACAGCTGTTTGCTACTTTTCATGTATTATTTGTGCATTTTCAAACGTTGGTTTTCTGCGTTTTAAGAAAAGGATTTGTAATCATGTTGTACACGGTGGTATCCCATCTGTAATGTGTGTTCTCAAATACCCGCCGTACCCTGTATATCTTTCGGGCGGCTGAGATCGGTAGCTTCTTATTGTTTGTAGTGGGAAGCTGCATAATTTGCCCTGTCCGTACTTTATTTTTGTCCATTTTCCCATTAATGTGTCCATATACGTTGATCGTCACTCATTTATAAAGGTACTCTACATTGAACGGGGGAATTAGTGCCTTTGTACACACAAGGAAACACGCACACAAGTAGACACACTGCAAGTGTACACACAAGTTGATGAACAACTGAACTCAATTCAACCCATTGTTTATTTTCTTCGAAGATTCGAATGATATCTTTGGAATAGTTTTTCTTCGAGTGTATATAATGTACAGGCAATCTAAAATTAATAATTTTAAAAGTTTTATTTGATTTTGTAACTTTTATTTTATTTCTTAAAAAAAATAATCGCTATTAAGAAATTCTATGTTGCTCCATCTATCGAAATAGATTGTAAAAGCCAAATCCATAAAATTGATTTCAATTAATTAATTAATTCCTTCAAAAATTAATTAACAATTTGAAAACTGCCTTTGAAGTGCACAATTACAGACATCTTTTGTGCCTTCCTGCTAAATCGTGTAGCTCTGCGCATATTGGTTTCAAACGCAAAATCTTCCGTCTTTATAATTTTAGATTTGCAGTGCCGTTTCCACAACAAGGGGGAATGTTCACTGGCAAAACATTATTTTACGTTTTTTTTTTTTTATTATTATTATTGAAATCACATATCTAAAGAACTGATTTTGTCCAAATTTTGCAATCTTTTTCACTTTTATTGACAATGCATTATTCAGGTCTTTTTCAGGACAGCACCTCATCAAGGGCAATCTTTAAGAGCAAAAATGTTCTTTTACGTTTTTGATTGAAATTGAATATCTATCCAAATGATTTTGCTCAAATGTTGCACACAAGCTCGTTGTTGAAGGCAAAGCAATATGCATGTATTTTCAGCAACCTTTACTCAACTAGAGAAAGGTGTATTGGCAAACACAGTATTTTACGTTTTCAATTGAAATCACATTATCTAAAGAGCAGACTTTACAATCAAGCTCACTGTCGGTAACAATGCAATATTCAAGTCTTTTCAGGACGGTCCTCATCAATTGCAGTCTCTAGGAGCAAAAATATTCTTTTTACAGTTTTGATTGCGATCAAATTTCTAACTAACTGATTTCGCTCAAATATCGCACACAAGTTTATTGTTGATGGAAAGGCAATATTCATGTATTTTCAGAGTCCGGTGTTCAACACAGGATAAGGTGTGTTGGCAAACACAGTATTTTACGTTTTTCATTGAAATCACATTATCTAACAAGCACACTTTGCAATCAAGCTCACTGTCGGTGACACTGCAATATTCAAGTCTTTTCAGGACGGGTCCTCATCAAATGCAGTTTCTGGAAGCAAAAACATTCTTTTACAATGTTGATTGCAATCAAATTTCTAACAAATGATTTTGCTCAAACATCGCACACAAGTTTATTGTTGATGGAAAGGCAATATTAATGTATTTTCAGGGTCCAGAGGCAAACAATTTTTTTTTTACTTACTTGATTGAAATCCGATATATAACAAACTGATTTTGTCCAAATTTTGCAATCTACACTGGTGTCCAAAATTAAGGACCAATCACAAAATGCTAATTTTCAAGTACGCGAATACTCAAAAGGAAATAATATAATTCGAATAATTACTATCTCTACAGCACAGCTATTCCATATAACATTTCATTCATATCACACATGGTCACAAATGTCACAGTCACTACGGTGAAGTAAAAAAATAGGAAATTCCATACATCTCATTATGAGTCTCAAATGATCACTATATGTGACTCCACTGAGTCGTCACTGTGACTGCTGCTTTGTGACGACTTTACAATGTAGTTACACTGTGACTCTCATGTGACTGTTATCTGTAGATTCAATTTCAAAGTCATCGTGAACGCTGCATTGTGATAAGTTATCAAATAATGTCACATTAAAGTCACATGATGACTTTCAGGTGACAGAGAGACTACTGTGAAGTCACCATTGTGCCCTTTTGTGAAAAGTCACCATGTGACTATAATGTGATATTATTTGGTGACTTTCATAAAGCAACGTTCATGATGACTTTGAAATTGAGCCTAAAAATGACAGTCACATGAGAGTCACAATGTAACTACATTGTAAAGTCACCTGGTGACTCGTGACAAAGCAGCAGTCACATTGACGTCTCATTGGAGTCACATATAGTGATCATTTGAGACTCATAATGAGACATGTGGAATTTCCTATTTTTTGTTTCACCGTAGTGACCGTGACACTTGTGACCATGTGTGACATGAATGAGTGCTATATGGACTAGCTGTGCTGTAGGGATAGAAATCATTTGAATTATATTATTTCCTTTTGAGTATTCGCTTACTTAAAAATTAGCATTTTGTGACTGGTCCTTAATTTTGGACATCAGTGTAATTGACTGTAGATGACAATGCACGAGTCTTTTCAGGACGGGACCTCATCAAGGGTGGAAGCAAAAATGTTCTTCTCTTGGAGCAAAAATATTCTTTTACGTTTTTGATTAAAGTGAAACGTCTAATGAAGTGATTTTGCGCATAAGTTCATTCCCTATAAAAACACATATTTAAGTTCTTTAGGGCCCGTATGTAACCGAAAATCACATATACTACCTAACGAGCCGATTTTGTTCAAATTTTGCATTTAAGTCCATTGTTACTGACAACGCATATTTAATATTTAATGCATTAAAGTTGGGCTTCAAAGAGTGCTATTTTTTTTATTTATTTATATGTCCTAATGGTAATATTATTGTTTATTTACTAATAAATATTCTATGTAATTTTTCTTCATTATCAAATTGATATGAGCTATTGAAATGTTCTACAACATGCCTCCTACAGGAAATGTTGTGTGTAGCATTTATTGTTAATTTATAGGAACATACAAAAGAATTCGATTGCATTACTGTCTTTAGGCAGTGGTTGTTTGAAGTTTATTTTAACGGTGCTATACCATCTGCAATAGAATGAAATTAATTACATTATTGTAATTTACTATTTAGCGTAATTTGGTTTTTCTTCAAGAACTTGATAATTATAATTCTTATTTTTTTCTTTTAACCATACCTCCACTTTGTGTATGTGGACATATGTCGACTTCTCTGCATTATTTATCAAATTGTCTTCAAACCTCTACATTCTATATAAAAAAAAAAAAAAAAAACCCCATAAGACCAGGACATATATCATATTGGTTTCAATACTTATTAAAAAGAAATGATCTATCTGATAAAATAATTACCTGGAACAAGATAATGGGAAATACCCAACGTGATTTTTATAATGTTTCTTCATTTCTAACAGATATTTTAAATGATGTTTCAATTCTTCCAGAGACTGACCTTTAACCTTACTGGAGTTATACCATATGTATATTATTTATGTATAAAATTGTAACCTATTAAAAAAATTAAAAAAAAATACCGGTGTAGCACAGAAGCTATAATAAACTATGGTACAAAATTTTCGAAATTTCTCAAAAAATGTAAAATTGATTTTTTTACTTTATTTAATTCCCTTTTGCAATCAGAATTATGATTGCAGAACAATATGATTGTTCAGCGTTTAAAAGTTGGCGCGTTGTTCATTTGTTTTCGAGCACACGATGTACAGCATAAAAGGGAGAAACCATCAAATGCCGAAAGCCGAATTCTTGAGCGAAGCTCATCAATAATTTGCCCCTAAATTCATTCCTTTCACTCAAAAGGAACGACTTCAAACGATTATCGTCTCCGGTTGCCATTCCAGAAAGACATATTCCAGTGAATATGGACCTCAAAAATCATCTGACTGAGTCATAAACAGTCTCACAACGAATTACGCTTTTGAAAAGATAAGGAGCCCTTCCTCACTCCCCTTTTCCTCAGTGGCATAGGGGCAGCTTTGAATAACGAATGCGCCGTGAATTTGCATATTTTATGGGCGAATCATTCCGGGGATACCGGGTCCCACAATTGCGTATCTTCGCCATACATGCATATTTTCGATTGGAGAACCATTCGATTCATCTCGGAAGTCGATTCAACTGTTGAGAGGGAGTAAAGATTATAGGAATGAGTACGAATATCGATAAATGGAATTGTGTTCAAACATTTTCAATAAAAACTGCAGTAATATCGGAATACTGCTGTTTCAAATGCAGCAAAAGCAT
This sequence comes from Maratus speciosus, assembly GCA_963932465.1. Lineage (NCBI taxonomy): Eukaryota > Metazoa > Arthropoda > Arachnida > Araneae > Salticidae > Maratus > Maratus speciosus. The sequence goes on from OZ010794.1 coordinate 428,796,275, forward strand.
GAATGGAATCCTTTTAACAGTTTTGTATCATATGGTTCATGAGAAAAACATGTATTATGATGTATTATATAAACTAAAAAAATGAAATTATGATTAAATTTTTATCTCATTATCGCTATATCAGGCATATTCAAAAAAATGGAGAGAAAGTTAATTATTAGATTTTAAATTATATCTACTAATACAACAACCGTCGGATATTGAGATTGCTTCATATTTGAATTGGTTGCATTTTGCGAATTAAATAGAATTGTGAAGAGCTACAAAAATTGCAAGATTTGGATTGATAAACCATTTTATTGCACAAAATCTGAATTCTCAAACATGATTTATTTAAAAGGTAATTGAAGACCTGAGTGGAAGAAGATGTTATGTAACAAAAATTAGAATTCGAGAAAATTGAAGTGAAAGTTTTTTGTTGTAATTTAATTATTTAATTCCTTCTTAATATGTGTTTGAATGTTAATAGGTGATACTAAACTCGCCTAGAAAAGACCTTTCCTAGAGTATTAACATTTAATTATTAAATACAGTAAAACCTCTCTAAAGCGACCACGTTCCGTTCCATTAAAAATTCGTCGTTCCGAGAGGTGATCTCTTAATGGAGGTCATGTTTAAATCTAGATTTTAATGGTTCGAAAAAGGTAACAATTAAGGATACTAAAATTTATTTTTCACATTAGGAAAAAATATGAAAATTTAAATATTAAAACAAAAGTTAATTACATAAGTTATTTACTGCAAAGTTTAAATAATGAATGAATACATTGACGTTTGCTTTGATTTTACTGTTTTATATTTTATTACTTTTATTCCCAAGTCCTTTCAAAGTTCAGTAAGTGAATGCATTTTTTTTCTTTTTTTTTTTGGACGGAAACAAATAATGACGATTTCGTTAATTTATCTATTTCTTTGAGAGTTTCCTGACAGAATAGGGCAGGGGAGTTTATTGACTGTCATTCTTAATTTGTCATCAGAGTTAAATTCATGGCCTAAGAAGGCAAAAAGGCGTTTAAACACTTACAAGTTACCGGAATAAAGAAAATCTAAACTTAGTTTAGAAGTTTGATGAATAATGCGCTCTCCGGAATTATTTTTCTAATAAAACCTTCTTCAAGCGACCAAGATTGAGGAATTTGTTTAATTTTCTTAAAAAAAAAATGGGTCGCTTATGGAGGGAGTTCAATTGGGATGGTTTCTGAATAGAAGTAAAATTAGTATTGAGCCTATGAGCAGGGCCCGTCTTATGCAGGGGCATGCGGGGCAGCTGTCTCGGGCCTCCCTTCTTTGGGGCCCCCCATAAGAGTAATCAGGATTTTCATTAAAAGGTGCCAAATGATTAAAATTAGCCAAAAGTGACCAAAATTCCTATATTTTCAAACATATAGGAAGAAGAGCGGCCGTCCTTCCCCTCTCTACTTCCAGTACTCCCTGCACCCATGCAAAAAACAAACTATATGATTAAAAAACTTATGATTAAAATTTTATTACGACAACTTAGTATTCTATTGTTTTCAAAAGAATTTCTTTATTAACGTTTTCCTTGCAATGTGGCAAGTTAAAAAAAACCATTCATTATGATCAATTTGGGGCATTTTCTTTTAGACATCTTATAACGTATGTAGATAAGCAAAGCAAAAAAAAATTTATATATATATATTCGTGTCAACCAAATCTATTATTTTTTCTGCTATTGTCCTACTAGCATTTTTTCTTAAAGTTATGACCATCATTTTGTGATACCCTGTTTACAGATGGAAGCAGTACCGGGTACAAAATTTATGCATACATACAATACGTATGAAGTTTAGTACTAGCCACTTCCACATTATTCCAAAAGAATTCTATAGACATATAGAAGGGGGGCCCCCCCAGAATGATGCTTGATCCGGGGCCCCCATAACCTTAGTCGGGCCCTGCCTATGAGAATAAATTTCGTTCCATAAAAAAAATGGTCGATCAGTGAGGTGGTCGCGTATGGAGGTTTCACTGCATTAGAAATTATTTTCGCTATTTAAATTACTAAATATTAAAAGATACTGTCTCATATCTTCAGTACTAGAATTTTAGTATTTTGGTTTCACCATATGGTATAATACCTCATAACGCTTTCATCCTTAAAATAGAACAATTCTTGAGAAAATGTTCCATAACTTGTTCTTCCACTAAGTTCTTCAATTTTAGATGTCATTCTTTTTTTTTTTTTTTTTTTTTTTTTTTTTTTTTTTTTTTAATTAGGATTTTTATTATAAATCATTTTTTCGCTTTTCGCAATGAAGTTTCGTTACTACAGTATGTCTTATATTAATTGCATTTCTGAGGCATAAATATGGGCCAATCGGCTATTCTTTGAACCAAAGTAAAGTTTTTATTTATTTATTTATTATTATTTTTTAAATATATAAATAATTACACAGATTTACAACGAAAACTCTTTTTGCTAAATTTAAGTATTCTTAATATAATTTTTAGTGCTGAATTTAAAAATCACAATAAAAATGTTGTACGGCGTACTATTTTTGCACAAACTTGACTTTTATGATATGTAAGTGATGTTACAGTATTGCTTATTGTAAAGGCGATACTAAGTTTAAATTAAATGAAAACACCTTTTTTTAAACAAAAACTTTTTTTTTTTTTAACTTTGTTGTTCCACAAAACTAAATGCCTATATAGTGTTACACACACCGAGTGAAACTTTGGAACCTGTATAAGCTACACATAAAGTTTGTTATATAGGGTTTAATAATGTTGTTCAAAGGTACAATTTCACCATTAGGATTTGGTATGCCTTATGCATAGAGAAGGCCAAAATACTACACTGATGTTTGTCCCTTTTTCTTCGTGTGATTTTAGTGGTTAACCTTTAGTGGTTCCCACACAAAGTTTGTTATATATAATTTAATAATGTTGTCGAAAGGTAAAATTAAGCATTGGGATTTGGTATCCCTTAGGCATAGAGTGGTCCAGAAGACCATTCTGGCTTTCCGGCATTCTCTTTTTTTGTGCATGTGATTTTAGTGGTTATTGTTATAAATATACTATACATTTTGGTGGAGGAACCTCTATTTTATATTTAATAATATTTCACAAGAAAAATGAGGTAAGGAAATTATTTCTCTTACCTAGTTTCCACGATCAGGTCCGCCCTAAGCAGCAGAGATGAAGCTCGTCGCCATTCCTTCTTCTTCAAGATTCGGTGATACTATATTTTATTTTAAGAAGAAATATGATTAGATGTGTTGAATCTTATTTTTATGAATATCAAAGACGTGATTTATCGCAATGTCTATAAATTAAATCAATTAATAGACATTGATAAGACAATAATTATTAATGAAATCTAAGCGTAAACCAACAGAGTGAAAAATGTCCAAGCCGTGAATCGAACCCGGGCCCCTGGAATAGCGCTCCAGTGCTCTATCACTAAGCCACGAGGACGATGCCCAGTTTGGCATCTCTCACTCACATAAGTTGGAAAGACTGCTACCGCAGCTACAAGATGGTAAAGTCATTGTAGCTGCGGTAGCAGTCTTTCCAACTTATGTGAGTGAGAGATGCCAAGCTGGGCATCGTCCTCGTGGCTTAGTGGTAGAGCACTGGAGCGCTATTCCAGGGGCCCGGATTCGATTCCCGGCTTGGACATTTTTCACTCTGTTGGTTTACGCTTAGTTAGCATTGTGATAAATCACGTTTTTTATATTCAACAATTTCAAGCGTAATTTCACTGCTGAAAAGTAGTTGAAAAATTAATTAAAACTTATTTTTATGTGTGTTACCATGTTTCAATTGGTTTATATTATGATTCAGTATTTCACACTTAATATTTTATTTACATCTTGGTTATAATTAACGAAAGCATTTTAATTTCGTGCGGGCGTGAATCACAAAACGACCCGGCATGAAAGAGATTTTAACAGCAACTGATTAAGTGTCAGAGAGGGAAAAAAGGGGGAGACGAGAAACATGCCTCTACATTTAACCGCACTCAGCTGGAGAAAATGATGAGCTAGTAATAGTGCTTGTACATTGACATTGAAAAGGAAGAAAGGATTATCTTTAAGTCCGGAGTAAATGAAGCAGTTCTTTTTTTTTTTCTTTCTGGAATATAGTTTTGTTGCGAGGGATTCACACATATTAACAGTTATAAATCTAAAAACAAGAAAGTAGCAAATCTTTCTCAGTTTTACCACTTGTTCCACCATGGTCCTCAAACTTCTAACCATATTTCACAAGACATATTTGAAGACTCACTCACCTGATTCTGATTCAGATATTGCTTCTGATGATAGTTTTCAGCGTAATATAAACAGTTATGACTTTTAACTATTTATTCAATCGAACATTATGATTAAATCGAAAAACTGGGATTGTTTAAGGATTCTGTTGAAATTTTAGGCTCCAGACTGAAAGAAGAATGCTCCTGATAGCTGCCGAAACAGCTACTACTGTTTATAAAACCAGAAAACAGGAGTTTATCTCTTATTTTCTACAGGATAGTGACTAAATTTACTGAAAGCTGTTAATAGATTTATGCACAGTTTTAGAATTAAATATGAAGCCTGCAGGACTGAAGACTTTTTATTAACTATATTAAAAGACGATTTAAAACTTTTCTGGTACATAATAGGACAGACATTTCTTTGCACCGATTGAACAAAGACAGTGGTATATTTGATTGTCATTTATTGCTGGATATTTAATCGGGAAAATTAAGAATTATTTCATAAAAGAAAACCAAAAACAACAACTAGCAAAGGAAAAATATTATATTTGACTAAGAATAATAAATGAATTTAAGATTATTTTAATGCATTCTATATGTATACGTACATCTGTGAATAAAATTTGAAATGCAATTGTTCTATTATATTTCTTTTCCATTATTCAGTTCAACAGGCTATATAACTTAATTAAAAATATGTTGACACAATTTACAATAAATAAATAAAAATTAATATCTGATTAAGGGGTCTCAGAAAGCTTTAAAATTTTCAAAATTTTAATTTTTTAGATGATAAACACCTATCTTTTCTGAACATTTTAGTATAATGGTTTCCTTGAAATTCCCATTAGAACAGAAGTTATGGCTTTTAGAATTATATCCGCTCAATTGCTGAAGCGTCGTTTCCGAAACTTTGAAGTCATTTTTCTCCAAATGACGTTTTTCGGCATAACGCGCACGCTATCTCAAAACTTTTGAATATTTTCTCATGAAATTTTTAAAACACATGTTTCACATTAGTCTGTATAAACTAAACCTAAAATTTCATTTTTATTGTTCAAAAAAATATTTTTTATGGTGATTATACTGTTGAAAATTTCTAAATTTTGCATTAGCTAAATACAATTTTGTATTAAAAATATAAAAATGCCTTAAATGCAAGTTTATTTAAATTTAAGGTAATCATTACAATCTGAATTATAAGTAGGCACCACAATTTTTCTTCTAGTTGCAAATTTATTTTGTAATCCTGCACGTAATCTGTTATATCGATTTTCTGCTCGTCAAATGTCTGACAGTTTGGAGCCCCTGTAAATGCTAATTCTGCATCTTGGAATTTTTTATAAAATGAAAAATCATACTTATATCTTTTATCCCAATTAAAACTGTGTATATATATCAGATAGATTTTAAGATATTAAAGGTTGAAAATGGTAATTTTTTTTCATTTTTTTTTCCATTTTAAGAGTCCTGAGACCCCTTATATAAACTTTGTAATCAATAGACTTAAAATGGATTTATTCAAAATTTTTAATGAGGTACAGGGACCATATGAATTTTGTTCTTAAGGCAATTCTAGAAAAAAAAAAAAAAAAAAAAATCTCCACTCAACAACACAAAATTTTCTGACATACTTTCTGAGTCATTTTTAAACATAAAATGATATGACACTTGCAAGTTTGACTATTGAAGCGATTTAGAATTGAATAGCATTTTCCATGGAGGATTTTTAGATAAATGAATTATTTATCCAGTTATCATGGCAGACAGGTTTTTCCTGTCCTGCGCTATCGCATCCGGAAAATTGGTTCAAAATTTTAACTTTGACAGTATTATTTTCTGAAACATGTTCTGCTTTTAGAAAAAAAGGGAAAACACCATTCGATTACATAGTTTCTGATTATGAACACCTGCAATTTCATGTGTTTCCGACCAAAAATGAATTAAAAAAAGTGTCAGAAAGTAGCTGCTTTGGATTTGAGAACTACTGCAGTCACATGACTTACAAATACCAATTTTGTTAACTGTAATTTCACTAGCGACACTTTCTGTGCTTATTTCAGAGGCCTATAGCGCGAAAACTTGCTGAATTTCCATTATTTATATACTTTTCGTGATGTGGCAATAATGTCAAATATTATTGAAAGGTAATTGGATAAATAATATAATGAGGCTGTGCGAATAGTGAGAAACGCTCCATTTAAATTGTTGTTATCGAGTTATTAACGCAGCACTTTCAAACTGCCACTGATAGCCTTTAGCATTATTGCCATAAAATGATCTCTTTTTTTACCTACATTGAAATCATTTCTAGTGGCGTTTAGTTCGAAACTTAATAAGAGTCTTCAAAATGAAGGAGAACGTGCAGAGAATTCTAAAGTGTTTCACTTGTTCAAACACTCTTTGTTCTTTTTCCATTTAAAAAAAAAAAAATTAGAAACCTTCGTAGTAATTACCAGATATGTTCTCGGGAGCTCTGTTCTTTGCAGTTTTATATCCTGCCTTTTCATTCTAGAGGTGTGAATAATTTCAATGTAGGATTCTGATTTTGATTTTTATATAATTGTTTTCGATGGTTATTTTTCGTTTAGTTTTTATAAACAGAAAGCTAATTAACCCCTTCAGGAGCGGTGGGATATATTATTTCCCACCTAATTTTAATCAAGATTCACACCAGAAACTTTTAATAAAATTTTGCTTTTTATTTTTGGTGGAAATAAGTTAAACAATTGCATTTATTCATATTGCAATATATCATCATCATCATCATCATCATCATCAACCGTTTTCAATCCACTGCTGGATGTAGGTCTCCCCCAGATTTTTCCAATGTTTCCTGTCTAGTGCTTTAGTCATCCAATTTACACCGGCTACTTTTCTGATTTCATCACTCCATCTTACTTGAGGTCGTCTTCTTGGCCGTTTTACATCTCTAGGATAGCACTGTAAGGTGTTTGTGCTCCATCTATTGTCTTGTCTTCTTGCGATGTGCCCAGCCCATTTCCATTTTAGCCGTTTAATTCTTTCAATGATGTCAAAAACTTTCGTCTGACTTCTTATCCAGGTTATTCTTTTTCTGTCTCTTCTAGTTATACCTAGCATACATCTTTCCGTACTTCTCTGTGTTGTTTGTAATCTTTGTACCATCCGTTTTGTTAGCGTCCATGTTTCTGCTCCATAAGTTAGGACAGGCAAAACACATTGGTTAAATACCTTTCTTTTCAAGCACAGGGGCATGCTACTCTTCAGAATAATATTGTTCTTCCCAAAAGCACTCCATCCATTTCTTATTCTTCTATTGATTTCATTCATGATACTATTATCAGATGATATTTCTTGCCCAAGGTACACATAACTTTGCACTTCTTTAATTTCAGTGTTCTTGTAGACGATTTTCTTTTTTGATGCAAATGAATTGAACATCACCTTAGTCTTTTCCAAGTTTATTTTTAATCCCACATTAATGCTAGCTTCTGCCAAATCTTTTAGCATATTTTCCAATTCTTCAGGACTGTTACTGAAAATTAAAATGTCGTCAGCGAATCGGAGATGACTTAAATATTCCCCATTTATTCTAATCCCTTTGTTTTCCCAATCCAGCTTCTTGAAAATATTTTCTAAGACAGCAGTAAAAAGCTTAGGCGAAATGGTGTCTCCTTGTCTTACCCCTCTTCCAAGCTTGATCTTTGCTTTTCCTTTGTCCAAGCGGATGGTTGCTGTTGCTTCCTTGTAAATCTTCTTTATAATATTGATGTAAGGTTTGTCTATACCAATGTCCTCCAGAGATTCTACTACTGCTGATGTGTAGACCGAATCAAATGCTTTTTCATAATCAATAAAGGCAAGGCAAAGAGGTAAATTATATTCCTTATGTTTTTCTATGAGTTCCCTTACCGTTTGGATATGATCCATTGTGCTGAATCCACTTCGGAATCCTGCTTGTTCTCTAGGTTGAGCTGAGTCCAGAGCTGATTCAAGTCTTGTCGTTAAAACTTTGGTGAAAATTTTATAAATCACTGACAGTAAGCTGATTGGACGGTAGTTTTTAATGTTTTCCTTCTCTCCTTTCTTGTAAAGTAGCACCATCACAGCATTATTCCAATCTTCTGGTACATCTGACTTCTGGAGACATTTGGAAAACAGTAAGGATAGCATTTTTGCAAATTCTTCTCCTGCTTCTTTGATAAGGTCGATTGTAATTCCATCTTCTCCGGGGCATTTACCTTTTTTCATAAATTTAATGGCTTGTAAAACTTCGTCTGTCGTCACTGGGATTATGGCATCGGTTTCTGTTAAGTTTTCTCGTGGATCACATAAGTTGATTTCGCTCTGATCTTCACATTTATATAAATCGTTATAGAATTTTTCGACAATGTGTACTATTTCTTTATTGATTTTGCTGATTGTTCCATCTGCCCTCTTTAGTGCAAAAATACCTTTTCTTCCAACACAAAGTTTTCGCCTGGCTGATTTTAAACTTTTGTTATCTTCTAGAATTTTCTTGACAAGATCAGAGTTAAATTTTCTGATATCTTCTGTAACACATTTTCTTACCGTTTTACATAATTCAGCATATTCAACTCTTGATTTAGGATCGTTTTTCTTCATTTTAAATTCTCTGCGTTTCTTCATCAATCTTCTTGTTTTTTCTGTTATTTTCTTTGTCTGCTTTACTTGTGCATCACCGGCTATCTTCTTTGCAATATCTTGTAGAGTACTGGTTAGTTTCTTGTTCACTACTGTAACATCTTGCTCTTCTTCTAAAGCTGATTGAAGTACTTGGAAACGGTTTTTAAGTTCCAAATGGAATTCTTCTTTATGTTTCTGGAGATTTATTATATCGATTGATTTTTTTGAGTGTTGCAAAAGCTTCATTCTTTCCACTTTAGTATTTAACAGCAGTTTTCATCTAACCAACCTGTGATCACTTCCTGTATTGAAGTTATTGAGAACGCTGCAATCCTGAATAGGATGCTTTTTGTTTGTTAAGATGTAGTCGATTTCACTTGTTGAGCCATTTGCACAACGCCATGTCCATTTTCTTTGTGGCTTTTTCTTGAAAAATGAATTCATGATATACAACTGTTCACATTCTGCAAACTCAATCAATCTGTTTCCTCTTTCATTTCGCACCCCATATCCATGATTTCCTACTGATAACTCACCTTTCTCTTTTTCCCCAATTCTAGCATTCCAGTCTCCCATTATTAATTTTATGTAGCATTTTCCCTTTTGATGCATTGAAGCTACTTCTTCATAGAAATCCTCAACTTCTTCATCAGTATAGCTTACTGTTGGTGCATAAACTTGGGTAATTTGCAGCTTGTATCTTCTGGACACTTGTATTACTAACCTTGCAACTCTATCTGATGCACTATCATAGTCTACGATGTGATTCTTCCACCTTTTATGAATCAGAAATCCTACACCGCTTGTTCTTCCATCTTCTGTGCCTCTATAGTATAATACATGTCCGCTGGCAAGATCTATCTTCTCTTCTCCTTTTCTTCTTACTTCACATAATCCTAGGATGTCCCAGTTGATTCTTTCTAATTCTTCTTCAAGTTCCTGAAAACGATTTTCCGAAGATAGGGATCGTCCATTATACGTAGCCAAGGTCATCAACTTATGGCAGCCTAGCCGAGCCCGGTTATTCTTAGCACCCTCTGTCTTCATGTCTTTCTGATCGCTGCCGTAACCAGGAACATTCAGACCACCGGAAATTAAGGGCCGTGATTTATTTTGTGAATTCATGGTAAAATAAGGGGGGTAGGTGGCCAAATTCCTCCACGCTGGCCAAGCGGGTTGGAGGAAGCCCATCCGCGTTCGTTCCCCATGCACTAGGCAAAGGTACTAACAGGCTGTACCGGTGGAAGGTGCGGATTGGACATTAAGTCTCCGCTCCCAGTCGATTCCTTTAAGTCCTCCTCGAAGGCAATTAAAGGGTCTTCTCCTGGTTAATAAGCAGAGGCTATTAAACAGCCCATTGCAATATATATATATATATATATATATATGTATTTGGAAAATTCCGGAGTGAATTCAACATTACAGAAGCACAGTTGCTTGCCAACTTATTAAATGTATATAAACATGTAAAAAGTATAAAACTTTCTCAATTTACGAAAATATTCAATAAGCTATTCCGAGTTGCCCACGATTCCGAAGAGCATTTTTTATTTTCAGAAACTTGTTAAACCAATATATTTTCGAAATTTAAAAAAGCATTTATAAAAAAAGATTTTTTTTTTTTTTTTTTTTTTGCTGGCTTTGATTTTAGGAAGCGTTTTCGAGTAAACTTTATAGTATTAAAGGGGTCCGGGACACATTTTAAAATGATTTTTATTTATTGAGCTAAAATTCTGAATTTTTTTGTGATGGTTAATCATATCACTTGTAAATAAAATCCCATGATAAAACTTCTCATAATTAAAAAAAAAAATTAAATGTGAAATTTATTAAAAAAGTGGTGTAACTAAAAATCGTTATAACTCGGAATATTATTTATAGAATTTCAATTTTTTCATTTAAATAAACAGAAATATATAAGTTTTAATTTTGATTCAGCATTTTAAAAAATATTAATAAAAAAAAATAAAAATATTTAACGAAAAAATTTAAAAAAAAGTGGTGTAACTTAAAAAAAAATTCATATTTTTTTCAAATATGCTGAATCTAAATTAAACTAAAACAATTGAAAAAGACATGTTCCAAGTTTGAACCGTTTATCTTTAACGGTTCTTGACTTATAAGAATTTAAATACGAGAAATGGTGAAAAACCAATCATTAAGAAGTCTCAGGACTCTTAAAATTGGAAAAAATGAAAAAAAAAGGACCATTTTCAACATTTAATATCTTAAAATGTATTTGATATTAAGATACAATTTTAAATGGGAATCAAAGATACAAGTATGTCCTTTCATTTCAAATATTTGAAAAATTGCAAGATGCAGAATTAGCATTTACAGGGGACTTCAAACTGTCAGACATTTGACGAGCAGAAAATCGGCATAACAGCTTATGCGCACGATTACAAAATACATTTTGCAACTAGAATGAAAATTTTGGTGTCTACTTATAATATCAGACTATATTAATGACACTGAACCTAAATAAATTTGTATTTAAAGCATTTTTATATTTTTAATACAAAGTCATATTGAGCTAATGCAAAATTTAGAAAACTTCAACAATATAAACCCCTAAAAAAATATTTCTTTTTTACAATAAAAAGGAAATTTTAGGTTCAGTTTATACAGACTAACATGAAACATACGTTTTGAAAATTTCATGAAAAAATATTCATAAGTTTTTGAGATATCGTGCGCGTTATGCCCCAAAACGTCACTTGGAGAAAAATGACTTCAAAGTTTTGGAAACACCGCTTCAGCTATTGAGCGAGTATAATTCTAAATGCCATAACTTTTGTTCTAATGGGAATTTCAAGATAACAATTATACCAAAATGTTCAGAAAACATAGAAGTTTAACATCTAAAAAAATAAATAAATAAATAAATAAAATTTCGAAAATTTTAGAACTTTAAGAGTCCTGAGACCCCTTAAGAAAAACGCATTTTTACAAGAATTCGTTTGCCTCACAGCCATTGCTTGAAAGCTAGATTTTGAAAATAAACCAAAACGAAAAAAATAATATTTCTTGTTCTAATAAAGATAGAAACATGATTTATACGTCATTTTAAGCAGTAAAACACAGAGAAAGTTTTAATGAAATAAAATGTTTTACAAAAATTGAAGATTTTTGTGTGCCGGACCCCCTTAAACAGGTTTCTCAACGCATAATATAGATTATTGAGATGCTATCAATTCCCAAATAAACATTTCCATGTTCAACAGACATTTTTAACAGACAGACATGATAAAATAACAGCATTAACACTAACATTAAAATTAATGTTATTTTGATACTTTTGAACGTGTAAATTCAATTACCCAGCTGAAAATGTTTTACTTAGATTAGATACCATGAATTGTAAAAACCGATATTACGGTTTGAGGAAACTGATTAATACACTGTAAAAACTATCCAGAAACGTTTCAGAAAATCATTGCCGGTAAAACAAATTTTAATTTTGTAAATGCTTCTTTAAATCTCGAAAATATATTGGATTCGACGGTTTCTAAATATAAAGAAAGCTTTTCGGAATCATCGGTAACTCAGAAAAGGTTATTGTATATTTTCTTTCATGGTTACATTATATTTTAGCATATTAACCCATTAATGCCGGTTGGTACAAAAATCTACCAAAACGAATTAATTTTATTATTAATCACTGGATGGCACTATCTCTCAAACAATGATGCATTTGATATTTTAAATAATCACAAATAAGTATAAAAATAGAATTCCTGCATTTTTGTAGAAAATGTGCGTAGTAGTAGGTGTAAAAACTGAGTGAATACGAAATCAATCAGCATACCTCTATCTTCAAAAAGAAAAAGGTAAATTACACATTTTTTTTTTTTTTAATTTTTAATAATATTTTTAAATAGAATCACAATTGTAATAGTGTACGTTATACAATTATGCTATTTAAAGTTAGTTTTACTTTTGTTTCGTTTCGTATATTCACTTTTACTTTTAATGGTAGAAAATTGTACCAACCGGCATATATATAGTCTAAATCTTAGGTCGACGAGAAAATAAAAAAATAAACCTTCATTTCACTGGCCACACCCCATACTGATTTTGAAAATTAATCAACACCATTCGTTTGTGCTGGTTTCTCCGGCAAAAACTTTCGTTTGTGCCACTTCTGTTCCCTCGTTATAACGAACAAAATGGGGCGGGGCCAGTGAAACGACAGGCCCGCACCATTAACGAAATGAAAATTTTATTACTGCATTCGTTTATGCTACATTTGTGCTGGTTTGTGCCGCAAAAAGCTTCTTTTCTGCCACTTCCGTTCTATCTCGTTGTAACGAATTTTTATAACTCAAGGGCACTTATAGCAAACCACTTATGAAAACCGTAAATAAATACGTGTCACGAAATCAAATACGTAATTATTTAGTGCTATGTAAATGTCGGTTTGTGCCGTAAAAAGTTCCGTTTGTGCCATTCTGACTCCCCTCGATATAACGAATTTTCCACTTTTTCAACATAGGGCGACCATTTCGGTGGACCCGCCCAATCAACGAAATCTAAATTATATTACGGCATTCGTTTGTGCTGGCTTTTGTTGCAAAGTGTTTCTTTTGTGCCACTTCCATTCCCTCGTTATAACGAATTTTTATAATTTAAGGGCACATAAAGAAAGTCGCCTATGAATAAATACGTGTCGCGAAATGAGATGCGTAATTCTTTAGAGCTGTGTAAATGTCGGTTTGGACTCACAAAATTCTCACAAAGGAAAATATTCTTGCTTTCATTGGCATTTTATTAGTGTCTGGATATAACAAACTACCTAACAGAAGACTCTATTGGGTTCTTTCAACTGACATGCACAACAATTTATTTCACAATCGTTGAGAAAAGACACTTTTGATGTGATTTTGAGATCAGTACATTTTGCAAATAACAAAGAAATGGACGATGATATGTTATATAAAATCCGCCCCTTTTTGAGCACTTCAACAGAGCATGCAAAGATTTAGACATCCCAGAATATCTCAGTGTAGATGAGTCCATAGTTTCCTGATATGGACTTAGACAATAAGGCATAAAGCTAAAAATGAACAAAGATTTTACCAATGAAACCATTGAGTAGTCAAATCAGAGCAGAAACATGCCCAATGTAAAAAGTGTGGCGGAAAAAACGGTTATAAGTGCGAAAAGTGTAATCAATCCCTTCATCCCAAATGCCATAAAAGTTATCATGTTGCTTATTATGCATAAATATTCAGTTTAATAAAAATATGTTACTATTTTTTAAAGGTAATTAAAATTTTTAAATATTTTTTCCAAGTTTTAGAATTTGAAAATTATATATTTTACAAATTTTCCTTTGCAAATTGAATTGCAATTGAATTTTTTAAATATAATTTTAATTTTTAAAAACCCTTATTACACAAGTATAAGTAATATTTTACTAGTATATAAATCTAGAATCTATTATTATAATAATTATTATTATTATTGCAATCAAACAATAAATTCAAAATTTGCTTAAAAAAGTGATTTCGTACTACGCAAACGCCGGTTGGTACAAAAATCTACCATTAAAAAAAAGTTAGTAAATACAACGGGAAAAATAAAATTTATGTACGATGTACTTAATAGACACAGAATGAACAAATATGAACAAAATTTTCAAAATAGATCAAGTATTTTGAAGTCGGCATTAATGGTTTAAGAAACATTTGTCTTTATTACAGTGTATCTCGGTAACTCGGAAAAGGTTACTGTATATTTTCTTTCATGGTTACTTTATATTTTAGCATATTAAGAAGCATTTGTCTTTTTTACAGTGTAGCGCAAATACTTGCTGAATTTTCATCATTTATAATATTTTTCAGAATGTCAGTCAAAATGATGTCAAACATTATTGAAATATAATTGGATAAATACTATTTAAGCTGTGAGAATGTTGTGAAATGTTCCTTTTAAATTGTTGTTACCGAGTTATTAAAGCAGCACTCTCACCGATTGCCTTTAGCACTATTGCCATAAAATGATCTCTTTTTACCTACCTTGAAATCATTTCTAGTGGCGTTCGGTTCGAAACTCAATAAGAGTCTTCAAAATGAAGGAGAACGTGCAGGGAATTCTAAAGCGCTTCACTTGTTCAAACACCCTTCTTTTCTTCCCTTTTTTTCTATTTTTATTTTAAACCATCGTAGTAATTACCAGATCTATTCTCAGGAACTCTTTTCTTTGCAGTTTTATATCCTGCCTTTTCATTTTAAAGGTGTGAATATTTTCAATGTATGATTCTGATTTTTATCTTTATATATTTGGTTTCGAAAGTTGTTTTTCATGTAGTTCTTTTTGAACAGAAAGTTAATTATACACTATAAAAAAAGATAAATCTTTTTTAATCTAAGAAAATATATAATAACCTGTTTCGAGTATCCCCTTTTCTGAAAAGCATTCTTTATTTTCAGAAACCAATATACTTTCAATATTTAAAAAAGGCATTTATAAAAACAAAGTTTCTTTTGATGCCACTGTTTTTAGGTAACGTTTCAGAGTAATTTTTATAGTGTATTAATCAAGTTTTTTTTTAACCCAGAATTAAACTTATTCGGTTGCTTCTTAAATATCCATTTTCTACAGACAGACACGATGAAATAATAGCATTAACACTCACATTAAAATTAATATTATTTTGATTATATTTGCATATATAAATTCAATTACGCAGCTGAAAATGTTTAAGGAGGCTGGTCACTCAGCTTCGGAATTCTCTTCCGTAATGTTAAGTCTATGGTCTTTTGATGCATCCCTATATTTAAAATATCTTTTCGAAAAATTCACATTTTTATCATCTTTTTTCTGTGTACTCTTCCTAAAGGATGTCACTTTTTTTCTTAGTTTTCAAAATATTTCTAAAATCTATGCTGAATTTAATATTTTATGTGTTAAAAGCAGGCGAACTGTGAGTAAGATTTTAACACTTCCTATAAAATTAAGTTTATACTTTAGAAATATTTTGAGAACTAAGAAAAAGAGAGACATCTTTTAGGAAGTGTATACAAAAATAGAAGTTAAAAATATTAATTTCCCGAGGAGATATTTTAAATATACGAATGCATCCAATACCCATAGACTTTACATTAGTGAGGGGAAATCGGAAGCTGGGTGACCAGCCCCCTTAACTGAGAATTGATAGCATCCTAAATACTGATATTCCGGTTTGTGAAAACTGTTTAATACACTATGAAAACTACTCTCGGAAACGTTTCCAAAAATTAGTGCCAGTAAAACAAACAGTAATATTTTAAATGCTTCTTTAAATCTCGAAACTATATCGGTTTCGAGAGTTTTTATCGATAGAACGCTTTTTGGAGCCATCGATAACTCGGAATTATTGTACATTTTCCTATGTGATTATGTTATAATTTTCGTATATTAGGAAAAGTTTGTCTTTTTTTAAAGTGTAGCGCAAATACTCGCTGGATTTCCATCATTTATAATAATACTTTTCGGAATGTCGAAATAATGTCAAACATTATTTAAAGATAATTGAATAAATACTATTTAAGCAGAGAGAATGTTGTGAAACGTTCCTTTTAAATTGTTGTTATCGAGTTATTACAGCAGCACTTTCGAACTTCCACTGATAGCCTTTAGCGTTATTGCCATAAAATAATCTCTTTTTTTTTATGTACCTTGAAATCATTTCTAGTGGCGTTCGGTTTGAAACTCAATAAGAGTCTTCAAAATGAAGGAGAACGTGCAGAGAATTCTAAAGTGTTTCACTTGTTCAAACACCCTTCTTCCTTCCCTTTTTTTTCTATTTTTATTTTAAACCATCGTAGTAATTACCAGATCTATTCTCAGGAACTCTTTTCTTTGCAGTTTTATATCCTGCCTTTTCATTTTAAAGGTGTGAATATTTCCAATGTATGATTCTGATTTTTATTAGCCCCCGGTACGGTATGCTATTTCTTTCTCCCAGCTTATTTTGTGCCGTCTCCAAAAAATAACGTTACCTTACAGAAGCTAGCCGTAAAACAAAGCATTACGATTAAATACTCTTTAGCAATTTTTTAAACTTCTAAGCATCGCACATTTTCAATTTTTATACCGTCGTATTGGGAAAAAAATGTACTTTTAAATGCAATTTGTTTGAAAACTGAAACACCATTTTCTTTGTATATTTGGTTTCGAAAGTTGTTTTTCATTTAGTTCTTTTTGAACAGAAAGTTAATTATACACTCTAAAACAACTTTTTTTTTTTTTTTTCCATGTAAGAAAATATACAATAACCTGTTTCGAGTGACCGCTTTTTCCGAAAAAACATTCTTTATTTTCAGAAACCAATATACTTTCGATATTTAAAAAGGCATTTATAAAAGCAAAGTTTCTTTTGGTGCCACTGTTTTTAGGAAACGTTTCAGAGCATTTTTTATAGTGTAGTAATCACGTTTCTTAACCCAGAATTAAGCTTAAGTCTTATGTAAAATTACAGAGATTAGAAAAACAGAGATTCTGTTAAATAACAGAAACATTATTCGGTAAATTTACAGTTGACTTTGTAAATTTACATCGATAAAAATTCTGGACTCAAAATTTATTTATTTTTAATGTTAATAATAAAATTTACTTTTCAAAATTGTTGTACTTCGTAGAAATAGAATCTTTTGATTGAATATGAACTGTTGTACCATTTAGTTTTTACGAATTTTATTTCTAGCCGACCCGGGATTTGATCCCGAGTCCTCTGGACTGCAGACGAACACCTTACTGACTGTGCTATAGGAGCGGTTATGGCTGTTTGTATAGGATGTCTTTCATGATTCAGCGGGGAGTACTTTTAATTTACTTTTAATATTAAGAAGCTTCATGCACATGGTGAATAAAACAACTGCAAAGTAATTGTCGATAGAAATCCACGCTAACTTCGCAGATACGAATTTTTCGTTCCAAAAATATTCTAATTTTTAATAAAACAATTTTTAAACTAAATTTTCTTCTTTAATATTTCTAATAAAATTCTAAAGGAATTTTAACCCATTAAGGACCAGCATGTTTTACAGGAATTTTATTCAGTTGACATTTTTGTTAAACACTTATTTTTACTTAATCAATAACTGAAATGTGTTAATTAAATAAGGCAAATTTTACTTTTCTCTTTTACTGGTATAAAAACGAGTTGGAAATTGCGCGTCAAACGTGGCAAATGAGGTGCGTTTGTACTAAAACTAATTTTGCAAACATTTTTTGCACCACATATTGCACTGAATGTATATTTTAGTGAACTTAATAAGTGCATATCAATTTCATTCTGTTCGAAAGGCTGTAACATCATTAAAATGCATTTGAAATAATTTTTTCCCATTGGTCGTAATCGTAATGTAACGAAAATGTTTTGACCGCCCCTGTAATTAAACTATACATCGGATTTTTATAAAATTTTAAATTTCTCTACAAAGTTATGCAACAATTATATATTTTAAATTTCAAAAGATTTGGTTGGGTAGTTTTTGCGCTGTTATATGCGGACAGACTGACGGACTGAACGACGACTACCGGTACTACGTATGTATATATTTACGAAAGCACCTAAAAAAGTGCAAAAATCACAAATATAATGTTGCGAAAATGCAACGTCAGTCTCTAATGTGTTAAAAGTGTGTATTTGGAATTACAGGTTATAACAACGATAAAAATATCTTTAAATAAAGACATGGAAATTAAATTTATATAAGTCTGTAAAATAATGACGGAGAAACTCAGTCGAACGCATTTACCCGAGAATTAGTGTAAATTTACAAAGTCTCGTTTTTTTCCTTCGTTTTTACAGAAATTTTGAACAGTATATGTTTACATCAACAAATAAATAAACAGAATGCTAAATTCATCTTTAAAAAGAATCAATATCAATAGAAATTATTAATAAAGAAAATACTGTTTGTAATGACGTTTTATCCTACAACATATCCAGAATTTTGCTCAATTTGCTTAAAGAATCATAAAAAACGTAATATTCCACTTTACTCTATATCCATATTTTTATTTTCCCAATGTTTTCTGGATCTAAAAATTGACTTTCACTTTCACTTCTTTTGACACCAACTACGTGAAGTTTGAAAATAAAACGCTTGTATTTTTATATTATCTAACGAAGGCTATGTGAATAGTTGAAAGTTCTAAGTACTAAGGATATTAAAGTAATTTAACACCTTTTTAATTTTTTTTCATCTTTTAAGTAATTTGCACATAGTATAATTTTAAGTGTAGGTTTACTTTGAAGATTTCTTCAATAAAGTAATCTACAGGACGAAGAAAATAAAACGCTATCATTTTTATTATGTCTATTATTTCGGTGTGAAATCGGTTGCGAATTTCTAAGCTAGCCTATACTGCTGATAAAATATGTAGTCAATTCACATATGGAGAAGAAATTATGCAACATAAAAAACCATAAAAGACGATATAATGGAAAAGATAAAGCCGATAATCTTATTATATCAACATAAAAACTTCAGAACCCCGCGAATTCATTTGGAGCATCTATAATTTATCCGCGAACATATAATATGCACTTAGTAAGCCTGCAAAAAACATTAAGTGATTCATATATTAGAGTACTGCATCAAATCGGGTAACGCGATTTTAACTGAACCCAACACGACCCATGGTTCGGATCGACTCGGGTTGTCTGCTATTTCTTTTTGTTGCAAATCGGGTTGAGTTTTAATTTTTTCGAGTTGACCCGATTTTTCAAAAAAGATCATGAATATTTTTATGTGAAAACAACAACAACAACAACTATATATATGAATATTAATGAGGGGATATATAATTTCATTTCCATACAAGAACTAGCAGGCTTCGCCCGATACGGTGGTTGGTTTCTCCAAATAAAATATATCAGTGAATTTGACCTTGTGTTTTCAAGAAATGTGGCATTTTATTTAGAATTTCCTTCAGCATTGCCGAAAACGGTTGCGACATTATATTTTCTAATGTTTCAGACCAAATTTTTGCTGTTATGGACCAACTCCTTAATTTGATCATTTGCGGTAGGATTTGGAACGATAGAACGATATGCAACATATTAAAACATCCTTAAAGGTTCGACATCAGAAATTTTTAACTTTATTTAGTAGCATTTTTTTTTTTTGTGCTTTTTACAGGATTAAAACTTCTATACAAATATAGTGGTTGCTAAGAGTTAAATAAAAAGTGATGTAGTTTTGCATCACTATGCAATTAAGGGTTAACTGATGTGACAAAAATTATCACATAACTACTGTGAAGTGGTCTGTGAAACCGCTCCATCGAAAGATGAATAAAAGGCAGGATTAACTCGTAGGATGGTTGTTTTGTACTAAATTTTTTGTACATGACTGTTATAATTAAAATTCACCTATTCAAAAGTCTCTGGTGATACAGTACTAAAGTTCCAATTGAAACAAAATTTCGGTAGTGTTTGTAGTTAAACTGAAAGTTACAAGTTAAACTATAAAAATTGAAGAAAGCAGTGGTCTGTGAGACCGGTAACATCAGTTAAAGGTTAAACCTTTTACAATATATATTTCAAACGGAAAAGTAAAATATTTATTTGCTTAAAAGACGTTACTAAAAACACATTAAAAGTAAATTAAAAACCTATATTGACATGTTTCTACTCCTTCACTAAGTCGTCATCAGAATGTTTAACAGAAATTACAAATACAATGCATATGAAAAATGAAAAAAAAAAAAAAAAAAAAAAAAAAAAAAACCCATCGAATACAAACAAGTAAACATATAACGAGCTCTACATTTTCATCATCGTACGTGTTCCCTTTATGTTACGATTCCGCAAGTTGTCCAACCATTCAATCCATATATTCGGGATGGGAAAAGATAACGTATCGTTACAAAATCCTGAACCTCTTAAATAAATTTCAATGGACTCTCTTATAAATAATTGTAAATAAAAATTAGACCTGTAGATTAATTTACTCTCGTTAAAAAGTATGCTAATGCTCTCTATTTGATTCAGTCAGGATAAAGCAGTATTACCTCTATTATATTTTATTTCCGCCATATGTCCATCTTTTAAAGAAAATAAATATTTTACTTTTTCGTTTGGAGTATATATTATAATATGGTAATTAGTGGACGTAACTAAGACTTATTACTCATACTTACTTACATTTGTTAAACCTTTTATTTGGCATCCAACGGATCTCCAGTCTTCGTTTGAAGATAAGAACTACGCAACACCAACTCTTGGTACTTTTATTTAAATCTTCCACACACGAGAATATCGCCTGATATCTTACGATTTCTTCACGTTCCTCGTGTTAAGCTTTTTATTTTCATATAATAGAGTATATCGATTAATTAAACTCTAGAGTTTGTTAAGTTGCATTGTTTCGGACATTTATACCACAATTTTTTTATATAATTTTTCTTCTTATTTAATCTCAGAAAAATATTAGAAACTAGCTGACCCGCCCGGCGTTGCCCGGGCCCGTAATAATATTCTTAAATGAATCTGAAATTTTTATCGCAGGTCCGTACAGAAAGGGCTGGGTGGAGACAGTGCAAATTACCAGGGCCCGACTCTTGTTCAGTCTCAAAGTTGTGTAAAGTCAAAGGTTAATTTTTTTAATTTTTATATGTCTCATACTTTAAACTTTTTTATTCCAAATTAACTGATGAATTTAATTAAAATGTAATTATATTTTCAATAATTTAATTTTTTATTTAAAATTTTTATATGAAAAATCAATCACAAATACAACATAACGTGTAATACTGAAAAATAAATAATAAAATTGTAAGCAAATATTACTATATAGATTTTTTTTTAAAGTACCATCCAGCAAATTTATTTTTTAATAGAGTAAAGCCTGTTTATAACGGAATTCTGAAATAAACGAAAAAAAAAAAGTTCCAGCTCTCCCCCCCCCCCCCCCCAAAAAAAAAAAAAAGTGCTATTATGCTTTGTTCCATTTAAATAACCTGCATAAAACGAAATTTATCACTGGTCGTTTTCGTCTAAGCAGGTTTTATTGTATGTCATTTCTGGGGGAGGGGGGGGGGCGGCGTAATAATATTCTTAAATGAACCTGAAATTCGTATCGCAGGTCCGTACAGTCAAAACTACTTGTCCGTACAGTCAAAACTACCTGTCCGTACAAAATCACATTTTACGTCATGACAACATTTTGTAAACTTCTTGCTGCTGTTTAATCCGCATTTCCAATACAGTGCTTTGCAGAAATTGCACGTTTCACCCACAGTTATGCATGCCTGGAACGTTTAAATCAGTAATTTGGATTTCAGAAACAACGCGTGCATGGTACAGTTATTAAGCCTATTTTGCCGATCGCTTAACGGCGTTCCCTATTTGGATTTCGAATCTATTTCTATTCTACTCGAATTCGGCTTCTTCTTTACTTTCAAGCATTCACCGAGATTTTTTATGGGCATTTCAAATGACATTTTGAAGCTACATAATTGCAGCGAAAGATATCGCACCGAAAACGCGAAAAGTAAACAAACCCGATCGCCATAAATCCTGCCAAGGACTCTTACACAATAGCCAATCAGATGCGATTCTAGGGCGTTGCCATTAAACAATAACAAATAATCGCGATTTCTGTGCCACGTACGTTAGCGTAATATATATATAGATTCTGCCATTACACAAAGTGGTTAGAAAATCAGTGATTTAAATATTAAATAGAAATTTTCGGAACAAAAATAGCGATGACAGATTTCTTGAAAATTCTAAGAAGTGAACCGATCTTGGAATATGCACCAATTTTGCCTTTTTTCAAAATATCTTTTAACACATTTTTTGTCTTTTTTTTATGACGCTCTTTTTACGAGATTTGTTTCAACTTATGATCGAGTTACTTAAGGGGTCTCAGGACTCTTAAAATTGGAAAAAAAGAAAAAAAAAGGACCATTTTCAACATTTAATATCTTAAAATGTATTTGATATTAAGACACAATTATAAATGGGAATGAAAGATACAAGTATGTTCTTTCATTTCAAATCTTTGAAAAATTGCAAGATGCAGAATTAGCATTTACAGGGGGCTCACAACTGTCAGACATTTGACGAGCAGAAAATAGGCATAACAGCTTATGCGCACGATTACAAAATAAACTTTGCAACTAGAATGAACGTTTTGGTGCCTACTTATACCTCAGATTATAATAATTACACTGAACCTAAATACATTTGTATTTACAGCATTTATATATTTTTAATACAAAGTTGTATTTAGCTAATGCAAAATTTAGAAAATTTCAACTATATAACCCCGTAAAAAATATTTATTGTTACAATAAAAAGGAAATTTTAGGTTCAGTTTATACAGACTAACATGAAACATATATTTTGAAAATTTCATGAAAAAATATTCAGAAGTTTTTGAGATATCGTGCGCGTTATGCCCAAAAACGTCATTTGGAGAAAAATAATTTCAAAGTTTTGGAAACACCGCTTCAGCTATTGAGCGAGTATAATTCTAAATGCCATAGCTTCTGCTCTAATGGGAATTTCAAGATAACAATTATATCAAAATGTTCAGAAAACACAGAAGTTTAACATCTAAAAAAAATTAAAATTTCGAAAATTTTAATATTTTTAGATGTTAAACTCTTATCTTTTCTGAACATTTTGACATAATTGTTTCCTTGAAATTCCTATTAGAACTGAAGTTATGGCTTTGACATTTATACACGTTCAATAGCTGAAGCGTCGTTTCGGAAACTTTGAAGTCATTTTTCTCCAAATGACGTTTTTGGGCATAACGCGCACGATATCTCAAAAACTTAATATTTTTTCATAAAATTTTCAAAACACATGTTTCATGTTAGTCTGTATAAACTGAACCTAAAATTTCCTTTTTACTGTTCAAAACAAAAATTTTTTAGGTGATTATACTGTTGAAATTTTCTAAATTTTGCATTAGCTAAATACAACTTTGTATTAAAAATATAAAAAAGCTTTAAATACAAATTTATTTAGGTTCCTGGTAATTATTGCAATCTGAAGTATAAGTAGGCATCAAAATTTTCATTCTAGTTGTAATACTTATTTTGTGATCGTGCGCGTAAGGTGTTATGCCGATTTTTTGCTCGTCAAATGTCTGACTGTTTGGAGCACCCTGTAAATGCTAATTCTGCATTTTATAATTTTTTAAGTACATGAAATGAAAGAAAATACTTATATATTTTATTCCAATTAAAACTGTGTCTTAAAATTAAATATATTTTAAGATAATAAATGTTGAAAATGGTCTTTTTTTTTTCATTTTTTCCAAATTTAAGAGTCCTGAGACCCCTTAACAAGAAATTGATTACTGGTGTCTTCTTTAAGGGCTGGTTCTCGTGATAGGCTTTGTTTTTAGTCCATTTTCGAAATTTATTTTTGTTTAACCCCTTCATTCTCGCTCCCGTCATA
This sequence comes from Maratus speciosus, assembly GCA_963932465.1. Lineage (NCBI taxonomy): Eukaryota > Metazoa > Arthropoda > Arachnida > Araneae > Salticidae > Maratus > Maratus speciosus. The sequence continues at coordinate 428,820,547 of OZ010794.1, forward strand.
TTCACGGGCTGTGTCTTTTTTTTTCAGACTAATCAGATTTGTTTGATTCCCACCAGTTTTATGGAATAGTGTAATTGGCTTTATTATGGTATCATTTTACCTCTCATTAAACAAGGTGAGCATTTCTTTTACAAAAAAGTAGGAAATTGCTCGTCAAACGTGGCAAATGAGGTGCGTTCGTTCTATAACTAGTTTTATAAATATTTTTTGCACTCCATATTGTACTGAATGTATATTTTTTTACACTTCATAAGTGCATAGTCTGTAACATCATTAAAATGCACTTGCAATAATTGTAACGGAAAATTTTTGAGTGCCCCTGTAATTAAACTATACATCCAATTTTCATAAAATCTGAAATGGCTCGACAAAATTTTGCAACGATCATATATTTAAATTTTCAGACGATTCGGAAGACTGTAACATCATTAAAATGCAATTGCAATAATTTTTTCCCATTGGCCATAATGTAAAGAAAATCTTTTGAATGTCCCTGTAATTAAACTATACATCCGATTTTCATAAAAATTGAAATGGCTCGACAAAATTTTACAACAATCATATATTTAAAATTTCAGACCGTTCGGTCGGGTAGTTTTTGCTCTATTATATGCGGACGGACGGACAGACGGACAGACGGACTGAACGACGACTATAGGTGCTACGTATTTATATAATTACGAACGCACCTAAAAAAGTGGTGCCAATAAGCAATTGGAATTTTTAAATCGTAATGCGACCGTTAAGGGGTTAAATAATGCCCATAGGAAAAAAAAATGTTTTTGGTAATGCATTTATTGTACTTTCATCTAAGAGTGTTTGAATATTATCATATAAAAATATAGATATTTTAATCGATATAAATTCCTCAAAAATTCCCTATGCACGACGTGCACAGTAAATCGGTATGAGCATAATAATCATCTGAAAAAAAAAATCACGCCGATTCTCAAAATATATTGAAAATATATTATAAAAGTTATAAAATTTATAATTATAAATAATAAAATATCTTACATTTTTCACAAAAGGGCAGCTGTTTGAAACTTGAGGTCAATTTTTGGCATTATTTTTTTTTCAAAGATGTTTAAAGAAACGAAATTATTAAACATTTTATTTTTTTGAAGGCACCAATTAAAAAAGTCTAGTTTAATTTAAAAGAATTCCGATAGCTGGAACGATTTAAGCACGAGCACGACATCGATTAAGAAAATCTTGTTTCAAGAAAAAGTCTTTAAAGTTTTGATCAGCTCTTTTGTCAGCTAAGACACCTGTACGACTTAAATATGGTATGGGGGGGGGGGGGGGAGGGGAAACGGTTTTGAGAGAATATGCTAGACTTTTAAGGATTCGAAAAAAAGCAAAATAGGAAAAATAGATTTTCTGAGAGAATCTCCCCTAAAATAAAAACACCGTTAATATAAAGTCAAATGAATAAATAAATAACTTTGTACCATTTCCACATCTGCAGAAGAATAATAAAAAACAAGTGGATAAGTGTGATCACAGATCACACAGAGGGATTCGTTTAATATTACTTTCAAAACACTTTACCTTTTTCAAAATCTGTTTGTTCCCCATTTGCACCCAGGAGGCGCACTCTACTCTAAACAAACCTGTATCCGAACGCAACTCCGTTTTACAACCTATCCGTAGATATATTAGTCGAGGGGATCGGGCCTATAGAATCCAACTAGTCGCGCCCTGACGCTAAAAAATGGAACTAAAATATGTAAGGGTATGGTACATAATATGAAAGAGTGGTCAAAGGGCTATGCAATGATATATCACGTGAGGGGTGTCGACAAAAGTTAGAAAAGTGGCCCCCGGGTGAAAAGGGGAAAGGTTAGAAAAATTACTTAAAATACACAAATTAGATCCTGGAGGGGTAAATAAAATAAGACTTTTTGAAATTTTTATGATTTTTCGTGTGATTGCAAGAAGTGTAGCTATAAGTATGCAGAATTTCAAGTCTCCAACTTAATTAGGGGCTCAGTTAGAAAAAAGTGCTTAAAATACACAAGTTAGAGCCCAGAGGGGGTAAATATAAGACTTTTTCAAAATTTTATAATTTGTTGTTTGGTGTGAGGTGCTCAGCTATAAGTATGCAAAAGTTCAAGTCTCCAACATATATGCATTCTGAAAACGGGCTTTGTGACATACGGACAGACAGACAGACAGACAGAAGAGTGAGACGAATAGGGTTTCGTCAGATGAACGAAACCCTAAAAAGGTTGTTAGCTTGAATGGTTTAAGCATAAAAACGTACACCGGTAAAAAAAAAAAAAAAATCTTTCAAGAGAAAGATGCTCAAATTTGTAATCAGCCCTCTAGTGAGCTGTGACACAAGTACTTTAATCTGCTTATCACGACTTAAATATCGGTTGGAACAAAATACTGTTTTAAGGGTTCAAAATGTTAAAAAAAAAAAAATGGGTTTTTTGAAAGTTTTTCGAGAGAAACTTACCTTAAGTAAAAAATATGTTAATAATAATAATAATAATAATAATAAAAACCTTGCATATATAGTAATCACCTCCACATCTACAGAACAACAACAACAACAAAAAAAAATACATACTTGTACAAATTAAACTAAATTGAGTGCAATTATAGCTTTGTCTTATGAATAGGAAATACAACACCAAGAAATAACAAAAAGAATGAAGATTCGTTCAGGTAAATCTGCTGCAGCATATAAAAAGATAATATTATCGCAATAATTTTCATATAGTGTACGGTATAATTTTTGCTAGTTTTTTAAGAAATCGATATTTTATTTCATAATAAAACAAAGTCTTTTTTTTACACAATTTTATTACACCTATTTCCCCAAGAACATGTATTGAAAGAACATTTATCTATTGAATAAAAATGAATTTGTTCTATATACCAAAATAAATGGACAAGTAGGAAATCACATCAAGTAATTTTTTATTTTTACAGTTTGGATGTAAAAAAAGCTGTTTTAAACTAGAGGTTGTCAAATTGTTAAAGCAGCATTCAGGAACCTCCGTTAATAGTCTGTCATTCCGTTGCAATAAAATGACCTCTTTCTATGTGGAATTTTGTGAAATTTTTGTGTTATGACATTTTTTTTCATATATATACAGTAAACTCTCTGTAAGGCGGACTCTGTTTAAAACGGAAATCTGTCTAACTCGGAAAGATTTTCAAGTCCCTGTGAATCCATAGACATAGAGTAAAATTTGTCAAAGGCGGAATACTGTCTACTGCGGAAAAACTTCTTGGTCCCGATCGATTTCGCCTTAGACAGAATTTACTGTATATATGTATCTTAAATTTAATAAATATTTATTGCATATACATCTTCATCATAAATGTGCAGCATATAAAAGATAATATTATTGCATTAATTTTCATACAGTGTGTTGTATTATTTTTGCTAATTTTTTTATGTTGGAAATCAATAGTTTATTTCATCATCAAAACAAAGAATTTTTTTTATTTTTTATTTTATTTTATTTATTTTATTTTATTTATTTATTTATTTTTTTTTTTTTTACAGAATTTATGCACGTATCCTCCAAGAACATATATATTGAATAAAAATGATTTTGGTGTATATACGAAATTAAATGAACAAGTAAAAAAACACTTCAAGTATTTTTTTTTACATTTTGGATGTAAAAAAGCTGTTTTAAACTCAACGTTATCAAACTGTCACAGCAGTATTCAGGAACCTCCATTCATAGCCAGTCTGTCATTCCGTCGCCATAAAATGATCTCTTTCAGCAATTACTTACCGTGCAATTTTAGCATATTTCTATCTATTTGCTTCAAAAATGATTTGGGTAGAGTCGAAACATGTAAACAGTCGAATACTGTAAAAAAAAAAAAAAAAAAAAAAAAAAAAAAATCCGTTAAAATACGGAAATTGTACTGGCAATTGAGACGCCAGTAACATTTCCGTATTTTAACGGAAATTTCCCACCGTAAATTCCAGAAAAACGGAAAATTTTCTGGAATTTACGGAGAAAATTTTCCGTTAAAATGCGGAAACAGTACTGGCGTCTTGATTGCCAGTACAATTTCCGTATTTTAACGGAATTTTTTTTTTTACAGTGAATAAATCTATTTTTACTGCTTTTACAGTTTTAATTTACACCTTTTAGCAATTAAAATTAGAATATTATTACAAGGTGTTAATTTGCGGTACATATAAATAAATTTTTATTTTATATTTTTCGCACACTTTATACCGTATTCCCCAAGAACATATATATCTATTGAATAAAAACGAATTTTGTGTACATACCAAAATAAATGGACAAATAAGAAATCACGGGATTTCTTTTTTTTTTTTTTAACATTTTGAATGAAAAAAAGCTGTTTTAAACTTGAGGTTATCATACTATTACAGCATTATTCAGGAACCTCCGCTGATGCTCTGTCATTGCGATTCAAGAAAATTCTCTCTTTTTATGTACAATTATATGTCATATTTTGGTTGTGACATTTCCCCCCCCCAAATATATATATATATATATATATATATATTCGAAATTTAACATATATTTATTACATGTACAATATTCATCATATGAATGTGCAACCTATAAAAATAATATTATTACATTAGTTTTCATACGGTGTATTGTATTATTTTTGATTTTTTTTAAAGTTTGGAGTTAGCAGTATTTTATTTAATCATAAAAACACTGAACATTTTTTACACAATTTATACTCGTATTTTCCAAGAACATATATATCTATTGAATACAGAAAAATTTGGTTTATATACGAAAGTAAATGGACAAGTAAGAAATCACTTTGAGTATTTTTTTTTTTTTTTTTTACATTTTGGATGTAAAAAAGCTATCTTAAACTCGACGTTATCAAACTGTTATAGGAGTATTCAGGAACCTCCATTGATAGTCTTTCTTTCCGTTGCCATAAAATGATTTTTTTTTATGTACAGTTTTGTGCCATATTTTTGTTGTGACATTTTTTTCCAAACATATATTTATTGCATATACAATCTTCATTATAAACGTGCAGCATATAAAAGATGATATTATTACATTAATTTTCATACAGTGTATTGTATTATTTTTATTAATTTTTTATGTTTGAAATCAATAGTTTATTTCATCGTCAAAACAAATATATATATATATATATATATTTTTTTTTTTTTTTTACTGAATTTATACACGTATCCTCCAAGAACATATACTAAATCTACTGAATAAAAATGATTTTGGTGTATATACGATAATAAATGGACCAGTAAGAAATCAGTTCAAGTAATTTTTGTTTCGTTTTGGATGTAAAAAAGCTGTTTTAAACTCGACTTTATCAAACTGTTACAGCAGTATTCACGAACCTCCATTGATAGTCTGTCATTACGTTGCCATAAAATGATCTCTTTTAGCAATTACTTACCGTACAATTTTAGAAGATTTCTTTCTATATGTTTTTAAAATAACTCTGAATAACTCAAAAATAACTCAAAATATCTTTTAAAACGATTTTTTTTTTTTTTTTTTTTATGACGCTCTTTTTACGAGATTTGTTTCAACTTATGAACGATTTACAAACACGAGTCGAAACATGTAAACAATCGAATAAACCTATTTCTACTGGTTTTACAGTTTTAATTTACACCTTTTAGCAATTAAAATTAGTATATTATTGCAAGGTGTTAATTAGTGGCATGTAAAAAAAAAATTATTTTATATTTTTTGCGTACTTTATACCATATTCCCCAAGAACATATATATATCTATTGAATAAAAATGAATTTTGTTTATATACGAAAATAAATGTACAAGTAAGAGACGCATCAAGTATTTTTTTTAACATTTTGAATGTAAAAAAGCTGTTTTAAACTGGAGGTTATCATACTGTTACAGCTGTATTCAGGAACCTCCTTTGATAGTCTGTCATTCCGTTGCCATTCAATGATCTCTTTTTATGTACAGTTTTGTGTCATATTTGTGTTGTGACATTTTTTCCCAAATATATATACATTTGAAATTTAACATATATTTATTGAATTTGCAATTTTCATCATATGTTCATCATATGTGCAAATGTACAGCATATAAAAATATAATATTATTTCATTAGTTGTTATACGGTAACTTGCATTACTTTTGGCTAATTTTTAAAGTTTGAAATCAATATTCTATTTCATCATCAAAAGAAAGATTTTTTTTTTTAAACACAATTTATACCCAAAAACAAATATGTCTATTGAATAAAAACGAATTTGGTTTATATACCAAAATAAATGGACAAGTCAGAAATCACACTGAGTATTTTTTTTTTTTTTTTTTTTTTTACATTTTGAATGTAAAAAAGCTGTTTTAAACTTGAGGTTATCATACTATTACAGCGTAATTCAGGAAACTTCATTGATGCTCTGTCATTCCGTTGCAATAAGAGGCTATAAATTTTATGTACAGTTATACGTCATATTTGTGTTGTGACATTTCCTCCCAAATATATTGCATATATATTTAAAATTTAACATATATTTATTGCATGTACAATCTTCACCATATGAATGTGCAACCTATAAAAAAATAATATTATTACATTAGTTTTCATACGGTGTATTGTATTGATAATTTGTTATTGATTATTCTTTTGATAATTTTTTAAGTTTGGAGTCAGCAGTATTTTATTTAATCATAAAAACATTGAACTGTTTTTACACAATTTATACGCGTATTCCCCAAGAACATATATGTATATCTATTGAATAAAAACAAATTTGCTTTACATACGAAAATATGTGGACAGGTAAGAAATCACTTCAAGTAATTTTTTTTACATTTTGGATGTAAAAAAGCTGTTTTAAACTCGACGTTATCAAACTATTACAGCAGTATTCAGGGATCTCCATTGACAGTCTGTCATTCCGTTGCCATAAAATGATCTCTTTATGTACAATTTTGTGTCATATTTTTGTTGTTATATTTTTTTCCAAATATATATACTTTTTAAACTTAACATATATTTATTGCATATACAATCTTCATCATATAAATGTGCAACATATAAAAAGATAATATTATTACAGTAATTTTTATACTGTGCATCATATTATTTTTGAAATCACTATTTTATTTCATCGTCAAACAAAGATTTTTTTAACGCAATTTATAGCGGAATTCTCCAAGAATATATTATATCTATTGAATAAAAATGAATTTGATGTATATACCAAAATAAATGGACAAGTAAGATATCATATCAAGTAATTTTTTTTAACATTTTGAAAGTAAAAAAGATGTATTAAACTAGAGGTTATCATACTATTACAGCAGGAGAAATCAGGAACCTTCTTTGATACTCTGTCATTCCGTTGCCATTCAATGATCTTCAAAATTGTATTGTGACATTTCCCCCCCCCCCCAAATATGTGTTCATTTGAAACTTAACATATATTTATTGAATTTGCAACTTTCACCATATAAATAAATGTGCAGCATATAAAAAGATAACATTCTTACATTAGTTGCTATACAGTATACTGTTTTACATTTTTAAAGTTCGAAATCAATATTTTATTTCATCATCAAAACAAAGATTTTTTTTTTTTTTTTTTTTTTTTTTTTGCACAATTTATACCATAGAACAAATATGTCTATTGAACGAAAACGAATTTTGTTTATATACCAAAATAAATAGACAAGTACGAAATCACTTCAAATATTTTTGTTTACATTTTGGATGTAAAAAAGCTGCTTTAAATTCGACGTTTATAAGCTGTTATAGCAGTATTCAGGAACCTCCATTGATAGTCTCTCTTTCCGTTGCCATAAAATGATCTCTTTAAGTACATTTTGAGTCATACTTTTGTTGTGACATTTTTTTTTCCAAATATATATATCTTTTTAATTTAACACATATTTATTGAATATACAATCTTCATCATATAAATGTGCAGCATATAAAAAGATAATATTATTACATTAATTTTTATACGGTGTATTATATTATTTTTGCTAATTTTTTATGTTCGGAATCAATATTGTGTTTCATCATCAAAAAAAAAAAAAAAAAAAAAAAAAAAAAAAGATTTTTTTTACACAATTTGTGCGCGTATTCCTTAAGAACATATATCTATTGAATAAAAATGAATTTGGTTTTTATACGAAAAAAAAATCGACAAGTAAGAAATCACTTCAAGTAATTTTTTTTACATTTTGGATGTAAAAGCTGTTTTAAACTCGACGTTATCAAACTGTTACAGCGGTATTCAGGAACCTGCATTGATAGTCTGTCATTCCGTTGCCATAAAATGATCTCTTTTTATGTACCTTGAAATCATTTCAAGTGGAGTTCGGTTTGAAACTTGATAAGAGTGGAAAGAACGTGCTGAGAATTCCAAAGTAAATTTCGAGTTTCTTCAACACCCTTCGTATTTCTTTTTATTACTGCTTCATTCGAAAACACCGCGGCAATTACCAGATCTATTCTCGGGTATTCCTTCTATTTTACACTTTTATATCCTGTCTTTTCATTCTCAAAAGGGGTGTGAGGGCTTTTAATACATGTTCTAATGTTCATTCTTGTCTGCTTGTTTGTCGACAGGTTTTTTATTTCATCGTTATTTTATTTGAACTCTATTGAAACTAAACTTTACAAATAACGCCAAGAACTGTCCGTGATATTATGTCTTTTAATTAGAAATTCTTGCAGTTTTTGTATAAGCTTTATCTTCTGTTTTTATTATCTGCTTAGAACTGCCACATACGGGTGAATATCTGAAAACCTGACAATTCCATTCCAAAATTTTTAATTTTTTAAAATGAATGTACCAACTACCACATACAATTATATACTATGATACATGCTTTGTCATTTAAATGCTGTAGTGTTTTGAGATCAAGGATGTATATTTTATGCATAGGATAAACTTTTATGGAAAAAAGTGTCTGTTAACATCATAATCAGTGTGCCTAATAATTGGAACTGGGATGATGGGGATTGAGGTGTTGTTTTTGTCTTAACAGCTGCACAACCATTCTGTTGAATCATTTTGCACACATGTAAATTATTAAATATGCCATGTGACATGTGTATGTTACATAAATAAAATTGCAATAAGCTTTTTTTTTTTTTAATAAATAAAAAGTTAAATATGGGGACATGAATGATGCCATAAAAAATTACTCATCCCTATTGAAAACAAAAACTAAATATTTCTAAATATGAAACAAAGAGAAGAACAACTTACCTTCATTCATGGTGGCTAGTTGAACTTTAGTTGCTGTTGCAATGGAAATAATTCTGCCAGCGATACCTAGTATCTGTTAATCTAAATGTGTGTTTAGAGGGACTGAGAGGATGGTCAACCTCAGGGACAAATATATTTACTACAATATACTACTGTACAATCTATACTAATAAAGGATAATTACATTTTCCCATACTGTATATATATAGGTTTAAATATATAATAGCAAAAGTAAATAATATTTATAAAAAATTTTACAGCATACATTAAATATTGGATATTTGTAAATGGGTACAGGGACTGAAATGATGAAAGCTGAAAATTAATTATTTATACATCATTATATGTCCATTTATCATTGGTAATTGTTATAACAAATGTTACAATATATTACATTTTTCAGTTTTTGGTTTTTGGTTTTAGTATAATTAATGAAATATTGTTCGCAGTGGACGCAAATTGTCCAATTTTCAGATATTGACCCGTACCTGATTACTTAAAAGCAGGATTCGTAAATATCATGATATTTTCGAAAATATGAAAAATATCCGATATTTTGATGTATATCCGACATTTTCAAAATAGTCAACTTATTGATTATTATAAGTATTTTTTGGATATAATATAAATTAAAAACCAAAACATATTGAACTTAGCATGAAAATTTAATAAAACAATATTCCAAATTTCTTTTTTTCCCTTACAACAAAATTGAAGATCAACTAATTGAAAACAGGAATAATTTGCTTTTTACACACACACACACACAAAGCAACTATAGGATTTAATATCAAGGTTCCAAGAAAATTTTATATTTTATACAACAAAATTTAAATATAAAATAATTTGTTTTTATTGAAAATTTTGAATATAAATGTAAGCTTGTCTGCCTTTTCATTTCCTAACATGTCATAGTTTAAACTGAACAAAGCCAAAACTAGAAAAAGATATTTTCTAAATGAAGCTGTAAATAATTATCTAAATACACGGTTTACCTTTCAATAGCTGTTCTTAGTAAATATTGTGCCACAAAATTATTGGTTCTACATTTAAAAATTCAGCTTCAAACATAAAGCTTGGAAAAAATATTTTTGGGGCAGGGGGTTAAAAAATTCACTGCCAAAGCAAAAGTTCTTTATCTACAGAACGACAGAGTCAATAATAGTTTAAAAAATCATTTACACTTGGTTTGATGAAAATATCAAAAATATCTTACACAATTTTGAAAATAAATATGAAATACATATGAAAATATCAAAAATATCAAACTTTGTGATATTTTGAAAATAAATATAGGATATATATCATGATATATATCAAGATATACATATATTTATTGATATATGTCACCGAATCCTGCTTGAAGGTGATTTTATCTTATTTTCTATTGCGTAGAAATACACCAAATTTTATATTTGAGTATGATGATTAAAAATGCGTATATTGATCTAATTTTAAATTGATACCTTTTTAGGTGAAATGTCTTTAAAAAGAACTCTAGGATTAGACATTGATGTGAATATGTACCGTGGCCAATTTACCCGGATTTAGTTGAGTTTATCTAATAACAGAAAACAAGTCCCCCATCTCTTGGATTTTCTTAACTGCTTGTTTGTAGGTGATTATTTTATTTGATCGCTAATTCATTTGAGCTCTATTGAAATTAAACTTTACAAACAACGGCAAGAACTGCCCGTGATATTATATCCTTTAACTAGATATTCTTTCAGATTTTGTATAAGCCTTATCCCCCCCCCCCTTTTTTTTTATTAGCTGCTTATAACTGCCACATACCTGAATACTTGAAAGTGATTTTTATTTTATTTTATATAGTGTAGAAAATTAGAAATGCACCAACTTTTATACTTGAGTTAATGATTAAAAATGTGTATATGGATCTAATTAAAAAATTTTTACGCCGAAAAGAGGAGTTGTTGTTCTGTTTTCTTTTAATTCACTTATTACTGTAGCTCTGTGTTAAATTCGAAGAATCGCACTTTGCTTTATATTCATAATCGTCTGTGCCATCATTATAAATTTAAATATTAGAAGAGTACAGAAAAAAGTTTTGTGATGGGGGAAGCATCTATATATATATATATATATATTACGCTATCGTACGTGGCACAGAAATCGCGATAATTTGCTAATTGTTTAATGGCAACGCATCTCATTTGTTATTAAACAGCATTTAATGCATCTCCATACCTATAAGGGGGTTACCTTAGGGTGACCCTGTTCTGTCGCCAAATGCCTCCAAGTTTGCCGCCAACTTAGCGATCTATCGCCAAATTTGGCGACCAAAATTAATCGTCAAAAGTGACCCCAACTTGGCGATATATCTATTATTCCACCAAATTCCCATAGACTTCCATTGTAAGCAATAGGGTTTACTTGCTTAAAATCAGGTATTTTAATGCAACAAAAACTAATATTAGCTTAAGGGATTATATTTAAGGGAGTCCAAGTAAATTAAATTATGAATAAAAGTAGCATGATAAAATGCTTAGCATGCTTTCCCAAACATAAATTTGAAGGGAGACCAAACTGGTCGCCAAGGTTAGCTGGTACTATAGAATTATATAATAAAAATAATTGAATACAATTAAAACAAGCACGAAATATCATGCGCCCAGCATAGATTATGAAACACTTTCCAACACAGTCAGAATACTGTAACAACAACTTAACAGTTTATAAGGTGAAATAGGATGTCAAAATAAACAATTTAGAAAAAGCATAACGTATTTGGAAACCCAATTTTTGCAATTACCACCAATAGTCGTAAAAATATCTGAATTTTCCCTCTGCAGCACTGTATAGGATCTGTAGATTTGTATGTATACTACACAGTATGCTAAAAGTTAGTTCAATTAAACACACAGCACTAACACAGTTGAAAATTCTCATTCAGCCATTTTCGTCAGTAAAAGGAAATGTAATTGATATCTTTTGTGCACCCCTGTATATGATCTATAGGATTTATACACACCAAGTAATAAGCAAAAAATTACATAAATTTAAAAACGCATTCCACAATTGAAAACGCACTTCCAGCAATTATTTTTCATAGGCAGTACTGTAGCCAAATACTTTTGTGTGTCCCTGTAAATCAACGATAAATGATATGCACTCTGGTCTACAATAAGCACCTTATGGCACACCCCAGTGATATATATAAATTTGAATATGTTTAAAAATAGTGTAGCATCATTTAAATACACCGCAAACAACTTTTCCCCCATAGACCGTAATGTAACAGAATTGTTTTGAGTGTGCCTGTAAATGAACCGTAAATGCTACACACTTTATTTTCAATACCGAACATGCCATACTTAACACCAATAACACAAATTAATTTCATGGAATTCTAACTATATTTACGCGAGTTAGTCCCTTAGAGCAAGGGCAGACGACAGACAGAGAGACAAATCGGATTCATAAACATTTTTTAACTATGTTGGAAAGTGTTAATAAAAACATATATTACTTAAAAGGGATTACACCAAACATAAAGGCTTAAAAAACCTTTTAATAAACATACCTTAATAATTTTGTACACAGAAACGGTGACATTATCAAAGTCAATAATAATAAATAAACCATTTTCGAAAAAAAAAAAAAATACATACTAAGCATATTAGTTAAGTTATGAATAGCTTAATGATGAGCGATGTTTAATTAAAGAAAAAAAAATATTCTTTTGCTATAAATATATAACATATAATGTATAGATAATTATACACTGAAAATCAAATGCAAATTAAAAATTAAAACAGAATTCTAAAATTTTAAAATTCTGAAATTATAAAAAGTTGTGTGCGTTAATGAATGTTCTATCGCTCATTTTTTTACTACTTGTTTCTGTATGGTTATTCTTTTTATCTTTATTTTTTTAAATGTTTTTAACGTTGAAGTTAATTCTAAGTATTGGAGTTAATTTGAATACTAAACTTTACAATTAATGGTAAGTCTGTGATATCTTTTAATTAGAAATTTTTCAAGTTTCACATAAACTGTATGAATTAACTACTTATTTTACCTTAATACTCGAAGGCTCAGAGTAAGAGAAGTATTGTCTTTACTCTGAGACTTAAAGGTGTCCATGTTAAGACTTAGTCCGTTTAGCATAAGAAAATTTCGAAGAAAATTCTTTTTCTATACAGAGGTCACCTTTAAATCATAAATAATGCATACTTAGAGAATATAATAAAATTATGCAATTGCAAGAAAGAGATATGATTCTCTTTAATACGTGTTTTAATATTCATTTTGTTTGTTTTTAAACGGTTACTTTATTCCATCTTTTTTTTTTTTTTTTTTTTTTTTTTTTTTTTTTTTTTTTTTAATTTGAAATCTATTGAGACTAAACTTTATAAATATTACTAAGAAATAAATGTCCATGATATATTGTCCATTGATTGGAAATTTTTTCAGCTTCATGTAAACTTTAACTTTTTTTAGGTAGATTTCGTATGAAATACTACCTATTGGGATCGTTCCTATGTTGGAATTTCTGAAAAATTTTCAGATCTACACCGATCATGACTCCTAGAACCCAAAACCACCCTCAGTAAAAAACTTTATCTATCTATCTATCTATCTATCTATCTATCTATCTATCTATGTATCTATCTATCTATCTATATATATCACTTTCTTCTGGACACGATAACTGTCGTAATTCTGCACCAATCTCTTCCAAACTGATATATAAAATCAAAGGGCAAAAAATCTCGGTCAAGTTCGTTAATGGGCAAAATCGGACCAAGGGGATGGAAATAGGGAGGGGTTTTGTGAAAACCGAAAACCCCCCATAACTTCTTAATTTTTGTACATATTAAATCAGTTTAAAGTTTTTATTACTTCTAAAAATAGGGCCAAAATTTTATGTATCACAGATTTTTGATAAAGTTAAAAATGGGCTCGAGGGGCGCAAAAAATAGGGTTTTTGGGAGAAAGAAATTCATAACTTCGTCAGTTCTCAAGATATCAAATCCAATTAATTTTATTATAAATCTCCTTAATATTATCTACAACTTTTATATTCACAAGTTTTTGATGGGACCAATTCGTACCGCAAAAAAAAAAAAATTAAACGAAAACAAAAAGGGGGTTTGAAAAAGTAAAAAATCCATAACTCCGTCAATTCAAAAGATATAAAATCCCCATGAATTTATCATATATCTTCTTAATATTGTCTACAACATCTATATAGAAGAGTTTTGGATAGGATCAATTCTTACAGCAAAAACAAATTAAAAATACATAGCGGTTGAAGAAAAAAATCATCTAAGTAAGGGTGTATTCAAATCCAAACTGCGTATTTTCTGCCTCATTTCACAATTCATTTTTGCTCTCAAAGGTTTCCAATTGGTACACTGCAAATAGAAGCGTCTTAAATTTAGACACATATGTGACTGAAAAAGAATTTTAGACACTTAAGTGTCTTAATCTGAAAATTAAGACACTATAGATGTCTTAATTTAAGATACATAAGCGTCTTACTATGACCATGGTGTAAACGAACTGAGAATAATGTCTAAAATATCCGCAAACGTCTTATTTTAAGACACTTCATTGCTTTAAACGTGTCTTAATTTAAGACGTTTTGATTCTTCCGACGCAATAACCACCAGGGGGCACTAGCACTCCCAGTTGCGCATGCGTTTTAGATGTCTTCGTTCGAAGTGGTATACGTTGTAATTCAAACAAAGTTTGTTTTTATGTACGCGTGTATTTTAATTCGTTTTTTGCGAAATGTGAAGTACTGTGATTTTAATTCGTATTAACTTGGATTATTTATTTATTGAATACATACATCTGACGTGTGTGCTCGACATCAAATGTCTCTTAGAAGCTGTCGTCGATACAAGGGCGGGATAGACACAGAACAGAAGTAGACGACGGTTGAAGATTACACCCGGAAATTCTACAAAGCGTGTGCAATGGGCTTAGTGTTAACTCGTATCAATTTATATCAATAATATTGTGTTATTCATCTTCGTCCTGTCGAAGCTGGCAAAAAAAAAGAAACTTTTGTCTGGCGGGTCCTGTTTTTAGGATGAAACATCTCATTCTTTAAATATGGCTAGTCGGATGTATTATGGGATTACCTTTTAAACTGATGAAAGTCTTTCTCCCTCACTGTGGTTGTGGTAGTTTTTAAAATTTCAAATCGAGGAATATTTCTTACCTCTTGCAGCAACTCAAGTAAGTTTCTTTATAGTATTAAAATTAGTGTATTTTATGATTTTATTTATTGTACTAAACAAAATCCTGCATGAAATTTAATTAGTTTTGAATCTGTTCGCAAAAAACCCCACTAATTCTAGAAGTATATACTTTTAAACTTATGACGTTCTTTTTTATTACGAATTATATATTCAATGTCAGTTCTGAAGTTTCAATGGATAATTTTTATCTCGCAGTAAATGACGGCCACAAGGAAGTAAAGAAAAAAAAAACTTTGAAAGATGACCTAATGCTTTCTTACTTCCTGGCATAAAACCGCAGATTAAAAAAAGATAAATAAAGTAAATGAGACTGGTCTATTATATGAAGCTGCCTGTAAAAATATACATATGTATTTGATTTGCAATCAACTCTAATACTGATTTTTTTATTATTTTTTATAAAAAAGTAATTTGAAATTTATAATGGGAAAAAGTAAAAACCTCTAACTAGATTTCGTATTTAAAATTGTGGTAACTTTATTTATATGCACTTATACGAAAAATACAAAAATGACAGATGTTACTGTATATATTTAAGACGAAAGAAGTTTGGAAATCATAAGTTATTTTTTCCTCATGTTTTTAATATAGAATATGTACTTATTTGTTTTTATTGATAGTTGAATAGCTTTTGTGAGTACACTCTGATCTACATAAAAACTTGCCCATGTGGAAATATAAATTTTTTAAAAACATAATTTTTAAATAAGTATTTTCATTTTTATTTTTTTTTTTTTTTTGGGGGGGGGGGGGGATTTTGCATGAATTTTTGTAAAGCTGATATCTTAAATCTTGCACTGATTATAATGAAAGTTTTGAACTTTTAGAGTAGCACAAGTTTAAAAACGCAAATATATTTAACAAAATACCAAAGTCATTTTTTCCCCAATGTTATTAAAGTAGAATATTTATTTATTTATTTTCATTATTCATAGTTAAATGGCTGTTGTGATTATCAAGTGATGTATATGTAAAATTGCCTATGTGGCAATATATTTTTTTATATTTTCATTTTTTTTGGGGAGGGGGGGGGGATTTTTGCAATTTTCGTACATCTGATATTTTAAATCTTTTTCCACATTCAACCGAGTATAATAAATATTTTGAACTTTTAGAGTAGCACAAGATTATAAAATATATATATATATATTTATCTATGTACCTTAAAAGCCCTTAATAGCGAACACTTCGGGACCGCGGAATTTGTCCGATAATTGGAGATGTCTACTTTTTTGAGGTAAAAAATACAAATATGTATATGTCTGCTGATTAAAAAAGTATTCGTTAAATAGAGGTGTTCGCTATTCGAGAATGTCCATTAACCTCCACAACGGATACTCCCGAATACCGGACATCTCAATTTAGACAACTATAATGCAGGGTTGCGTTTTTTGCAAAAGTACTTCTTGATTAAAGGAAGGGCAAACTGGGAAGTGCCCCGTCCCCCTACGACTGTAGTGCCCCCAAATTTGATGTGCAATATTTATAAAGCTTATATTTTAAATCTGTTTCGAAATTGTACTGATTATAATCAATATTTTGAACTTTTAAAGTAAAATAAGGTTAAAAACAAAATAAATTTAAAAAAATCTAATATTTAGATAAATATTTTTTGTTTTTTAATCTTGTTCTACTCCTGAAGTTCAAGATATTGATTATAATCAGTACAATGTCGTAAAAGATTTAAATTATCAACGTAACGAAAATTGTATACCAAAACTGAGAGCACCAAAAAAATCAGGCTGTATTGGTGGGGGGGGGGGGGGGGGGCAGGACCACAGCCAAATATTTTTCCAGGATTCAACGTGGTCAAACATGGCTACGTATGATGCTTACAAAAAAATGGATGCGATTCAGACGTTTGAAGTGTCTGAAATTCAGACGCAAAAAGTGTCTGAAAAAATTCAGACATTTTAAAATGTCTGAAAATTGAACACTCCATTTCAGACACTTAAGTGTCTGAATTTCAGACATTTTAATTTAGAGTGTACGTTTTCTTACTCAGAAACTATATAATGTACCGCAATGGACGATTTTTTGATAGAGGCAGAATATATTTTAAAAAATGCTGTTAAAGTGGGCATTTTGAACCGAATTTCCCGAAGCGGATTGTGTTGGAAAAATCATTGCATTAAGGATGCACTCAAATCCAAACTGCTTATTTTCTGACTCATTTTAAAATTCCTTTTTGCTCTCAAACGCATTTAATTGGTATATTCGCTTATTCAGAAACTATATAATGTATCGCAATGATCGATTTTTTGATAGAGTCAGAATATATTTCAAAAAATTATGTCAAAGTGGGCATTTTGAACGGAATTTCCCGAAGCAATTGCGTTATCACTTTCTTCTGGACACGATAACTTCCGCAATTCTGCACAAATCTCTTCCAAACTGATACATAAAATCAAGGTACATAAAATCTCGGTCAAGTTCGTTAATGGGCAAAAGCGAACAAAGGGGATGGAAATAGGGAGGGGTTTTGAGAAAACCGAAAAAATCCCATAACTTCTTAATTTTTGTACATATCAAATCAGTTTAAAGTTTTTATTACTTCTAAAATTAGCGCCAAAAATTCATGCATCACAGATTTTTGATAAAATTTAAAATAGGCTCAAGGGGCGCAAAAAATAGGGTTTTTGGGAGAAAAAAAATCCTTACTTCGTCAATTCTCAAGATATCAAATCCAATAATTATATTATACATCTCCTTAATATTATCTACAAATTTATATTCACAAGTTTTTGATACGATCAATTCGTACCAAAAAAAGAAAAAAAAATGGAAAACAAAAAAGGGAGGTTGAAGAAGAAAAATTTTCATAACTCCGTCAATTCACAAGATATAAAATCTCCATGAATTTATCATATATCATTTAATATTGTCTTCAACATTTATATAGACATTTTTTAATTCATTTTTGCTCTCAAACGCATCCAATTGCTAGATTCTCTTATTCAGAAACTATATAATGTACAGTAATGATAGATTTTTTGATAGAGGCAGAATATATTTCAAAAAATGATGTCAAAGTAGGCATTTTGAACAGAATTTCCCGAAGCGATTGTGTTTAGAAACGAAAAATATTGCCCTACTGAGAAAATAATTGTTTATTAATCAAGTTTTAATTAATTGAAAGAAAAATAAAAACACAGGTCGCTTATAAATCTTTTCAAAAATCACGTCAGCATGTTTCATATATATATATATATTTTTTTTATTAAAAATTAATCCGAAAATGTGCCAGAAAATTTCGAGTTGTTGAGTATGGAAAAATGTTTTTTTAATATCGCCTTAACATGATTCTGATAAAACCAGCTATTTTATAAAAAGGAAATAAAAACTCGTCAAAAGCAGACAGATAAAACTGTTAAAGTGGATTTATATCTAATAATGATTTAGTTTTTGTTGGTGAAATTAGTATACTTAACTTCGAAATCTACCTCTGCCTGTAGGCCGGGCCGGCAGGGATTTTTTTTTATTTTGCTGCTTTTTTTCATCTGATTTACTCATGGACATCTGTATAGACATCTGAGACTTTACTTTGTAATTACCTGATGTGTTTTAAAAATTTAGAATATGCTAATTCTTCAAAAAGTAAATTGTATATATACACATAATCTTGTCTTCATATCTCAGTTTACCGTAATATACTCCTTAAGGGGTCTCAGGACTCTTAAAATTGGAAAAAAACAAAATAAAAGACCATTTTCAACATTTAATAACTTAAAATATATTTAATTTTAAGACGCAATTTTAATTAAGAATGAAAGATATAAGTATTATTTTTCATTTCAAATATTTAAAGAAATGAAAGATGAAGAATTAGCATTTACAGGGTGCTCTAAACTTTCAGATAGTTGACGAGAAGAAAATCAGCATAACAGATTACGCGCACGATTACAAAATAAATTTTGCAACTAGAATGAAAATTTTCGTGCCTACTTATACTTCAGAGTGTAATAATTACACTGAACTTAAATAAATTTGTATTTAAAGCATTTTTATATTTTTAATACAAAGTTGTACTCAGCTAATGCAAAATTTAGATAATTTCATCAATATAATCACCTAAAAAATTATTTTATTTTTTCAATAAAAAGGAAATTTTAGGTTCAGTTTATACAGACTAACATGAAACATATATTTTGAAAATTGCATGAAAAAATATTCAGAAGTTTTTGAGATATCGTGCGCGTTATGCCCAAAAATGTCATTTGGAGAAAAATAACTCCAAAGATTCGGAAACACCGCTTCAGCTATTGAGCGGGTATAATTCTAAAAGTCATAACTTCTGTTCTAATTTGAATTTGACTATAACAATTATATCAAAATGTTCAGAAAAGAATGAAGTGTAACATCTAAAAAATTTAAAATTTCGAAAATTTTAAAGCTTTAAGAGTCCTGAGACCCCTTAATCATTTGTACAGAATCAAAAGTTTATGTTCCTCTCATCTTATTAACAACAACACTAAAGAATTAATATTTGATGCATTAAATCAAAATTTTCCTAAGAAATTTATATATTCTTTAGTCTACAATTAGTATATTAATGACCTAAACAATGGATAGGTATTGGTGTTGTTTATGACGGTCGATTATCTACGCAAGGGATATAGGCACAGGGGGATGCCCTCCGTGGGGGTCTTTCTAAGGGATCCTAACCAATATTTACGCAAGGTTCGAAGAAAACCACGGAAAACTCCGAACATTTGAGGCCGACGGGTGCGATTGAGCTCGAACCCAGCACCTCCTGTCTACTAGATTTGAGAGCAGCACCTCTCAACCACTGGTAGGGCCTGAAACTCATAGGAGTAACGGACCTTCAGCCTTTTCCTTAGGTTTTCCGGAAATGTTATTGCTTTATTAGCAGCTTCCGGAAATGAAAATCTACAGAGACAGTCACAGGCCCTTCTGCTATGGCACTATTATACCTTCATATATCTAAGTTGAATGCAACATATAATTTGGCTTTGTTTATTGCTATGTGTTTCACAAAAATTACAGGTAAATGATTAAAAACATCTGTAGTTGAAAAATCTCCCTTTTATAGATAAAAGTAAATGTTGAATTTTAGTATGAAATTTATTTTAACATTTATTCCAAAATAGTTATTACAGAAAAGAAAAAAGATTTAAAATTGTCAATTTCAATATTTGTAACTGCTTGGAAACACAGAAGAAAACAATGGAACATACCCTATACCTCTCTCTCTTTCTCTCAGTTATCCCATTTCTTCCTTCAGGTAGTATATTTAGTATATTTCTTATTACGTCAACCATGCTGCTTATTAGGCTTGGTATTTCGAATTATGGTAACCTCCCCCCTTTTATTTACAGTTTTAATAAGTGTCAAAATGAAATTTCAAAATAGAATTAATGTTGATCTGTAAAAATGAGATTTTTCAACTACACATGTTTTTAATCTTCCAACTGAAAAAGTTATAATACATATAAATTAGTTTTTAGTTTCCCATCTAGAGTTTAGTTTAAAAAAAATAATACTGTAAATAATAACTAATACTAAACTAAGGAAATAAATAACAGTTGAGTAAAAATAAATATTAGTGTTTAGTTCAAGTAAAATTATCGTTGTCCCACCTCTGCAATTGGCTTATTTTTACCCCCTCTCCCCTAAATGCGAAAGATGTGCATACAGTCAGATTTCAATATGTAAAATTAAAATAAGTCTGAAACTATTTCTACATTATTGAAAAAAAAATCTCCGCTCTACTTCGCAATACATATATGTTGGCCTTATATTCGATATCCGAAAAACTGTTTCATTCGCCAAACCGTCGCCAAGCGAGCAGGAATGAAGCTAAGAAAATAATAAAAAGGTCAAAGCTGGCCCTGGTCTTTTTTATATTTTTTCATTTTATTTTATTTTATTTTATTTTATTTTACTATTTTATTTTTTCCTTCGTTCTTTTCCATCCGAAATCTCCAGGAAAGCATTCTAGTTTCCTGAAAATGTTCTTCACGCGGCGGTTCTTTTCTTTCCTTTGCCCCTCTCTCTCTCCACTCTTCTATCCATTTCTCCTCTCTCTCTCTCTCCCTCTCTCCCCGGTGTTTCCAATTCAAATAAAATGCACAAAGATTCTATATCTGAAGAGATGCATCACCCAGGAACGATAGCTATTTTTGTAGAAGAGGCTATGAGGACCCGAAAACTTTCTGAGAGATTTTTAAATCGTTTATATATTCTCCGCGAAGAAAATTCTCTCTCGGGTTATGAGACTCTGAAGTGATCTTTCAAATTTCGTGCTCGCAGCAACCGTATTCCAGGTAAACCAAATAAAATATATACTTTTATAACTGTGATATTAAACTTCCAATAAGTTTGAACGGACAGTTTTTTTTTCATTAAAATGAGCGATCTGCGTAAGAGGAAGATTGACAAGATCTGGAATATTTTTTAGAAACCTTCAAGCACATATAGCAATAGAATAAGGTCTTATATAATTATTGGGTCGTTCGGAAAGTCGTGTCCGTATGCGAAAGTCAATTCGTACCGGAAAATTCTGCCCGGTAATTATTAGACATTAGATATCGGAATCAATGTCTAATAATTAAATGATAGAATTTTCCGGTACGAATTGATTTTCCCAAACGGACACGACTTTCCGAACGACTCAATATAGTATATGAAAATCACAACTATAGGTATAACAAAGAACCTTTACAGATTTATTTTAAAAATAGTAGAATATTTTATCCATCAAGATTTTATTTGCCATCCATTATCCGAGAATCAATACAGATCTTTTTACGTTGTGAGAATATATGCAGTGATTCAGCCTCCATGGAGTTACCTAAAATTTGGAAAGAGATGCTCTGCAGAATAAAAAGAATATAAAGTAATTCACGTTCACAAATATCAATTTTTATTATTGCACTTAATTTCATTATACATGAGATCTCGTGATTTTTGTTTACCATTTTTTTTTTTTGTGAAAATATTTGTATTATTATAGATCTTGAGAATGTCAGCGTCTGAGCGAGGAAACAAGTCGATCTTAATAAAGGTATTTATTTGCCTTGTAAGTGTATATTTATCACTTTTAACAAGCATTAACTTAATTTCAGGATAGGTCTTATTTTGCTTAGAATTCAAACATTTATTAAAATTTGGTATTCGGATACCTCACCTGAAATATATAACGTTACCTCCTTTCTCCATCTCTTAAAATTATTGAGATCCATTGACAAAGCACACTAAAAAAGCTTGCATAAAAGGTCAGCAAAAACAATAATTTTTTGAGAGATTTTTAAATCGTTTATATATTCTCTACAAAGAAAATTCTCTGTCGTGTTCGGAGACTCTGAAGTTATCTTTCCGATTTTGGTAACCGTATTCCGAGTAAACGAAATAAAATGTATATTTTTATAACTGTGATATTAAACTTCCAATAAGTTTGAACGGACATTTTTTTTTCATTAAAGCGAGCGATCTGCGTAAGAAGAAAATTGACAAGATCTGGAATATTTCTTTAGAAACCTTCAAGCACATATAGAAATAGAATAAGGTCTTATATAATTATATATAAAAATCACAAATACATAACAAAGAATCTTTACAGAATGATTTTAAAAATAGTAGAATAATTTATCCATCAAGATTTTATTTGCCATCCATTATCTGAGAATCAATACAGATCTTTTAACGCAGAGAGAATATATGCAGTGATTCAGTCTCCATGGAGATACCTACAATTCGGAAAGAGATGCTCTGCAGAATAAAAAATTTCGAATTCGAAATATCTCCGAAACTTGTTGAATTAATATAATATAAGATCAATATGGTTCTTTGTTGTGGTAGCTGAGATCAGACTTGGAACTGGAACGGTAAAAAAGCTGTGGTGGTGACATACGAGTCGTAGCATTTATAGTTTATTTACAAAATGCTCATACGAAAAAATGGCTTTTAAAATAAATTTCACAACTTTATTTCAATACATAATTGATATTTTTCACATAAAAATGTTTTTGGTGTTATTAGTAGGTAATTTTTAAATAATTGACAATGCATAGCTAAATCAAATCTTAAAAAATATATAATAATAATAATAAAGTATGTGTGTATGTGTGTGTGTCTATTCGCTGTGTTCTGAGGAGACCGCTTCAAAATTTGGGAGGAAGACTTCTATGTATGTAGTTATGCACCTTGAAGCCCGATTTTGGATTTCTTGATTAGAATTATTTTAATTTAATTTTTTCTGCAATTTTTACGTTTTTTTTGGGGTGATTTTTCTACATTAATAAAAATAATTCTGTTTCAATCTTTTAGCCCAATATAGTATTCAATAAAGTTAATTCGTAATTTATACAGCTATTTTTTTAATTTTTTGCGAATTTTTTTTATGCGATTTTGATGCTTTTTTTGTATTTTGCGGCGATTTTTTTGACATTGGTAAAAAGAACTCATTTTTAGAGTTTTAGCCTAATATAGTAAATTTTGTCCTTTACGATTTTTGAATATGAGAGATTTTTAATGCGATATTCAAAGCGATATTTAGATTTTTTTTGCATTTCGAGATGATTTTATGTCATTGATGTAAGAATTCCCATTAGATGATTTATTCCCATTACATGAGTTTTACGCCTTTGTATTAAATCCCCCCCCCCCCCCCCGCGATTTTTTAATATTTAGCTATTTTTAATGCAATTTGTAACGTTTTTTCGAGTCCCACGCCGACTTTTTGACATTCGTAAAATGAATTCATTTTAAAACTTTCAGCCTACATACATAGACAATGGCACTACAATCCATGTAGGATTTTGACCTCCCTCAATATACCTCGCCAGACCTTCTGATCTCTGACCTTCAATTTATAATTTACAATTTGGTTTTGGCTAAATATTTCTCTACCTCTTCTATCCATCTCTTCCTGGGTCTACCAATACTTCTTTTCCCTTTAATTTACTATTATAGATCTTCTTTGTGCTTCTCTCATCCCTCATTCTGATTAGATGGCCTAATCATTGCATTCTTAAACTTTCAGCCTAATATCCTCCTGAGACCCCGCATCCATTAAAATGGATGTTTTGTTTCAACCTACTAATCACATCAAATATTTCTTTAGAAGTAAGTCCTGATACTCTAATATAATATACACTTCAAAGATTACTCTTAAGTTTTAGAATCTGGCAATGACTTCTGATTTGTTTGTAATATGGCGAAGTTGGTGAGTCAACGTAGTATTCGACCAGGTGTTAGTAAGTTCCAATTTTTCTTTACTCATTTTATTTTTTAAAGCACATTTTAGAGTGTATATGTTAATTTTAACGTTTTTGTAGTACCCTAGCTAGTTTTTAATTATAATTTGGCTATATGTATTGCTCTAAAGCTCAATTTAAAACATTTATTAAAATGGATGTTGGGGTCTTACTTGAGTAAAGTTTTATAGTCAGTTTTAATATTAATTTTGGTTTTAATCAAGTTCCAATTTTTGATGTTTATTTAATCTCACTGTAATGTTTTAATTACTTTTTATAAAAATACATATATAACATTTTTATAAAATATTACATATTTTCTATTTTATTTTAACCAAAAGATTAACAACATTAGAAATAATAGCAAATAGGAATGACTGCTGTCTTGATTTTAGTGATTCTAGTGATGAATATTATAATATTAATAAAATTTATGCAGATTCTTCTGAAGCTGAAAATAAGGCTACTAAAGAATCAGTCAATAATTTTGCTGATAGCTCATTTAGTTAAACTAACAGAAGCGAAATATCAAAAGCCCAATATTTGATTTGAAACAGGTCTTTGCAGTAAGTTCAAGTTATGATTTATGTACATATAATTTTTTTTTAATGTGTAAATTAAGACAATTATTTTTCGCTAACTTTTTCTTTTGTTAGAAATTCACAAATATAAAGAAAAAATAAATTAATACAATAAAGAATATTTTTCACAAGCATCATGAAATCTGATTTTAATTATGTTTCCTTTTAGGTTCGCTCAAGTATTCCATATCCTCTTGATATTTCACAACAGCTAGAACAAGAAGCAAAAGTGCACATAATCATTAAAGTACATCATTATTTTAGACATTACATTGATAATAATATGTTTTTAAAAGAAAACTAAACTTAGATGTCCAAGTTGCAATATATTTTTGTACATTACCAGTGAAAGAAATTATTTCAAAGATTTATATTTGGCTTAAATATTTGTAAAATAATTCAGTGTTGTTCATTAAATTAATAATAGTAAATATATATATGTTTCAATTTATTGTTAATTTAGCGCTTTTCAGTATCACTTTAGATGAAAAAAGTTGAAATGAACTGTGTTTACATTTCCTCATATTTAAGACCTGAACATCCATTAATATCCATTCATATTGTCCTTACGAAAAAAAAAAAAAAAAAAAAAAAAAAAAATTAAAAATCTTTAAAAATAATATTTTTTTTTACCCTTTTGATGAAAGTAAAGTAGTAAAGACAAAGATACAGTGTTTCAAATGTTCTTGGCTCTCAGGAGGATATAGTAAATTTTGTCCCCTACCATTTTTGAATTTTAGCGATTTTTAATGCGGTTTTCAATGCGTTTTTTTTTTTTTTTTTCTCGGCGATTTTTTGACATTTAAAAAAGTAATTTGGTTTGAAACTTTTATCCTAATGTAGTAAAATTTGTCCTCCAGGATTTTTTATTTTTAGCGTTTTTTTTATGCGGTTTTCAATGCGATTTTTAGAATTTTTCGAATTCGCAGCTATTTTTTGACATTGGTAAAAGGAATTCTATTTCAAACTGCTAGCTTAATATAGTAAATTTTGTCCTCTACGTTTTTTTAATTTTAGCGATTTTGAATGCGATATTCAATGTGATTTTTACTGATTTTTAGAGGTTTTTAGCGTTCCTCGCCAGTTTTTGGCCATTCATGAAACATTTCTGATTACAATGTTTTACCCCGTTATAGTAAATTTTGAATCCAGCTATTTTTTAACATTTAGTGATTTTTAATATAATTTTTAATGCGATTTTTTTTGTGCCGTGGTGATTTTTGACATTTGAAAAAAGCTTAATATATTAAATTAATATAATTATAAAGCTTAATATGTAAAATACTTTTAGCTTAATGTATTAAATTTTGTCTTCCTTAATTTTTGAATTTTAGCGATTTTTTGCCATTTATGAAAATTTTCCGATTACAGTGTCTTATAGTACCATTATAGTAAATTTTGATCCCTGAGATTTTTGAATATTTGCTGATTTTTAATACGCTTTTCAATTTCATTTTTTAGCGATCTTTTGAGTTTATACAGCAATTTTTTGGCAATCGGAAACCGAATTCGGTTTCAAGTTTTTAGCCTTATATAGTAAATTTTCTGCTACTCGAGCTTGTCATTTTTTAGCGATTTTTAATGTGATTTTCAATTTGGGTTTCACCGCATTTTTTTAAAAAAAGAATTTGGTTTCAAACTTTTTAGACCACCATAGTGAATTTTCTCCTGTGCGATTTTTGATTTTGTAGCTCTTTTTATCTCGATTTTTAGCATTTTTTGCGTTTTATGGCACTTTTTTGACATTAATAAAATGAATTACATTTCAAACTATTATCCTAATGCACTAATTTTTGTCCTTCGTGATTTTTAAAATTTTTGCGATTTTTTTCGTTTCGTCGGGGATTTTTTTTTTTTTTACACCCGATTTTTTTAAAACCTAATTTCATGACCTGTCTTCTTTTCAATAAAGTTCATTCAGATTTTGCACAGCAATTTTCGA
Organism: Maratus speciosus; assembly: GCA_963932465.1. Taxonomy (NCBI): domain Eukaryota; kingdom Metazoa; phylum Arthropoda; class Arachnida; order Araneae; family Salticidae; genus Maratus; species Maratus speciosus. The sequence continues at coordinate 428,847,741 of OZ010794.1, forward strand.
ATTTCTTATGTGATTTTTAGATTTTTCTTGCGTTTTGCAGAGATTTTTTGACATTCGTAGAAGAAATTCTGCTTTAATCTTTTAGCCCAATCCAGTAATTTTGTCTTCTGCGGTTTTTTTTTTTTTAACATTTTAGAGTTTTTTCGCGATTCACTGCGATTTTTCCACATTCTTAAAAGGAATCCAGTTTCAGTGTTCTAGCCCAATGTAGTAAGCTTTTTTTTTTCTTTTCAATGAAGTTTATTCGGAATTTGTGGAGCGTTTTTAAAATTTTTTCGAGATTTTTTATTGTGATATTTAGAGTTTTTTCGCCTTTCGTGCTAATTTTTAACAGGCCCTGGCAAAACCGATCCGTCAGCTATAGTACTTTATAAACCCAGTGAAATATATAAAGGTATCCTGTTAAATATTGCTGTATGGTATACATGTATATATTTTATGGATTTATAGTTACTAGTAGAACAATTTCCGACAAAGAGGATGAATTGAGATCAACTAGTATAGATGTAAAGCCACTTACAAAGTTATGAGGTTTTGTATGGAGGTGCTTAAAAAGTTCGTTATAACTTAAAAAATTTATAACATTTACGAAATGTTCTATTGAGCTCAGTTTGAACCTTGATGTTTACAAAGAGTCGGATTTTTTCTGGCAACAGGAAAACAACTGGTTCAAGGTTATCTAAAGTAAGTTGAGATTTCCAAAAAACGGTTAAAATTTAACAAATTGTCGTACTGGAGTGATGTTTACACCAAAACAATTCTCAAAAATTGGAATTTTTTGTGAAAAAAATATTTCAAAGCGACCCATAAGTCCAGTCACATTTCAAAAACTCATAAAAATTTAACAAATTGTCGTAATGAGCTTTATTTGCACCATAAAACTTCTCAAAAAGTAGAATTTTTTGTGAAAGAAAATAGTTCAAAGAGAGACATAAAACCACCCACATTTCAAAAACTCATAAAAATGTAACAAATTGTCGTAATGAGCTTGGTTTACACCATAAAACTTCTCAAAAATTAGAATTTTTCTTGGAAAAAAATATTTCAAAGAGACCCATAAGGCCATTCACATTTCAAAAACCCATGAAAATTTAAAATTTTCGTAATGAGCTTAGTTTACAGAATAAAACTTCCCAAAAAGTAGAATTTTTCGTGAAAGAAAATAGTTCAAAGAGAGACATAAAACCATCCACATTTCAAAAACTCATAAAAATGTAACAAATTGTCGTAATGAGCTTGGTTTACACCATAAAACTTCTCAAAAATTCGATTTTTTCGTGGAAAAAAAATATTTCAAAGAGACCCGTAAGGCCATCCACATTTCAAAAAACAAAAACCCATGAAAATTTAACAAATTGTCGTGATCAGCTTGGTTTACACCATAAAACTTCTTAAAAAGTACCATTTTTCGTGAAAGAAAATAGTTCAAAAAGAGACATAAAACCAGCCACATTTAACACATAAAAATGTAACAAATTGTCGTAATGAGCTTGGTTACACCATAAAACTTCTCAAAAAGTAGAATTTTTCTTGAAAGAAAATAGTTCAAAGAGAGGCATAAGGCCATTCACATTTCAAAAACCCATGAAAATTTAATAAATTGTCGCGATGAGCTTGTTGTTGGTTTACACCATAAAACTTCTCAAAAAGTACCATTTTTCGTGAAAGAAAATAGTTTAAGACGACATAAGTCCATTCACATTTCAAAAACTCATAAAAATGTAACAAATTGTTGTAATGAGCACGGTTTACACCATAAGACTTGCCAAAGGGTCAGAATTTTTTCAGGAAAAATTAGTTCAAAGTAAATTTGAACTGTGTTTACTTTTGCCACAAAAACTATCACACTTTGCCATTTCTTATGCTGCCAGGGCCATAACCAAATGCTGTGGACTGAGCCCTTCCTAGAAATCTGTAGAGCCTTTCTCTAGTGCTCATAATATTTTAAATAATAATAATAGCACAACTATTACTTTTCACTGCATGCACGCTTTAAAATCGTCAAAATACAGAAATTCATCCAAAATCTAAAAAAAAAACTGAGATTAAAAAAAAAATAAGTACAATATTTTATTATCAAACATACAAAAGAGTTCAGAATTAGCCCACCAAAAAAATTCAGAGCCTCCTCTGACTTCAGCGCTTAATTAGAACTCTGTATGACACAAACCGCACTCTAATACAAAAATTTGTTAAATTTTAAAGAACTTTTAAAGTTGTAACGAACTTTTAACACAACCGGTATCTCTAAGTAGATACCTTATTATTCTAATCGTAAGTTAAAAATGGCGAGCGCAGTCCATCCCTGCAATGATACTCACCTTTCTTGTCGTGAGAGACTCCTCCCTGCCTCCTGTCATTTCCATTTCTGGTTTCTATAACTCGAAACAAACGTCATAATTACGCTTACCTTCACCCAATGGGAAAAACAATTGTAAGCAGTGACTTTAATTGGACGACAGGACATCAAACTGCACGCAATAAGAAACTCAGCACGCTACTTTGCTAGTTTTTAATGCACTTTTCTCTAGTTCAGTGATTTTTTAAGTTAAACAGTCAAAATATTTGAAAGCATCAATTTTTCTTTGTGGTTAATACCATCTGTATATATATTTACTTTACTTATCATCTACAGATTTTTTTATGATGTGTTTTAAATAAAAATTATATAAATATCATTTGATCAAATGTTTTGCAATTACAAAATGCTTTAATATATCTATATCTATATCTATATCTATATCTATATCTATATCTATATCTATATCTATATCTAACCATCTCTCTCCCTCTCTCTCTCTGTATATATATATATACATATTTATTTAAAAGATTGCTAAAAACATTTAGCTACCGTTGTTATATATTTAAAAAATATATAAGATACCATGATTAATAAGAAAAAAGTTAAAAATGAATTCTTTGCATTCAAAATATAAAGATACCAAAATATAAAGATATCAGATTGGACTGAAATTCATATTCTTTAGCTTTTTTTATATAAAGATGAAACCACACACTTTATTTGTGGAACTCAAGGCATTTGGGGCCTGATGTATCTGTCTAGGTTCCACAAATTTCCATTATTCATTTTCTCCCTTTTTTTTCTTTTATTTTACCATGTTTTTAAAATCTATGTTGAATATGTTTAGGGGAAAAGTTTATCAATGAATAAATTTCTTTTTATTTATAATTTCGCAATTTTTGTTGGTAATTTGTAATGTTTTTTAATGGTTTTATATATTCATATATATATATATATACATATATAAGATTGTCTATTGCTAAAAATCTATCTAACCATTGTTGTATTAGCTGAATTATATAAGATACCATTAATAAGAAGAAATGAATTCAAAAGGAATTTGTGACGATACAAAGTGAAAGTATATAAAAGTAGATGTACTGATGATTCTGCCTCAATTCCACAAACATTTCAGTTTTTACAATATTTTGGAATATTTCAATAATGGTCAATATTTTACTAATTTTCCAATCTCTTATCTCGCTTATTATTATAATTTATTTTTGGACATTTTTATAAAAGGTGCGGCTTTATTTTTTATTATCATTTCCGCATTTGTGAACGATAAATGTATGTTGTTTTATAATGGTTATATATATATATATTTATTTATTTATATATAACCATTAAATAAACATTACCGACCACCAACAAAAATTGTGATATTATGAATGAAATGACAATAATACAGTTTCCCCCAACACACTTAACATAGATACCAAAAACATAGTATATACCAGCTGTTATGCATAAAATATAGTCCCTTGTACTATATTACGAATATTAATATGGAAGAAAAAGAGAAAAATATGGATACCGATAAAAAAAATTGAAAAGCTTATACATTGAATTACGTTATCAAGAGTACAGAATTCAATTATATAAGCAAAATAGTCGTTTTCTGCGAGAAAAAAAGCTAAAAGCTGAAATTATATATATATATATATATATATATATATTTATGAGTAATTAAGATGAAAATCACATTTGTGAAAATATATATACAAAAACACAAATCACCGAATGTGACAATTACCAGAGGAGCCTCACGTCTAAAATGTATAGCAAATTTTAGTGAAGATATCCTATTGCAACAAATATTGAGGGCCTAAGGACTAAAAAATATACTATTAACATCCTTATAACATATCGAAAAAACTTAGGATGATTGAAATATATTAACAAGGAGAGGGTCCAAGGTTGGGGTCACCGAATACGATAAACGTTTGTGTATCGATACAGTATTGTTAGTATATAAATATATGACAGCCTAAGGCGCAACATCCAGGGGGTCTCGAGAAAATAAGTCACAAAGTTTACGCTATAGTTTATAATTGGATAAATTTCTTTCTTTAGCGAGCGGCGCAGTAGCATGGTCGTCAGCAAAGGGATTTGAGATTTTACTTTGTCAGTTCGAATCCCGCTGGACCTTTTTCTTTTAGGAACGAAAATTTTCATCAATTATTTTCAAACCGCGATTGAAAAAAACATGTATAATAATTTAAATTTACGAAAAATATAAATGTATGTTTAGTAGTATATAAGTGCATTTTTAACTACAAAATTTTGCATGTTTAAATATATAATGAAAAGTAAAAAAAAAAAAAAGAGGCATATTTATATGTCTATAGGTATTTTTTTGTTGTTATTTGAGATTGTTTACAGTTATTTTAATGAATACCTAATATTTTTAACAGAGAAATGAAATACATGAACAAATATATTTTTGCATTTTGTTTACATATGCAAATACTTTGCATATTTCATGGTTTATTAAAAATGTGCTTTAATATTTTTAATGTGATTTTTTATAGTCTGGGATTCTTGATTTTAGCAGTTCAACCCCCCCCCCCCCCTGTTTAATATGTTTATATAATGCAGTTTAATTATATAAATACAACTTTAACTAAGAATCTTTGCATGTTTATATATTTAATGAAAAGTAAAAATAAAATAAATGAATAATAATGATAAAAAACTAAAACAAAGTCAATTGGAACTTCTATAGACCATAAAATTACGCAAATTTAAAAATTTATTTACTGTTATTTACATAAATAAGCTGTTATTCTTCACATAATGAATTAAAATACTGTGAAATAAATTAAAATACGTTATATAAAATTATAACATGCTGTTTTATTTTTTAAATTGTAATTTTTCGATTTTCGTGTTAATGTATAAATATATCGTTTTTTAACAACTAGCTTTTTAACTTTCGAATTTTTTAAAACTTCGATTCTCATACTTATAGTTAAAATAACTGTCTATGTGCTTTAAAATAAGTTCTAAAAATATATGGAATTGCTGAAAATAATTACTAAGTAGGCAATAACTACAAAATCAAGAATACGAAAAAAAAAAATCCATTTTAAAATTTAAAACAATATTTTTACAAAATCATGAAATGTTTGAAATATTTGCATAATGAAACAAAATAAAAATAATATATTTATTCACATATTAATATCGCGTATTTTTCTTATTTTTCCTGTGAAAAGTAGTAGATTGTTCATTGAAATAACTGTAAATAATTTTAAATAACAAAATATTTCTGGTTTATAGACATATAAATTAGCTTTTTTTTAATTAAATATTTAAGAGAAAGAGTTTAAAATGAAGATAGGGACTTTCTTCAAATGGAGGATTGATAAGGCTTTTTAAATTTCTTACTCAGAAAGCTCGGAAATTTAAACTTAATTGCAGGGAAATTTCGTCGCTATGAAATAATGGTTAGTGTTTTAACACTTATAGAATAATAGAGGATAAAAATTATTACATATTAGACATATTTTTAATGAGACATAATTTGATTGTTAGATGTAAAATATGAATATTATATTTTTAATTAAATTCGAGAAGAAATATTTGTTTTTCCAATAAAATCTAATTTTTTTTGGTTGATTGTATTAAGTTGATTGTGTCTATATTTTTTAAATATGCTCGTTTAGAATATATTTCACATACGAATATATTTTTAATGCTCGAAAAAATAAATTGCGAATAAGTTTAAATGAATGAGAAAATTGCTGCTTTATTAAATTCGAAAGCATTATTTTTCAAATTTTAGCTGCTTAAAAAGCATATAGCCAACACAATGAAAAAGCATCCAAGCCGGAAACCGAACCCGGGTCCGCGGTACAGCGTACCGACGTTCTACCAACATAACCACTTGGAACGACACCCGACCTGCTACTTCTCACTATCATATGTTGGCAAGGCAATTTTCTACAGAAAAATTTCCAAAATATATCTAGCATTATTTTTGTTTGTTTGTTTTTAAATAAATTCGAAAAATTTTTAAATGAATTTTCAGTTTTCATTTAAAAAATAAATTCGAACTTTGATATTAATACAGCCAATACGCATGCGAGCAGGGAATAAACAGAATTTCCCCCTCTTTTTCAGACTTTCGGGATGAATTAACGGAAAATGCATATTTTCTAGGATTACGGAAATTATTTGTTTAGAAATGACGAATAATTTAGCGTTTAAAGACGAATTTTTCAGACAGTGTAGAAAAAGCGTATTAAAATATTTTAAAGTCAAAATAAACGCTTAACGATGAGTTCATAAGGAAATGTCATAGAAATCCTTTTTAAAAGTTGACCAATATCATTTGAAAATAACTTTTTTACAATCTTTTATTTAACTCTATCTGGTTTGTGTATGTAAAGATAGAATTTTACGAGCGATTTTTAAGGGGTCTCAGTACTCTTAAAATTGGATTTTTTTTTTTTTTTTAAGACCATTTTCAACATTTAATATCTTAAAATGTATATGATTTGAAAACACAATTTTATTTGGGATGAAAGATATGTTCTATCATTTCATGCGTATTTAAAAAATTGCAAAGATACAGAATTAGTATTTATAGGGGCTCCAAACTGTCAGACATTTGTGGAGCAGAAAATTGGTATAACAGCTTATGCGCAGAATTACAAAATGAATTTTGCAACTATAATTTTTTTCTGTCTAATTATTCTTCAGATTGTAATAATTACACTGAACCTAAAGAAATTTGTATTTAAAGCAGTTTTATATTTTTTAACGCAAATAATTTGTATTTAGCTAATACAAAATTTTGAAAATTTCAACAATACAATCACCTAAAAAATATTTTTTTGAACAATAAAAATGAAATTTTAGGTTCAGTTAATACAGACTAACATAAAACACATGTTTTAAAAAATTCCTGAAAAAATATTCAGAAGTTTTTGAGATATCCTGCGCGTTATGCCCAAAGGCGAAAGTTTTCCCTGTGGAGAAAAGTGACTTCAAAGTTTCGGAAATGCCGCTTCAGCCATTGAGCAGGTATATTTCTAAAAGCCATAACTTCTGTTCTAATGGGGATTTAGAGGAAATAATTATATAAAAATGTTCAGAAATGATAGGAGTTTAACATCTAAAAAAATAAAAAAATAAATAATTTTGTAGTTTTAAGAGTCCCGAGACCCCTTAAACCACTTCCTGGTAGGCTAGAATTATAAAAATCATGTACAAAAGTGTATTTCTGATGGCAGTATACAGCATTTTAATATTTTTACGGCTTAATTATTAATTAATATATTAATTTTAAGGCATTTTCCAATTAGCCCGCGACAGGGATAGTTCTCCAAATATTCTCTGTAACCCGTACTATTGTTTGTCAATAAATGCTCTCCAAAATATACCAAAGCGCTATGCAAGTGTACCAATGAAACATTTTAAATTATAAATGAAAAAATGAAATGTGTAATATTAAAAAAATACGCTTTTATCAATTAATAAGTTAAATATTAATTTACAATTATTCGTTCAGAAGTTAATTTAGAAATACTAAAAAGATAGCTTAAATAATGTTTAAATTTTTCTTATGTTCCCTTTCTTAAAAAATAAACAAAGCAAAAATTATATATTTTAAAATAAATTCATTTACTTGAGCTTTCTACCAGGAGTAAAAAAACGGTGAATTTTTAATAATCTAGTTCATTGCCCACACCAAATTAATGTATTATAACGGAAATTTTTATGTAAAAACATAAATTGCAGCCCCCCCCCTAAAAAAATGGATTTTTAAGTTGATCTTTGAATTCTTGTAAAAGAGTGCTTTTTTTTTTAACTTTTAAAACTTTTATACTTAATTATTGAAATCAATATTGCACTGTCCATAAACAGAAAGGCCAATAAATTAACTCACCTACTAAAAGAGATAATTATCGATTAATTCTACTAAATCACCTGTCCCATACAAACCTTCAATTTTTAATGAATTTTGTCTAATACTATGTTCATAATAAATAAGCTCTATGACATAAGCACAGTGAGAAAGAGTCTTCTGTTTCTAGTTTCTACAGTTCCGTTATCTGTATGTATCGACCTCTTCGCTGTCTTTTTTTGACAACATCAAGAACTCATGCAACTAGGTTAATTTAATCAAATTATAAATAAACTACAAGTTATGGCAAAACGTGCAACACCATGACAAAGCACTGCTATCCTACAAGCATCGTATACATGTTTAAATTAATACCAGTTTTCGATGGCTTATGAATTTTAATGAGATTTATATGGTGCTTGTCAAACTTTACTTTTATTATTTTGAAAGCTAAAAATGATGGCTTAGGTTAGTAAGTAAACAGTTGTACTGAAGTGTAATGGTTTTAAATAGAGAAACAAGTCTGTAATTAAGAATATTTTTTGAATAAAATGTTTTAATTACCTTTTAATGTTTTTCGATGAAGATTATTTATTAGATATAAGCAAAAACTATGACAGCCTATTATTAATTATGAAGATTATTTGTTCAACATCAGACAAAAAAATAAAATAAAATGATAATTTTCTAGAATCCATTAGAATTCAAGTTTTGTAATGGCTAACAAAATTAACTATTGTTAAAAAAAAAAAATTAGAGATAATAATACCTCTAGACTTTAATTAAATCCTTTCTTAGTAGTAGTAATAATAGTATGGTAATAGTTACCATTTTTTAAATACCAATCATTTGGTAACGTAACTATGTTATCTCCATACCATAAAAAAAATTTCTGATCGATCAAAGCATTAAAAAAATCTCAGAGACCACTCCAGACAAACCGAAATCATAGATATTTTTTATCAATAAAATATTGAGTTAAAGCAAATAAAATATGCAAAATGTGAAATATATTAGTCTTTATAGAAATGGTCAAATAACCAGTTGCATTGTTTGAACATAATCGACAACAAGGGTAATTACGGGAGAGACGAACCACAGTGTGAGATAGACCAGTCAAATATTCCATTGTCCCACAGATGGTGCAACTATCTTAGTCAGACAAAGATATTTTGTATGGCGTGTAAATTTTTGCTTCTCAAAAAACATAATATTTTTTCAGCTAAAAATTGTTGCATTTGGTAAGTCAAATAATTTTTCATACGCTTGTAGTTATGCATTTAAGGCTCCGTGCACTGAAACCCCCCAATCGCAAAATCCCATGTTAGCTTATGGGAAAACTTTGAAGCGCGATTGCTCATTACCTAATATAATTATTAAAATACTGTTTTCGCCATCAGAAAGTAGACGTCAGATGCCGGTGATGTGGGTTTTTAAAAATTATCTCCGTAAATTTTAAGTACATAAGAAATACCTAAAAGCTTTGAATTTTCCATTTGATTAAATGTTCTTAATTATCATCTTCTTAAAAATACTTAAAATTTACGTAGACAATTTTTAAAAACTCCCATCATCGGCATCTGACGTCTACTTTATGATGGTGAAAACGGTATTTTAATAATTATATTAAGTAATAAGTAATCGCGCTTCAAAATTTCCCCATAGGCTAACATAGGATTTCGCGATTGGGGAATTTCAGTGCAGCGGAGCCTTAAGTAGGGTTTTGTTTATATGTGATCTATCTAGTTTTAATAATGTAATCTCGGGGAACGTTTAGGCTTCTAAATAACCTACAATGGTGACGCAATATGTACAGTGTAGAGTCAGGGTGATGGGTTATACTTCTCACCTAGGCGATCTGGAATGATGGACCATGTCTAGACGGGAGAGATAGACCAGGTTTTTTGTCGCGAGGGGTTGACCATACAATCTTGAATCTCAAATTTAGCTTTATAAGAGCTGAATTTAAAATACTAAAGGATCGCATATTTCTGTTTTCGGAAAATGCCGTTTACTTATATTAGAAAAGGTTCGTCTCTGACATGGATGTAAACATTCAAGAAATACGTGATGACGAGGATGATTAGAACGAAAACATTTCTGTGGGATGCGGCGAAGATTACAATGAGACGAAACAAAAAGTAGATTGGATACAGCGTGTTTCTTATTTGCGTTGGTAGTCCAGTAAAATTAGACCTAAAAAGGCGTCTGCTTGAAGACCCAACCTGAACAATCAAGATAACGATGAGCCTCCTTTCGAAGAACATCAACCAGGCCTTTCAAAGCTACCAAAACGACACTAATGGGAGAACAACTCTGCATTTCTCTTTTTTTCCTATTTACAATCTTATGTTATTATATTAAACTTATAATAGTTATAATTGTACAATTATAATCATGTGATAGTCATAATCAGATTGGTAGGAAAACAAAAATTGGTGCTCTCATCTGTTTGATGTAGGGGAGATCGGGGCTAGTAGGGACATTTTCGACATTTTTGATATTAGCCGTAAGATTTGAACTGAAGCGAAACATTTAGTGTATCATATCATTAGAGTAAATCTTGCGTAACATATTTATAAAACTACTGTTAACAATATTAACGTTTTTCATAACACAAAATGAATTCTGCGTAACCTCGAAATTTGTCACTACTAACCCCCGCTAAGGGGCAAGTTGTGACATGCTTGGGACACATTGTGACACATAAATGACGCATACAATTACATTGTAACATATACAAATTATGTAAGAAAGGCGATTAAATGGGATATCTTAAATCAAGAATGAGAAATTTATTCATTTATAACATTCTTAACACAATAAAACACTTATCATTAAGGTTATTATTAAGGTTCATTTCATAATTCATTATTCATTAAGGTTAGCTGGGTGAAAAAGTTCCACCAGATTCGTCAAGGATAGCTCAGATGGTAGAGCACCGGCGGCTTCAGGCAGGAGATCCCTGGTTCGAATCCTGGTCCGGACATGTTTCGCCCAGTTGGAAATTTACATCTGTTATGATTTATTTACCAATTAGAATAATTGTGTTAAAATTAATCTAGTGAAAATAAAATAGTTAAATTGTTAACACTTGTAAACTCTTAGTCCTTTATAAAGATACTTTTAGAGACACTTAGCATTAAAAAGAAAAAAAAAAGTCTTAATCTGAAAAGAAATAAAAAGTAAGCCAACACTAATCTTTGGCCATATTGACCTTTGACTCGGTAGCCTACTAGAACGTGTAGGCCTATATCCTATATTTTTAATCACTCATTGTCATCGCTTGTTTCAGCGTCGGATTTGCAGTTAATAGAAATATAATAAGGTTCATTTTTGGCACAGTTGACATGCGCCCATCTTTTACATGTCATGCATTGCACCCAGAATTCTATGGGTGTTGAAATTTTGTATTGCTCCAAGCAAACTAGACATAAGCAATTTTCGTCATCTTCAGAGCTACCCAATACTTTCTTCTCCCTTTTTTTCAATAACCTAGGTGTAATTTTTTATGCACTGCTTGGGTTTTCCAGACAGTTTCTTTTTTGCTTTTTCTTCTTCAATTTGTTTTCTGCGTTCTTTTGCTTTTTGTTCTGCTCGAATTTTCTCTTTTACATGTGTGCTTGTTAAAATGGCAGATTTCAATCATTTACGAATAGATCGCTTGCCTTTTCGAGGTCCTGCGCTTAAGGGAGTGGTCTTATTTCTGTAAGACTTACCACTGACACATTGCTATTATCAATTGTCATAGAATCATCTAATTCAATGAGATTTCTTACTTCTGAAGACGGTACTGCAATCTCACCATCATTGATTAAAGTTATTGCTAAAGTGCTTGGTTTATTAACAGTCTCATATTTACTATTTTTTTTTTCATTGTCATTCTGGTCTTTAACGCTCTCATCTCTGATGGATAGCGGTCGATCAGTTACTGAGGAACATAGGAAGTCTTCACCTGTAAAAATGTTCCTATTAAATTCCCAAATTCCACTACAACGAAATCCTGCTGGAATATTTTTTTGGAGTGGCAGCACTAGGAAAGGCTATTTTGACAATACCTGGTACGTCTTAGATCGACACAGTGCTTCCAGGATGCTGGGGTAAGTAGTGACACTGTCACAACGTGCCTCTTAGACTTCGTCACAACTAGCCCCGCGTTACGCCATTTTGAACTTTATTCATTAGTTTCCGAAATGTTGGCATGATTAACAAATGAAATACATAGAATAAAAGCTCAAAACATAAGCATTTAAATAATGTTAGAGAAGTTTACATACCTCAGTACCCTTGTGGCAATGACGATTCCAACGTAGGTCGCAAAATTTACTTTTACGATAGAAAACAAGGTAAATATTTTTATCTCGAAAACAATGTAACACTATACTTCAAAACATACGCAGCACACTGAGACAATCAACCTCTTCACTCACATGACGCGACAGGTACTGCAACCTATTGGCTCAGTCAGGAAGCTCGATGGCACAACTTGCCCCAGGCACAACTAACACCGGTCTCCCCTATTTGTGTTTTATATTTTTCTTAATTACCCGATTTCAATTTATTTTGTTAATAAATACATAAAAGGCTTAAAACTTGGTAAGCAAATGTTAACATATTCCAAATGCAACTACAATCAACTAAAAAGCTTCAAATTGGTGATTGAAATGGATGCATTGTGATTGAATTGCGTTTTCGTCCTCCGATGATGGAATTTGAATATATCGCTAAAATTCTTTTTGATCGTATTTCCAAAAGTATTCATCTTAGAAAAAAACATTGCATATGAAAAATGTAGGAAATTTTCTCTAGTTTAATTTGGTGCAACAGTTTTTTTTCAAAAAAGTTTAACCCTCTAGCGACTACAATGGAAAACCCTAAAAAAGCCCAATTTTTTCATGGTTTTTCGCTTATAACTTTTTAAGCAGACCAGATACGAGGTGCAGAGTTTAAAATCGTGTTCAGCGCCCTAAAAAACATAAAGGAAGTAAGAGAAAAAAAACTTCTCCAAAACTTTCCAGGCAGAATTCTAGATTGACTGGACTATGGCTTCATGAAGGATGTTCAAGGTTTGAAGCAACATGCGGAAATTGTGGGAAGAAATCAAATAGTCAGAAAGAAGTTACTGCAAAACAATCTTAATTCATAGTATACAAGACATTTTCATAAATAAGGTTTAAATCTATTAAGATATTAAAGACTTCAAGAAACAAATTTAATTTTTAGAGGTATGTATTAAAATGTCAAATAATAATTCATGTCAACTTAATGTTCAGTAATTTAATTGTAAGTAAGTTTATTTAATTTTTATGTAATGTAAATAAACTTTTATAAATTTAATATATGTGTGATTATTTCAATATTTTATTGTGGTGTGATTATTTCAATATTTTATTGTGGTCCATCTCTCCAGGAGTACTTCGAGTGAAATGGACCACATAATAAAAATGTAAAAAATATATAATAGAAATTCCTTTAAAGATATAAACTTCTGCATTAGAACTTCTTTAAGAAACATCATGCACTATACATATATACTCTGAAAAGTAAAATATATGTAAATATACGGCTTTTAGAGTGGGAAGAAAAAACATGGTCCTTCTCTCCCGTTATTACCCTATTTGAGAAGCTTCCTTTAATTAGCTTACCTTATACTTGATTTAAAACTTAGCTGAATTTGTATAAATCTACAAAATTGCGTTCTTTATCTGATTTTTAGCTCACAGGCTATTAGATCCTGAAAGCTAAGGTGCCCGCAGGTTCTGTATGTACGTACGTACGTAACGCGATAACTCTTGATAGAAATATCCGATTTGCTTCAATTTTTTTTTCTAGGTTCATTCTCATAAGGCGCTTCCCTGATTAGTTTTGGTGTTTCATTGGTTAAGTATAAAGAGGGGTTATGGGGCTAATCCCCCCTTAACTTAGATAAATGGGTTTCTCATGCAGAATTATCAGATTTGCTTCAATTTTGGTATATCTGTTAATTCTGATAAGACGCTTCCCTGATTAGATTTGAAGTTCATTGTTTAAGTATAAAGGGAGGATCGGGGAGGGGGTAATACCCCCTTAATTTAGATAAATGAGTTTTCTTATCCGATTTGCGTCAAATTCGGTACACCGGTTTATTATGTAATGGTGCTTCCCTGATTAGATTAGGAGGTTCATTGGTTAAGTATAGAGGGAGGGGGGAGTGGGGAGGTAATACTCCTTAATTTAGATAAATGGGTTTTCTTATCCGATTTGCTTCAAATTTTGTATACCAGTTTATTATAATAAGGCGCTTCCCTGATTAGATTTGGATGTTCATTGGCTAAGTATAAAGGGGGAAACTGGGGGCTAATACCCCCTTAATTTAGATAAATGGGTTTTCCTATCCGTTTTGCTACAAATTTGGTATACTGGTTTATACTGATAAGGCGCTTCCCTGACGAGATTTGGAGGCTTATTGGTTAAGTATAAAGATGTGAAACAGGGGAGGGGATAAACTCCCCGCCTTAATTTATTTTTCGAAAGACATTATCCTTTGAAGTAAGAGTATAATATACAATTAGTGTGAATAGAATATGCTCAATGTCATCAGTTTAACTGGGTATTTTCCTTTTTTTTTTTTTTTTTTTCTTTGTGGCTATGGTCTTAGCAAACTGTTTCTAATTTGCATAAATATGGATAGTATCTTTTTATATTTTTTCATTTAGATCAAGTTGGTTTTTACAATCAACTTTTAACCCACTTCCTTTTATGCTAGAATTACACAAATTATATGAAAATGTGTGTTTCCGATGACAATACAACATTTTAATATTTTTAAAACTTAATTATAAATTAATACATTAATTATGAGGCATTTTTATTTAGCCTGCCATAGGTGTTAAATAACCAATTATTTTCTTTAACGCATAGAATTGCATGGGAGTTGAAAAAACAAGGAATTTAAAGTTGCGCCAATAAATGCTCGCCAAAATATGCCACAGCGTTTTGACGCTGCAACAATGAACCATTTTAAAGACTCAAAAGTGGAAAATAAATTATAAATACAAAATGAAGAGTGTAATAAAAAAAAATACGTTTTTATCAATCAATATATTTAAAAGACAAGACTGTTTTTTTTAGTCATTTGGCTTGAGCTTTCTACTGAAGAGATTTTGATAATAATTTTTTTAAATGAAAGCACTTTATTTGTAGATGTACTGCACTCGCTATTTTTCAATTCCTGCTATTAGTTCACACTCTCCCTATATATATATATATATCTTGTTCAAATTTTCAATCGTTAATAAAATACTTTTTATTCATCCTGCCAAGCTGAAATAATTTTTTTTAAACTTGTACTGGATGACAATTGATGTTAATACAGTTTTTTCAAATATTAATTCATTAATTAAATTTTAATTAATTAATTTTAGTTTTATATGGGAGACAAAATGGCGGCCATTGGTTATTGAACAGCATTTAATGCATCTTCATATCTATAAGGGGGGCTACCGTTCTGTCGCCAAATACCGCCAATTTTGTCGCCAACTTGGCGATATATCGCCAAATTTGACGACCAAAATGAGTCGCCAAAAGTGACGCGAACTTGGCGATATCTCTAATATTTTGCCAAATTCCCATTGACTTCCATTGTAAACCAATAGGGTTTACTTGCTTATGGAAAATCAACAAATTGAGATATTTTAATGCAACAAGAACTAATATTAGCTTAAGGGATTACATTAAATTTTTCTTTGATGACATAAGTAGGAATTAACTTTAAAAACAGAATTTTTATATTACTTATTTTTTTAAATAATCTCATTTTTATATTTTAATTTAACCCTTAAATGCCGTGTGTTGCTTTTCGGCAACATACCCAATTTAAGCTTCTAAAATACTATTAGAATAATATTGAAGCTATAATGCCAAATGATGCCAATAAAATACATTCTGAAAATATTATTAAATTGATTTTCAACATGTAGATGGCAACACTTGTGCTGTTTAAGAATAAAGTTAGATTTTTTTTTAATTGTTGCTACATGTTCTTTTTGTTTTGTTTGGAAGCTTGCGAAATACCCTATTTTGTTCTGCATAGTGAGCAAGTAAAATGTTTTTCTTATCATAGTTCGTAAAATTCTTGTGTGTTTAATATTATACAATTTTATCAGGGAAAATTATTTTTTCAATTAAAGAGCAGTATTGCCGATTAGTAACAAACTGTTTTTTAGCCGTAAACCATACTTAAAACAAAATATGATTTTTTAAAAGTATATTTTCCATGATTTATTTAAAAAATGAAAGCCGAAAAAAATTACTAAAATGATTTTTGGAAAATAAGGCATATAAGGGTTAAATTTAAAAGTGTTTTATGAATTTTCTTCCCATTGGCGGCCATAGGGTTAGTTGCATTGTTGAAAAGAGAATCGGAGCATTAGGATTTTCCATATCATTACGGATACCATTTTCGTATTACAATTAAAAATATTTTTTTAAAAACTTTTGAACAGAAAATGACGTCACGATTTTAAATAGCGCATTTTTTCACGATTTCAAATAACTCATATTTTTGCTTATAAAGCTGTTACATTTCAAATTTCAATATATTTTTTTTATTCCGCTGATACTGAGATTGAGACGCTCATCTCAGAGGGAAGAATCTCAGTGGGTGAAAATGAAATGAGTATTTTCTTTGATAAAAATAAATATTTTACTAGGTATGCGTCTAAAAGTAAATTTCTGGATTTCGCCGGCACTTAGATTAGAACTACAAGTAAAGAGTGCTAATGTTTACATGCAAAATTGTAACTGGTAAATGTAACATCAAGTTTGGGAATAAATTTATTAAATTTTGATTCATTATTGTATTTACTTTTGTTAATATTTTATAAATTCACCCAATCAGATCATTTACAAATTTTTCATTCGTCGATTTCGACGGGTTTCGACTCGTTTATAGCTAAATATTAATTAATTTACGATTATATGTTGGGAACACAATATAATAATCCTAAAAAGATAGTTTAGATATAGTTTTTTTTTTTCTCTTCCCCTATTTCAAAAAAGAAACAGACCAAAACTTATTTATTTTTTAATAAAGTCACTTGTTAGCACTTTCTACCGAGCACAAAAAAATCAGCAATTTTTTTTTATAATCCATTTCGGTGACCGCCAAATTAATGTATTGTAACGGAAATTTTGGCGGAAAAAAACATAAAATGCAGTAAAAAAATTAGGTGTAATTATCAAGATGAACAATAAATGCTCATAAAAGAGTGTTTTTTTTTTCTTTTATGCTTATTTCTTGTGATAAGCCGTTCCCAAGTCATTGCAAATTGGCATAACAGCTGTATAGTTTTCACATAAACAAAATTCCCGGTCCTGAATGCAATATACGCCGTCATTTCTATCTTGCAGTGACTTTTTGAACTGGATATTTCTTGTAGAATTTAAAATCCCACGAAACTCTTTTATAATATTTCCAAGTTTGGTAATTTTTGTCCCCCTAGTTTTCATTTTATAGAGGTTTATGTGTAAAATTTTAACTACGATCATCGTGCAAACTTTTAACCACGGCCCAGAGAAGAAGCAAATTTCTTGCATTTTCAAACATTACTGAAAATTCTTATTAATATTTTCTCAGAAAAGGACTACGATTTTACAGTGCGTGACTCACATAAAAAAGGTCTAACCATTCCAATTCTTTTAGTAGAACTCAGAAAATTAGACTATAGTTTTCACAAATCTTGTCACTAACTCTATCAGTATATTCCATTAAATGAACGTGATGAACATCCTTAACTGCCTTAAATGATCAAAACAGACGAATTTATGTTCGCGGTCAAAGATAAAAAGACCTCCCGTGTTCGTTTATTAATAGCTTTTCAGCATCCGTCTCTGACAATTTAAAGTACTGAGATTAACTTTCGATGAAATATTTCAACCGCAAAAACAAAATACAGTCATAAAATTGGGAGAAACAAGCTGAAATTCATTTTCCATTTTTTAAAATGATTCTTTTTGATAATATAATATTTACAGAACTCAGAAAG
The DNA here is from genome assembly GCA_963932465.1 of Maratus speciosus. Classification (NCBI taxonomy): domain Eukaryota; kingdom Metazoa; phylum Arthropoda; class Arachnida; order Araneae; family Salticidae; genus Maratus; species Maratus speciosus. Next base: position 428,865,928 of record OZ010794.1, read on the forward strand.
ATAATGAGTTATCATGAGATTGAAGCTAGTTGATAAGGGATTGTTGAGAATTTGAAGTCGGTTGTGATTTCATCAATTAGTAATTACACTACAAATCTTTGTACACTTTTCAGAACAGTTATTTTGTCACCTTTTTTAGAACACTTTGAAGCGCACCTTTTGGAACAATTTTTAGAATACTTCTGAGAACACCCATTTTTTTTAGCACACTTTCTAGAGCACTTTTTGAACATTTTTGGGAATGCATGATTTCACAAGTGTGCCCAAATGTATTCTCAATCTGTTCTCAAATATGTTCCCAAGTTTAGATTTAACAAATATCCTGAGCAGAACACTTTCGATACACTTTCTTTATAACGGAGCATATTCGGAACACATTTCAGTACACATTATGGTAACTGGAACACTTTTATTATAATCAAAGTGTTCCCAGTGTGTTCACAATGTGTGCTGGGAATTTATAATGTAAAGAAGGAACAAATCAAGGCTTTCTAGAGACCTTGCTTCAGTGGCGTATTCAAGGAATGTGCTGAAGAGGCTACATGCAGCCCGCTCCGAAATTTATAGAAAAATGCCAAGTTTAATTACGAAAGTTTAGCAAAAGACAGGTTTTAATCCTAGAAAGTGTGTTATTTCGCAGAAACCATGAAATATTTCCTTTCAGCCAAGTTTCTGTTATACAGAGATTTACTTCAGTTTTATTTACTGTTTATTGAGATACATTTAGCAGATAATTTCCAGTAGTCCGTTTAAAAAGAAATGCGGTATAACCATGAAATTATACTTGTTAAGAAAAAAACCTGCTGAAACGAAATTTTTCACAGTCCCATACAATCTTACCCATACTATCTTACAAAGTTTGATTGCGTAATTGATGCGTTACCTATTATCATAAAAACCTGTTTAAAAAGGCATTTTTTTGGTTTCATGTGTTCCATCTTTGAAATTTTTACTGTATGCCCTTCCGAAATGATAAATCTAAGATACGCCACTGTCTGGCTGGTTCACAAGATTATGACTGGCGATTTCAATACTAGCGAGTATATTCGTGTCCATAATAACCAAATATCTTCGGCTAAAGACTTGTTCTCAGAACCTGATTGTCGCAGGGATAAGCTTCGACCAGTTTTTTCTGAATAGAAATTTTCGTCTCATTTAGGACAGAAATTCTACATTTATATAGAGCGACAAAAACTATTAAACAATATTGATGTAATTCAACAGGTAATTTCTGGAAAGATTAGTTGTATAGTTTGAACTGATACTCAGTTGATTTGACATCAGAATCAAATAGATTTTGTATCGAGCGTGTAGCAGATTCGACGTAGTGAAATTTACCATTGTGAGAATTCATACGCAATTGACCACTGTTAATATCTGAATGTACGAGTATTTTCATTCTCAGCTTTTATTCGTCTGATATTAAGAAGTAAATGTGATACAGCCGTTAACTTCGTAAAACAGATAAAAAGTATAAAACTCGATATTCACTGTTTTATTTGAGATTTGATGATTGGTCCCCATATGTGTGCATTTCAATACGGCTGAAAAATGGACTGAAAACCCTCATTAAACCGTCACCTCTTGGGACCCAATATTTGTGACGCTTTAAGCGGAGTGGTGGTGCAAGCGAATTACTTTCTTTATTGTAATTAAATTAATTATAATAGTTTTTTAATGAGCATCTTGTTTAAACTTGTTTGTGAGCTTTGACATTAGTTTAATTCACAATATTAGTAATTTTTAATCCACTTATTAATAAAAAACAATAAAAGTAGAAGATTCAGGAAATCATATTTGCAAAATATTTATTTTACACTTTAATTGTTATTAAGGGACTAAGACTGTTCTCAAATCCAAACTGCCTACCTTCTGATAAATTTTTTAATTCATTCTCATTCTCAAACGCATGAAATTGGTAGGTTCTTTTATTCAGAAACTATCTAATCAAAAAGTTTTCCATTTTTTACTAAAGGCAGAAGATATTTTAAAAAATGTTGTCAAAGTTTGCGTTTTGATCCAAATTTCCGGATGCAACGGGCTGAAAAGTCAAGAAAAAAACTTTCACCCGAAAACTACAATCAATAAATGGGAAAAAAAAAAGTCCTTCCGGCCAGGGCCGGGAGGAAGAGGTAGCTTTCAAATATCTTATTTTAAAAGAGCCAACTTATATTATTCAAACACACGAAGCTCAATTTAGTGGAAACCGAATATAGGAGATTCAATACTAATTTTTATCAATACTAAATCATTATGAATGTGAATTTCACGAAATTAGTCAGCTTTATCCAAGCTGCTTTTATTTAAAGTAACTTATATTTGGCTGAAATGTTGATGTATACTATCCACATATTTTCTCACATGGAAATAGGCGAATACGTGTGTTATCGCGTGACAAATACAAGATCGTTTCAAAATGTTAGCCATATTAGAAATTCAAAGTGCTATAATTCAACCATTTTTTAAGATATAAACAAAAGAACAAATTTTCAGAAACAAAATCTGCTTCGGAATCTTTGTATCAAGGCCAAACACATAAAAAAATCTTTTTCATTTTCCAATTTTTTAATACCTCATTTTAAATTTTAAATTTAATTTTTTTTAAATGGCAACCCTTTTGAAACAAGATGGCGAATAAAGCTGGCCAACGAACTCGGTCGAGATATTAATATGTACTATGTACAGACCAAATAATATCCAAATCGGCTCATAAATACGCTTGTTATCGCGTGACAAAAATCAGGTAGTTTTAAAATGTCAGCCACGCTAGAAATTCAAAACGCTATAACTCAGCCACTTTTTTAGATATAGACGAAACAAAAACTGTTTCGGGATCTTTGTATTAAGATCAAACACATACAAGAAAAATCTTTTTCATTTTCTAATATTTTGGTATCTCATTTTAAATTTAAATTTTTAAAAATTTTTTTAAATGGCCGCCATTTTGAAACAAGATGGCGGATGAAGCTGGCCAACGAACTCGGTCGAGATATTTGTATGTACTATGTACACACCAAAGTACATCCAAATCGGTTCATAAATACGCCTGTTATCACGTGACAAATATCAGGACGTTTCAAAATGTCAGCCACGCTAGAAATTCAAAATGCTATAACTCAGCCATTTTTTAAGATATAGACGAAACATAAACTGCTCCCGAATCTTCTTATCAAGGTCAAACACATAAAAAAAAAATATTTTTTCAATTTTCAATTTTTTGGTACCACATTTCAAATTTAAATTTTTCTTTAAAATTTAAATGGCTGCCATTTTTAAACAAGATGGCGGATGAAGCTGGCCAACGAACTCGGTCGAGACATTGGTATGTACTATGTACAAACGAAGTTACATCCAAATCGGTTCATAAATACGCCTTTTATCGCGTGACAAACTTCAGGACGTTTCAAAATGTCAGCCACGCTAGAAATTCAAAATGCTATAACTCAGCCATTTTTTAAGATATAGACGAAACAAAAACTGCTCCGGAATCTTTGTATAAAGGTCAAATACATAAGAAAAAAATATTTTTCCATTTTCAATTCTTTGGTACCACATTTCAAATTTAAAATTTTTAAGAAAATTTTAAATGGCCGCCATTTTGAAACAAAATGGCGGATGAAGCTGGCCAACGAACTCGGTCGAGACATTGGTATGTACCATGTACATACCGAATTACATCCAAATCGGTTCATAAATTCGAGAGTTACAGTATGACAAATGTCAGATATATATATATATATATATGGATATATATATATATATATATATATATATATATATATATATATATATATATATATATATATATATATCAACTTTTGAACGGAGGGTGGTTTCGGGGTCTGGGGGTCATGATCGATGAAAATATACCAAAATTTTTTGAAATCGCTTTCCTCCGAACGGCTGCAATAGGTAGCTTTTTGTAATGAAAGCTACCTAATAGTCGGTTACAAATCCCTTCTATAATTTTGCCATATATCATGCTTTTACGCTTAAAAATGAGTAAGAAAATATGCTAGATAGTTTCGCGTTATTGAGCGGGGAAAAATAATTTTCGAGAACAGCCTTAAATGGAAAATTATATTATTACTAATATATATTGCAACATATAAGAGCTCAGGTGCCAAGGATTACAGTTTTTGAATTCCATTATTTTTTAATAGTAATTTTTGCCTTATTAAATCAAAAATTTCCTCTATTACATAAAGCGAAGTTTACTATTCGGAAATACTGGTATTTGTAATGAGTGTTGCCAGGCGTCCCGCTTAAATCGGGGTCCAAATGCAACTTACATGCACCTGTAATTTCTTACAGTTGCAACAGTCGCCATCTTTAATCGCAGACAATTCTGCCATTAGATAAGGCGAAGAAAATTACTTTAAAATACTGCTGTCCAGAGCCTTTGGAGCACCAATTTGCGTGGAACACCTAGCAATACTAAATCGTAATACTTGGCAACTATGTGCAACAATTTACCAGTTAAAGCAAACATTACCTAAAAATTTCTTTCAAAGAAATTTTTCTTTTGCTATTGCTTTGTTGATTCAATTTTACTTTCTAATTTCATTGTTATAGCGAAATAATCGTATGATTTTGAACCGGGGACCGTGCGTCTCGAATCAGGCACCTTAACCACTCGGCCAGCGAGTACATTTCAGACGGCGAGTTTAAAATGAAAATATGGGCTTTCTTCAAATAGAGGATTATTAAGACTTGTTAAATTTCTTGTTCAAAAAGCTCGGAAATTTAAACTTAATTGCAGGAACATTTCTTCGTTATGAAATACACTGAGGTGACAAAAGTCATGGGTTAGCAATAGGCAAATATATAGATGGCAGTATTGTCGCTTACAAATTGTATAAATGGTCAGCGCCTGGGCAGGACTTTCATTTGTGTTCAAATGCTTCGTGTGAGAAGGTTGATTATGTGATTATGTCCACACGACGAGAATTAACGGATTTCGAACGCGGTATGCTAGTTGGAGCTAGACGCATGGGACATTCCATTTCGGAAATCGTTACAGAATTGAACATTCCGAGATTCGCAGTGTCAAGAGTGTGCCGAGAATACCTAAATTCAGGCATAACCTCCTATCATGGACAACGCAGTAGTCCACCGCCGGCACTTAATGACTGCGACCAGCGACATCAGCGTAGACTTGTCAGTGTGAACAGACAAGCAACACTGCGTGAAATAACAGCAGGAATGAATGTGGGACGTCCGATGGTCGTGTCCTTTAGGACAGTCCGGCAAAATTTGTCTTTAATGAGCTATGGCAGGAGAAGATCGACTCGGGTGCCATTACTAAAAGTGCGACATCGCCAACAGCGGCGATCCTGGGTTCGTGACCATATCAGTTGGACCGTAGATGGCTGGAAAAAAGGGGCTTGGTCAGATGAGTCACGATTTCAATTGGTAAGAGCTGATGGAAGGGTACGAGTGTTGTGCAGAGCCCATGAAGCCATGGACCCAAGTTGTCAACAAGGCCCTGTGCAAGCTGGTGGTGGCTCCATAATAGTGTGGGCTGTGTTTACATGGAATGGACTGGGTCCGCTGGTCAAATTTAACCGATCGTTAACTGGAAATGATTACGTTTATGTACTGGGAGACCACTTACAACCATTCACAGACTTCATGTACCCAAACAACTATGGAATTTTCCAGGATGGCAATGCGCCATGTCACCGGGCCATAAATGTTCGTGATTGGTTTGAAGAGTATTCTGGATAATTCCAGCGGATGATTTGGCCACCGCAATCGCCCGACATGAATACTATCGAACATTTATGGAACATAATCGAGAGATCAGTTCGTGCACAAAATCCTCCACCGGCACACTTTCGGAATTATGGACGTCTATAGAGGCTGCATGGCTTAATATTTCTCCAGAAGACTTCCAACGACGTTTCTGCACTTCGCCGGGCAAACTGAGGACCGACAGGGTATCCCATGACTTTTGTCACCTCAGTGTAATGGTTGGTGTTTTAACACTTGTAGAACAATCGAGTATAAAAATTATTACATATTAGATATATTTTTAATAAGACATAATTTGGTATGTAAAATTTAAATATGTATGTAAATTTTAAATGTAAAATACGAATATTATATTTCGGATTAAATTACAGAAGAAATGTTTTCCTTTTTTGAATAAAATCGATTTTTTTAAACTTGTTTTAACTTCTATATATTCTTTTAATGTGTTCGTTTAGAATATATTTTACATAAGAATATACAAGGTGCAATATGTTATCTATCGCCGACCTTTAATTTCTCAACCGTTGGTCGTAGACATATAGTTCCAATTACAAAAACGTTTCAAATGAGGAAAATATTCATGTTGTGGCATTATTTAAAGTAAAAAATCAATTTTATAAAAATTACGAAACCTAACTTTTTATACGGTCCCCCAGTCCCTATACTTATATTTAGTAAGAGTTTATACATATCATAACAGATTAACACAAAAAGTTTGACACCTGTACTACAAAAATTGACACAGTTATTAAATTTTAATGTTTGAGATTTTTTCACATGATTTTGTCTTTCAATGAGGGATCAGTTAAAAGATGAATTAAAGCAATTCGAGATCAAAATCAGGGTGCTATGTCCTTTTTACGGCGAAACCACCTTTAGTCGTTATCTCCCAGTTGGAGTATCACCAAAGAGGGTTACTTAATTTAAAAATTTGAGCTGACTTTTAGGGGTCGTATACAAAGCGAAGAATGAAATATTGAAATTAAACAGAAAAATAAATATCAATTTATTACGATATCAGGAAACGGTCTACTATAAAAAATGAATACTTCAAACGTCGGAATCTGCTAGAGATACTGCTCAAAGTGTTCTCCATTGGTGGCAATGCCCAATTGAATGCGTGACAGTGGACACGCACTGGACACGTTAGAGCATAGCAGGTGTGCAAACTGTGCGACAATCAAGGATTATGCGCTGTTTCAGATAAACCAGAGAACTGGTCTCCGTCACATAGACCTATGCCTTGATGTAACCCCAGAGGTAGAAGTCCATGGGAGTCAAGTGCGTCGAACGCGGTGGCCACTCTATCGGACCACCATATCCAAGAATCTGTTGATCGAATTCGGTGGTCAGGTACGCCAGGACGTTTGATGTTTTATGCGAAGAGTGCCCCATCATGTTGAAACCACACCCGGTATGCATGTCGGAGAGGCAGCTTTTCATACCAGTCACGTACCGTGTTTTGTAGCAGATGCAGGTAACGATCGCCCGTTAAGATCCCATCGTAGAAGATGGGTCCAACAAACTGGGTTCCCCATATATCGCACTACACGTGTGCGGGCGATGTGGAGGTTTGCCAGAGACCAGTAATGCACATTATGCACGTTCACAATGCCACCCCGTATAAACATTGACTCATCTGTCCACAGAATGTCATAAAGGAACGACGGATATTCCTCTGAGGTGTTGAGCATGAAATTACAATAATCAAATCGCCGTGCGTGGTCAACCACATCAATGCTTGCACCAGTGTCGGATGGTATGAATGTGCATGTAACAAATGCCAGACATGCTGGCCACATGCTTCGCTTATTTTCGCCGTGCTCAGTTGTGAAATTAAAAGGGCGAATGCCAGCACCTCCTCCAGTGTCACTCGAACATTACACCTTGCCCGTCTACTTGTTCTGGGTCTTGGTGAAACAGAGCTGGTCTCTCTAAGAGGGTGCAATGCATCAGTTATAGTTTCATGCGTTGGATGTAGATCCTTAGGGAAACGTTCTGGATAAACACTCGCAGCTTCTTTGGCATTCCTTTGACATTCACCACAAATAAGTATCATTTTGGCATATTGCATGTATGCGTAGCTTGCCATCACGATATCAGGACTGGCTACCATGTCCACTGCTAGAAGGCTCGTGTTTTATCCCGAACGTGTGGAGCTGCGGTACTATTGTAATTTGCATAATCCCAGTTTTCATGCTCGTTATCGCTTGGCTGGTCGTTTGCATTCCGTTGCCGTTTATGCAGTCCTTAGTGAGTATGTTTTATTTTCCGGTTGTCGATTCTACCTACTTTGACGTTTGAATGTCGTTCGACCCATAAAAGTATTAAATAACACTTTGAACAGTATCTCTAGTAGATTCCGGCGTTTGATGTATTCATTTTTTATAGTAGATCGTTTTCTAATATCATAATAAATTGATATTTATTTGTTAAATTTCAATATTTCATTCTTCGCTTTGTATACGACCCCTAAAAGTCAGCTCAAATTTTTAAATGAAATAACCTTCTTTGGTGATATCCCAACTTGGCGATAACGGCTAAAGGTAGTTTCGCCGTAAAAAAGACATAGCACCCTGATTTTGATCTCGAATTGCTTTAATTCATATTTTAGCCCTCATTGAAAGACAAAATCATGTGAAAAAATCTCTAACATTAAAATTTAATAACTGTGTCAATTTTGTAGTACAGGTGTCAAACTTTTTGTGTTATATCTGTTATGATATGTGTAAACTTTTACTAAATATAACTATAGGGACGGGGGGATCGTATAAAAAGTTAGATTTCGTAATTTTTATAAAATTAATTTTTTACTTTAAATAATGCCACAACATGAATATTTATCTCATTTGAAGCATTTTTGTAATTGGAACTATATGTCTACGACCAACGGTTGAGAAATTAAAGGGCGGAGATAGATAACATATTGCACCCTGTATATATTTTTAATACTCTGAAAAATAATGTGCGAATAAGTTTAAATGAATGAGAAAATTGTTACTAATTCAGATACATTATTTTTGTTTGTTTGTTTTTAAATAAGTTAGAAATTTTCATTTATTAAATTTTCAACCTTTCATTTTAAAAACAAATTCGAACTTTGGTACGCGTGCGTGCAAGGAATAAACGGAATTTCCCCTTCTTTTTCATACTTCTGGAAAACTTAACGGAAAAAACATGTTTTCTAGGAGTACGGTGACGGATACTTTAGTGTATAAAGGCGAAATTTTCTGACAGTGTATAATTATTAAGGTAGCTGAAAGTGAAAGTAGCAGTAGGGTAATTCCGGGATTTATGCCGCACATTCTTTTGAATGTGTGTATAAAGTACCATGGTGGACATAAAATAAAAATAATCATGCTGTGCTGTTTAATGTTAAATATACAACGCGTGTACTGCGACAAAAAAATTCAAAACAAATAATTAATATATTTTAACATTCTTTTTCTAAAACATTACACTGCGACGCGTCACCCGTACATTCAGGCTGAGACGCTGCACTTGTGCGGTAGTTATGCCGCGCTTGTAATAAAAACAGAATGAAATTATAAATAAAAATATTCAAAAAAATATTCATATCTGGACTATAATTAAGGATGTAATAGCTAAATGAAACTAAATGAGTACAATGAAACGTATTAGTAGATTCAAATTAATGATTGTTTGCCTACTTTCACTATTAAAATTATCGACTTATTTTTTTATATTGAATTTTAATTGTTATTTCAGCAACAACGTAACATCAATGTATCAGAGAGGGAAAAGAGAAAAAGTAAAATTGAGTTTACATAATTTTTGTTAACCCTTTCGGGACCGGCGGCTTTTAAACAAATTTTATTAGTTTGGCACCACTTTTTTTAAAAGAAGTTACCTATTACTTGAATAATCATGAAAATGCTCTAATTAAACAAAGCAAATATTAATTTTCTTTCTTACTGGTGCCAAAAACAAATTTTATAAGCTCTTTGTGAAGGTGGTTATATGCACCTATGGTCCCGAATGGTTAAGAGTTCGACTTCAATCTACAGAAAAAGTGTCGAAAAAGTACAGTCTTTATGTAACTACATTTAAACACATGATGCAACGGAGCCAATTACACTTCCTCTTTTTTGGAATAGTTTGCAAAGAACGTTTGCGCTTCGCGTAATCCAATTTTTCATTATTATTATCTTGACTTGCATCTTTCTTGCCCTTCTTACTTTTTATTTTCCCTTTTTTCTCCTTTGGTTTTAGTAAACTTCTAACATGTTTAGTCTGTGCAAAAGAAAAGGAAAAGTTAATAACACTTAATAATCCCGTACAAAAGAAACTGCGGCATGTATACCGGAATAGCAGTGCGGCATGTATCTCATTTTGCATGGTGCAGGTGTCGGCCATCACAGTTACTTGCCATCGCTAAGGGGAATGCTTAATCATACACACAGTAGTCTATACAAACGCTACACTTAGTTTTGACTGCATTTAGTAATTAGTGCATAAAAGGTATTTAAACATGACGTGTTTAAAAGTTTGAACAGTGAAAGCATGCACTTACGTCAAATTAAAGATTGTACTCCTACAAGTAAACATCGAAATGGGATTCACGCTATACATTGGTTAAAATAATCTCATTGCGCACCTATTCTGTGCGTTTGACGACCATCTATCGATAATTACGAGAAATACAAGGGGTGCGGCATCTATCCGTATGCGGCGACTCTCCCGGAGTTACCCTACCTTGGATTGAACTTAGGTAGAAAAAATATATTTAACTGCCGTTCTATGTATTTTAATACGTCCCTTTGTTCACATACGTCACATTTAAAATAAAAGAGAAAATTTACTTAGAAATTTTAAATAAAATGTGTATTTTTTAACTTGTAACATTTGTATTATTATTATTTTGTCGTCTTTTAATTAAAACAGTCGGCTTTTTAAAGTTCATTTTGTGTATTTTGTCACTGAATCAAGGTGGAATGTTGCATTTCGTCTGATTTTATTTTGTTATTTTTTGTAAATAAGCAATTAAATAAAAAAAATAAAAAAACCCGACTGCGTAAAAAGCGAACTAATTAATTATTTCTCATCAGTGTGAAACTGTTTTTCTTTCAATTCCTACTATTAGCTCATATTCTCGCTATATATATCTTGTTAAAATTTTCAACCGTTAATAAAATACTTATTATTCATCCAATGAAGCTCAAATAATTTTTTTAAACTTGTAGTGGATGACACTTGATGTTAATCCAGTTTTTTCAAATATTAATTCATTAATTAAATTAAATTAATTAATTTTCTATAATCGAGAGAGCCCTCTTCTTGATCAAGGTATTTTAAGACCGAGAGAGCCCTCTTCTTCATCAAGGCATTTTAAGCGCCACTCAAAAGGAAAGGAGAATGGGAGAAAAAAAAATTCTCTTATTGACCTAAGTAGGAATTGACTTAATTTTTTTTTTTTATATTACTTGTTTATATTACTTACCTAATTTTTTCATTTACTTGTATTGATGACTTTTAAGTTGTGTTTAATTGTTAGTTCCTATCTATAAACTTTTTTTTGATGAAGTCTATGAAGGTTAGAGTTGCAGTAAAGCTAGAGATCCTACCTACACAACTTCCAGGTTGTGTAATATTTAAACGGAGCTTCTGACTAAAATAGTCAATGAAACATCGTCTTCATTTTGAAAGACCTATCCAATGATAGGTCACTCCATAGGGTGCGTAATTTTTTTTTTTTTGTATTGTCTCTACCGCCATTTTGTATTTTACGGCCGCCATTTTGAATTTATAAAAACAAAACCTAGCCTATAACCATCGGGCCGTTAAGACGTATTGATAGAGGCCTCATTCATTAAAATCCATCCAGCCGTTGGGATGTTTCGAGATTATAAAGAAATCCACATACACAGATATGCGTGAAACACTTAACCCTTCTTTTCAGTCGGATAAAAAAGAGTTGATTTTAAATATCTGTTTTTCAAAACAGGAGATTTTGGATAGGCATAAAAGTAAATTTTCTTCAAAGGGTCTGAACGAATTTATTTATTTTTTTTAAACATTACTCACTTCAGGAAAACTTATTTGCGGTATATGTAATACTGAGATCGAGTAATATTTTTTCTAATAGCTGATTTACAATTGAAGAAAAAAATAATGAATTATAGTATGATTTTTAATTAGTTTTATTTAAGAAAAAATTTAGAAGGAAATGCAACTTTGACGCTAAAACTCATTTCATATAGTAAAGCGAATACAGTAAAAGCTCTTCTATCCGGCATTCTATGGTTCGGCACATTCTGTAATCCGGCACGCGACTTTTTTTTTCTTTTTTTTCTACGACCACTGTTGACTGGGATTACTAGGATGCGAGCACCCACAAGAAGCCCAGATTCAGGAGGTGGAATCGGATGAGGAAGGAACCGCGACAGATGAATCTAAAGTCTCTTGGAAACAGGCTTCTGGTGCATTAGATACATTCACAAAATTTGCCTAATAGAACGAAAGCTACAACGCTGCTGAACACACAAATCTGTGTATAATCCGTAACGATTTTTTGAAAAAGAATGAAATCCGAATCGCGGAAGCAACGTGATATTAGACTTTTTAAAAATGTAATGTTTTAATTATTTTTTTATTACATGTATAATATAATGTACATATACAGTGCCCTATATGTACATTACATTGTACATATACAGGACCCTACATGTACATTACATTGTACATATACAGTATATATTAAATAATTAGATTTTTAGTTTGTATTCTATGTTTTTCTTTAATGCTCACAGTTGTTAGAATGACGAAATATAAAACAGTATATGTCAGATATTTATACAACTTGAACACGTTGATAATGTAGGTAAACACACACACACACACACACACACACACACACACACACACATACAAAAAAAAAATAATAATTCATTGACGTTCGATAAACCAGCAAAATCGCTATTTCGAAACGGCTGTGGTCCCGAACGTGCCGGACTTCGTTCGGAACGTTAAAGAACTTCTACTGTAACATTTTAATTCCCTTTTGTTGTTCATAGAATCTTGGTATAATTTTACACTGAACATTTTTCACATAAATGAGGACCTCTCACGACCCACTAGTGTTTCGCGGCACACCGGTTGAGAACTGTCGATTAAAACAAACACACACAGAGAAAGGGGGGGAGGTGTTAAGATTTGATGGTGTTATTTATGATGGTCGATCACCTGCACGAAGGATATAGGCCCGAGGGAGAGTGCCCTCCGTGGGGGGCGGGGGGTGGTCTTTCTAAGGGAACCTAACCCGTATTTAGGTATAGAAATCCAAGGTTCGAAGAAAACCCACGGAGAACTCCGGGCGATTAGGACGACGGACGCGATTGGGTTCGAACCCAGCACCTCCCGTCTACCAGCTTCGAGAGCAAAATCTCTCGGCCACAGGTGGAGCTGGGTAAGATTTAAAAATCACTTTCATGGGCTTATCCCAAGCTTTTTTGTTGCTGTTACTAAGAGCGAATTATTTCCGATTTTTTTAATAACATAAATTTATTAAGTAGTAATTATCATTATAACGTTTACTTTTTTTAAATTTCTCTATGAAGGTAAAAATATAATGCTACCTATAAAATTAACTTTTCTTCGAAAGTACAATAATTAAAACAAAATTTATGATATTTTATATTTCCGTTGAGGGTATTGAAACATTTAATAACAACGAATATTTAAATCTCAGTACTTATCAAGGTATTTTTTAAGTTCTGTTTTGATTAAAACAACAAGGAAATCTTATTCTAAAACCATCTTTACCAAAGAAGTCGTAAAGGAATGTTAAAATTCTTGTGCTAAATTCACCTTGAGTAAATAATTAAAATTTGTATAAAGCACAACTAAAACGTACTAAAATTGCTTTTGTGTGGATACATATAATACAAAATTATTCAAGGGATCTCAGGACTCTTGAAATTGGAGAAAAGGAAAAAAAAGAGACCATTTTCAACATTAAAAGTCTTAAAATTTATAGGATTTTAAAACACAAATTTTATTGGGATTAAATATATAAGTCCGTTCTTTCATTTCATGTATTTAAAAAATTGCAAGATGCAGAATTAGCATTTATAGGGGGTTCCAAACTGTCAGACGTTTCTCGAACAGAAAATTGGTATAACATCTTACGCGCAGGATTACAAAATAATCTTTGCAACCAGAATGTAATGTTTTGTGCCTATTTATACTTCAGATTGTAATAATTACCGTGAACCTAAATATTTTTTTATTTAAAGCATTTTTATATTTTTAATAGAAAGTTGTATTTAGCTAATACAAAAATTTAAAATTTTCTAGAATATAATCACCTAAAAAGACATTTTTTTTTTAACAATAAAAAGGAAAATTTACGTTCAGTTTATACAGACTAACACGAAACATACGTTTTGAAAATTTCATGAAAAAATATTCAGAAGTTTTTGAGATATTCTGCGCGTTATGCCCGAAAACGTCATTTGGAGAAAAATGACTTCAAAGTTTCGGAAACGCTGCTAAAGCTATTGTGAGGATGTAATTCTAAAAGCCATAACTTCTGTTCAAGTAGGAATTTCAAGAAAATAATTATATCAACATATTCAGAAAAGGTAGGAGTTCAACATCTAATAAAATTAAAAATTTCGAACATTTTGAAGCTTTAAGAGTCCTGAAATCCCTTAAAATACATTAGAATACCTTAAAAATACATTAAAAATCAAATTAAAATCCCAAACGTTTTCAGCCAAATTCACACGGCCTTCGCTAGGAGTTTAAAAAAGAAGCTTTTATCTACTATGTAGCAATTCTTTCCAGATTCAATGGACGATTAATGGCTGGAAGTGATGGAATTGCTACATAGCAGATGAAAGCTTGTTTTGTTAAAAATTGAATGCATTTTTCTCTAAATTTATCTTTCATACCACTCTTAAATTACAACGGTCTCTCCTTGACGAATAAGAGAAAAGAGAAATAACAACACTTTAATAACCACTGACGATGCCGGTGTGAATTTGGCCGAAAACTTTTTGGGATTTTAATTTAATTTTTAAGGTATTTTCAATGTGTTTTAATCTATTTTAAATAACTTTATATTATATATATGCATCTAAAAGCAATTTTAGCATGTTTTATTTTTGCTTCATACGAATTTTAAAGAAATCGTATCTCCCCTCAAAGGGATAGTAACTTCTTATTTTTTTCCTTTGGAGAACCTTATCAAGTCCAATATGTGAACATAATAATGCGTCACACCCATCATCTACCCCGACCTCCAAGTTTCATTAAAAAAGAGGTTGAAGTACATTTTTATAACGAAATAGGTAACATTATACACATTTAATTTTGTCGAATAACAAAATCTTTTGTTAAAAAAGAAAAATATTTTCCATTTAACTTAAATTAGGCATTGTTATTCCAATAAGCAAATTGTAACATCACTTACATATGATAAAAGTTAAGTTTATGCTGCATGATACATGATATGCTATTTGTACCGTAATTTTTAAAATTCAGCATAAAAAATTACATCAAGAACGGCTAAAACTATCAAAAGAAGTTTTTTATTGCAGACCAGTGAAATTTTTTGCTATTCTGTACTGTATTTAATACTAAAAAGTAATATTAGAAACATGCAAAGAATTAACGATTGTTCAAATTTTTTATGTAATGTATATGGGCAGGCCAGCTGGAGGTAAAAGAAAAGTTACCTGTAAAATTATCTTTTCCTTTGAAACCTTAGCCATGTTTGAAAACTTTCAAGCAATCGGTCGCTTAATATTTGCAAGGTTGCAATAACATATTTACAAGCAAAGAACAATAAAAAAACTAGATAAGATTAACGATTGTTCAAAATATTTATGTAATTTATGTCTGCAAATCATTTTCAGGTAAAAGATAATTGACTGCAAAATTGCTCCATTTAAAAACCTCGTCTAGCTAGGAAACAAATTAAGCAGTTTAGATTATAATTCGCTCTGCTGTCATAAGAAAATTAATTTTTAAAACAGATTAAAAACTAAGAATTATCATAAATTTCTGATTGTATTTATGCAATTTATATCAGCAGATCACCTAAAGATAAAATAATGTTGCCTATAAAACCATCTTTTACTTTCAAAACGTAGTCATATTTGAAAAAACTAAATCTGTGTTAAGCTGAATATTTACATAGATTGCAATAAGGTATTTAGTAGTAAGTATTAATAATAATAATAATAATACATGAAAAGATTAACGATTGTTAACAGTATTTATGTAATTTGTGTCTACAAGACTTTTTTATGTAAAAGATAAATTGTCTGTAAAACTGTTTCTTTTAAAAACTAGTCAAGCTAGATAACAAGTTAACAGAGTTAGAATAGAATTTGCTCTGCTGTCATAAGATAATTAATTGTGACGAATTTATAAAAAGCATTAGAAATTAATTATTGTATTTCTATAATTTATATCAGCAGACCATCTGGAGGTAACTGAAAAGTTGCCTGTAAAAGTATCTTTTCTTTTGAAAACGTATTCATGTTTGAAATCATCCATGGAGTATTGCGCTTAATAACTGCATTGGTTATAATAATCTAAGGTATCTAATGGCAAAGGTAAATTAAAAAATACATGAAAATATTAACGAATGTTAACAGTATTTATGATTTATGTTTGCAAGTCATTTTGAGGTAAAAGATAAAGTATGTTCACTGAAAAACTATCTCTTTTAAATACCTGGCGAAGTCAGAAAATAAACTGAGCAGTTTCACATTATAATTAACTCTTATGTTATAAGATAATTAATGGTAATGAATATTTTTAAAACACATAAAAATTAACGATAATCATAAATTAATGATTGCTTTTATTTAATTTATATCAGTGGATGACGTGGAGGTAAAAGAAAAGTTGCCTGTAAACATATCTTTTCTTTTAAAAACATAGTCATGTTTGAAAACACACGAGCAGTTGGTCACTTAATATTTGCATAAGTTAAAATAAGATATTTACTATCATTATTTTAACATATTACACACATTATTTTAACATATTTGCATTAGTTAAATTAAGATATTTACTATAAACAGCAATTAAAAAAAAATACATTGAAAGATTAAAAATCGTTAAAAATAGCTGTGTAATTTATGTTTGCAAGTCATTTTGAGGTAAAAGATAAGTTAACTGCAAAACTATTGCCTTTAAATACCTCGTCAAGTAAGAAAACAAATTAGGCAGTGTTAAATTTCAATTCGCTCTCCTGCCATATGTAATTAGTTTAAAAAAATTCTTTTAAATCACATAAAAAATTACTAATAGCGTTAAATTAATGATTGCATTTATATAATTTATATCAGTAAGTCAAGTGGAAGTAAAAAAAAAAAAAGTTGCCTGTAAAACTATCTCTTCCTTTGTAAACGTAGCAATATTTGAAAATACACAAGTAGTTTCTCCCTTAATATTTGCACAGGTTGAAATACTATATTTACTATAAAAAAATATAATAAAAAAAAAACCAGAAAAAATAGAGAATTTTAAAAGTATTTATGTAATTTATGTCTTCAAGTCATTTTGAGGTAGAAGATAGGTTGATTACAAAACTAGGTCTTTTTAAAACGCATTAAAATTAACGATAATCACAAAGTAAGGATTGCATTTCTATCATAAATTACCAACCGGTGATCTGGAGGCAAAAGAGAATTTGCCTGTAAAACTATCTTTTCCTCGAAAACGTAGTCAAGCAGTTGTTCACTTAATATTTGCATAGGTTGAAATAAGATATTTACTATCAAACAGAAATAAAAAAGTGCATTATTAAAAGATGAAAATTGTTAAAAATAGTCATGTAATTTATGTTCGCAAATCATTTTCTGGTAAAAGATAAGTTATCTGCAAAATTGTCTCTTTTAATAACCTCGTTAAGCAAAAACACAAGTTAGGCAATGTTATATTTCAATTCGCTCTGCTGCTATATGTAATTAGTTTTAATAATACTTTTAAAACACATAAAAAATTACCGATAGTATTAAATTAATGATTGCATTTATATAATTTATATCAGCAAGTCAGGTGGAAGTAAAAGAAAAGTTGCCAGTAAAACTATCTTTTCCTTTGTAAACGTAGTCATGTTTGAAAATACACAAGCAGTTTGCCCTTTATAGGGTTCGTATGTGTACCGTTATTTTCAAAGCCAAATATCAGTAATTTTATTTATAGGAAAATAAATCTAATTTAAATGCACGATATTTCGCCTTACTTATCCCTTTAACCCCTAGAAGGGCGGTGATGCCGTCAAGGCATCACATAATTTTAATCCCTAATTGCCACATTGGCACCGGAATTTTATAATGAAAATTTTACCTGTTTTAAGTACGCGAAAATACGCTTTTACTTGTTTACAAATAAATTCTCTTGTAAATACTGGTGTGATAAAATTATTTCAACATTTTATGAATGCAAGTACATTGCCCCTGAAAGGGTCAAGACCGGACCCGCACGATCGTGCGGGTTAGACATTAACTAAAATTCTACGTTTCTGGGTTATCTATTCCATAAATGCCGGAATCGAGTGATTGTGATTGTTAACAGAAACTATATTAGATGAATTTTGTCAACAGATAGTGAATTATCAGTTACAAATTTCAGTTACATCATTGTTCTAAAAAAAAAAAAAAAAAAACTCTAAAAGCACTCCGGTCTTAAAGGATTAAGGAGAGATTTTCCATAAAAAAATATTGGTACCGAAGAGTTTCTTAGTCTGGAAATTGAAGAACCCGTACGAACCCGGCCTTAATATTTGCATAGGTTGAAATACTATAATTACTAGAAAAAATACAATAAAAAAATAACGATTGTTAAAAGTATTTATGTAATTTATGTCTGCAAGTCATTTTGAGGTAGAAGATAGCTCGATTGCAAAACTATGTCTTTTAAAAATCTTGTCAGGTTAGGAAACGAGTTAATCAGTGTTTAGGTTATAATTAGTTTTCTACTATGAGATAATTCGTAGTAAAGAATATTTTAAAAACGCATAAAAATTAACGATAATTATAAAGTAAGAATTGCCTTTGTATCATAAATTACCAACCGGTGAACTGGAGGTAAAAGAAAAGTTGCCTCTAAACTCATCTTTTCCTTTAAAAACGTAGTCATGTTTGAAAACTCTCGAGCAATTGGTTGTTTAATATTTGCAGAGCTTGAAATAAGAATTTTACTATCAAACAAAAAAAAAAATACATTAAAAGATTAAAAATATTTAAATGTAACTGTGTAATTTATGTTTTCAAGTCATTTTGAGGTAAAAGATAAGTTAACTGCAAAACTATTTGTTTTAAATACCTCGTCAAGCAAGAAAACAAGTTAGACAGTGTTAAATTTTAATTCGCTCTGCTGCCATATGTAATTAGTTTTATAGAATATTTTTAAATCACATAAAAAATTACCGATAGTGTTAAATTATTGATTGAATTTACATAATTTATATCAGGAAGTCATGTGGAAGTAAAAGAAAAGTTGCCTGTAAAACTGTCTTTTCCTTTGTAAACGTAGTCATGTTTGAAAATGAACAAGCAGTTTGTCCCTTAATATTTGTGAAATATTTCGCAAACCCCTTCCTCTCTCGACCAGACAGCAGGCGCCAGATCACGTGGTCTGACTAGAGAATTAATATTAAAAACATTTTTTCTTGTTCTTTTAGTTTAGTTTTGTAGTAGTAATGATAAAAGTTGAACGCAGCAGGTAGACTGAGTATATGTTTTTTTTTTTTGTCTTGGTCTTCTAATAGAAGAAATGATGTTTCAATTTTAAAAAGGGAAATTTATTTTCGAATATGAAATCATGCTTGTTTCTACGCTTCTTTATAGAAGAAAATAATTGCTGAAATTTTAACAAGATAATATCTTGGATTCCCAGTGTGGAATATATATATATATATATATATTTAACAAATATTATCCAAATGTTTCGCTGTAAATATTGTACATATTTAAAAGTGTAAAAATAGAATTTTAAAGTTTTTAATCTTCCTGTGCTTATTTATATTGAACAACCCCCGCGCCACTTTCAGTAGTGAAATATACTTGATCACTTTAATATGATTTAACACGAATCGCGAATTCTTAAACTTAGCTCTCCCAAATGTTATTTAATTAAGAATAACGTGAAACTCAATGAAAAACATGAAGATTATTCATCAATATTTGCATAGGTTGAAATACTATATTTACTAGGAAAAAAATACAATAAAAAAGCATAAAAATATAACGATTGTTAAAAGTATTTAAGTAATTTATGTCTGCAAGTCATTTTGAGGTAGAAGATAGCTCGATTGCAAAACTACGTCCTTTAAAAATCTTGTCAAGCTAGGAAAGAGTTAATCAGTGTTTAGATTATAATTAGTTTTCTATTTTAAGATAATTTGGTCGTAAAAATATAAAAAAACCGCATAAATTAACGATGACCATAAAGTAAGGATTGTATTTGTGTCATAAATTACCAACCGGTTATCTGGAGGCAAAAGAAAAGTTGCCTGTAAAACTATCTTTTCCTTTGAAAACGTAGTCATGTTTGAAAACAATCGAGCAGTTGGTCGCTTAATATTTGCATAGGTTCCAATAAGATATTTACTATCCGACAGCAATAAGAAAGTGCATTATTAAAAGATTAAAATTTTTTTAATAACTATTTAATTTATGTTTGCAAATCATTTTCAGGTAAAAGATAAGTTATCTGTAAAATTGTCTCTTTTAAAAACCTCGTCAAGCCAGAAAACAAGATAGGCAGCGTTAAATTTTAATTCACTCTGTTGTCATAAGTAAGTAGTTTTAAAGAATACCTTTAAAACACTTAAAAAAAATTACCGATGGTCTTAAATTAATGGTTGAATCTGTATAATTTATATCAGCAAGTTACCTGGAAGTAAAAGAAAAGTTACTTGTGAAACTATCTTTTCTGTTAAAAACGTAGTCATGTTTGAAAATACACAAGCAATTTATCCCTTAATATTTGCATAGGTTGAAATGCTATATTTACTAGAAAATAATAATAAGAAGAAAAACCTAACAAAAAATAATGATTTTTAAAACTATTCATGCAATTTATATCTGCAAGTCAGTTTGAGGCAGAAGAAAACTCGACCGCAAAACTATGTCTTTTAAAAAACTCGTTAAGCTAGGAAACAAGATAAGCAGTGTTTAGATTATAATTAGTTTTCTATTGTAAGATAATTTACAGTAAAGAATATTTTTAAAACGCATAAAAATTAACGATAATCATAAAGTAATGATTGCATTTATATCATAAACTACCAATTGGTCATTTGGAAGCGAAAAGTTGCCTGCAAAACTGTATTTTCCTTTGAAAGGCTAGTTATGTTAGGAAGAAAATAAAAAAAGCATTACTCTTGTTATTTACGTTGACTAATTTATTTAACAGCAAAACCAAAAACAGCGTGCATAGAAAAATTAACGATTATTGATAAAATTAAAAATATATATCTGAATATAAAATATAAGTTGCCTGTATTTTTTTTTATAATATAGTCATGCTAGAAAACTAGTCAACCAATGTTAGATTATCATTTGTTCTGTTGTAGTAAAATAATTATGAATTTTTAATAAACATGCATAAAAAATAACGATTGTTTATAATATTTATGTAATTTGTATGAGCAGCTCATTTGGAGATAAAAGAAAAGTTGCCTGTGAAATTATATTTTCATTTAAAAAGGTAGTTATGTTAAAAAACACCTAAAGAACGGTATTTTTTTTATTTACATAGGTTGTAATAAGATATTTGATTGTAAAGATTAATAAAAAAAAAAATTCATGAAAAAATTAACGATTGTTGACAGTATTGAAAAATATATTTCTGCAGGATATCTGGAGCTAAAAGAAACGTTGTCTATAAAACTATTTATTTCGAAAGCATTGTCAAGTTAATAAACAAGTCAAGCAGTGTTAGATTATTATTTGATCAGCTGTCTTAAGGTACTTACAGAAAATAATAATTTTATAATTTATAAAAAAAAGGTCAACGATTATCTACAGTCCAAACTCATTTTCCTTCGTCGAAGACATTATTGTACGTTTACCCGTAAAAATATGCATTTTGTATTAATAGCTTATCATTATTATTATTATTATTATTATTATTACTAGCTGACCCGCCCGGCGTTGCCCGGGTCCGTAATAATATTCTTAAATGAATCGGAAATTTTTATCGCAGGTCCGTACAGAGGGGTGGGGGTGAGGGGGGGGGGGTGGAAACGGTGCAAATTACCAGCGCCGGTCTCTTGTTCAGTTCCAAAGTTGTGTAAAGTCAAAGGTTAAGTTTTTAAATTTTATATGTCTCATACTTTAAACTATTTTATTCCAAATTAACTGATGAATTTAATTAAAATGTAATTATATTTTCAATAATTTATTTTTTATTTAAAATCTTTAGATGAAAATGCAATTACAAATACAACATAAAGTGTAATACTGAAAAATAAATAATAAAATTGTAAGCAAATATTACTATACAGATTTTTTTTAAAAAGTGCCATCCAGCAAATTTATTTTATAATAGAGTAAAGCCTGTTTATAACGGAATCCTGCAATGAACAAAAAAAAAGTTCCAGCTCCCTCCCCCTAAAAATGCTATTATGCTTTGTTCAATTTAAATAACCTGCATAAAACGGAATTTATCACTGGTCGTTTTCGTTTCCGTCTAAGCAGGTTTTATTGTATCTTACTTCTGGTGGGCCCGTAATAATATTCTTAAATTAAAACTGAAATTCGTATCGCAGGTCCGTACAGTCAAAACTACCTGTCCGTACAAAATTACATTTTACGTCATGAGAAAAATTTGTAAACTCTTTGCTGCTGTTTAATTCGCATTTCCAATACAGGGCTTTGCAAAAATTGCACGTTTCACTCACAGTTATGCATGCACCGGAACGTTTAAATCAGTAATTTGGATTTCAGAAGCAACGCGTGCATACAACAGTTATTAAACCTATTTTGCCGATCGCTTAACGGCGTTCTCGATCAATTCTATTTGGATTTCCAATCTATTTCGATTCGACTCGAATTCGGCTTCTCCTTGACTTTCAAGCATTTGCTGAGATTTTTTACGGGCATTTCAAATGATATTTTGAAGCTACATAATTGCACCGAAAAAGCGAAACGTAAACAAACCCGATCGCCCTAAATCCCGCCAAAGGTCTTTTCACAATAACCAATGAGATGCGTTTCTCGGGCGTTGCCATTAAACAATAACAAATAATCGCGATTTCTGTGCCACGTACGTTAGCGTAACATATATATATATATATATAGATTATTATTATTAGAAATATCAGTTGTCAAAATTTTTGAAAGAAAATACGAGGAAGAGACATTTTTACCTATTCCACACTGTTGACGAAGTTTACACGTGCGTTGAAGTCAACAGAAAGATTATTCTTGCAAAGTACGGAGTTGCTATTTTCATACACTGTAAAAAACCACTGTAAATTTGCCAGAACAAACTCGATCACAGTGAATGTGCTGTATCTTTCTTTGGTTTCCTGACTATATTAACATGGAAAATACAGTAGTTGCGTAAAATTAACAGCACAATGTGCTGGCAATTTGGACGCATTTTTTCACAGCACAAGCTGTTGGCGTCCAAATTGCCAGCACATTGGGCTGTTAATTTTACGCAACTACTATATTTTCCATGTTAATATAGTCAGGAAACCAAAGAAAGATACAGCTTCACTGTGATCGAGTTTGTGCGCGAGATGAACAGTACTTTGTACTGTAAAAATGTCGTTTTGTTTTACAGTGTACTATAAAAAATTAATGTGATTATGAAATATTTGGCAAACTTCTGCGAAAACTTTTGAAACTAGACTTACGTGATTGCAAATGTAAATGCTCTCTCTAGTATTAATTTTAAAAAACTGAGTAGTTTTATGGTTATTGTTACGTTGGCTGTACTAGTAGTATGTAAATTAGTAATTAATAATGCAAAAATGTATAAAAAAAATCAACAATTCTTGACTGTATTTTTGAATTTTATATCTGCAGCTTATCTGAAAGTGAAATTTAAGTTATCTCTAAAATTTTTTTCTTTAAAATCAAAGTATGTAAGAAAATATGTCAAGCAGTGGTATGTAAATACTTGCACTTTTATAGTAAGATGTTCATTAATAAAGAATAACCTTAAAATTAATAAGTATTTATGTATTTACTATCAGCAGATTATCTGGAGGTATAAGAAAAGTTGCCTTTAAAACTATCTTTTCCTTTCAAAACGTAGTCAAGTTTGAAAACACCCGAACAGTGTTACGTTTATTATCAGCATAGGCTGTAGTAAGATATTTACTAATACAGAATAATAGAAAACATATGAAGAGATTAACCATTGTTGATAGTATCTAAGAAATTTATATCTACATATTACCCGGAGCTAAAAGATAAGTTGCATTTGCTAGCAAAAATTATTTTAAAAACATAGTCAAATTAGAAAGTAAGTCATGCAGCGTTAGGTTATTATTTTCTCTGCTGGCCTAAGATAATTAGTAGTAGAGATTGTTGTTAAAATGCAGAAAAATAACGATTGTCAGTAGTATGTATATAAATTTTATAAGCAGGTGTTCTGCAAATAAAAGTTACTTTAAATAAAACAAGTAAGAAAAATCATCCGTCAATAATAGATTATGAAACACTTTCCAACACATTCAGAATAATGTAACAAAAGTGCACCGTTTAAAAAAATTAAAATATTACGTCTAATTCAACCATATGGAAACGCATAATACTTTTCAAAACCTAATTTCAGCTCCTCCCATCTACAATCGGAAATTATGTGAATTTTTTCAGCAGCCCTGTATATGATAGATAGATTTGCATCTATTAACTACATGCATGCTAAAATTTAGTTCACTTAAGAGATACATATACTTCAGTTGAAAATGTACCTTCAGCAATTTCCTCTAATAAGGAGAACGGTACGTGAATACTTTTTTGCAGCCTTGTATTTGAGGTATAGAGTTTATATATAACGAGTAAGATACAAAATATTAATTAAATTTAAAAGCGCATACCAAATTTTAAACCGTACACTCCAGCAATTATTATTCAAAGACAGTACTGTACTGTAGCCGATTTCTTTTGTGTGTCCCTGTAAATGAATAAAACATGCTATGAATGCCCTGTTCTAACGTGATCGTAGTGAAATTCAGTGATTTATATCAGTTTCAATACATTTGAAATAGCATAATGTCATTAAAATACTCTGCAAACGATTTTTCCCCATATACCATAATGTAATGGAATACTTTTGAGTGCCCATGTAAATGAACGATTAATCCTACATACTTCATATACAATACCAAACATGCTTTGGTGACGTATACCATACAAATAACCTTTATCAATTTCATGAAAATCCAAGTATATTTACGGGAGTTAGAGCGTGGACAGACAGATGGCCAGAAGGCCAGACGAACAGACAAACCGAATGCATAAACACTCTTCAACTTTGTTGGAAAGTGTTAAAAAGTAACTTTAAATAAGTAAACTGGTAAAATATGTCTAATATTAGCCGATATTTTTCGTAAATAAAATCTGCCAAACAATTATTTCCTGACGCTATAGAAGAAAAAAAAATGTTCGGTACCTGTAAAACTATTTTTTCCTTTCAAAACCTTGTTGGTGCTATGAAATAAATACCACGCTTTCACACTCGCATCTTGGTTGTACTCGTATGCTTAATAGTCATGCATAGTTCAGATATAAGCAACAGCACAGTGATGTATGAAAATCAATCAATATAAAGAAAAAAGTGTTTTTTCATGCTTTCAAATATCTGACAGTGATTTACATGTGTGAAAGGAAAAACGGGTAAACATAACTTTATTCTGCCTTGTTCTGCCTATTTAATGCATATTTGAAATGACCAGTGTCAAAGAAAAGGAAAATATGCACGATGCACATAAATTAATAACGACAATAAAAAGAGAAGAAAAAAAGGAAGAAAAAAAACATTACGTAAAGGTATGGGTGCCAGCAAAACAAAGTCTAGGGAGAAAATTTTTTCCATTAAATTTTGTGTTAAGGGGTTACTTCACTCACGCAAAAACTTTCGTTCGCTAATGTTAATCCTAAGGAAGACATTTTTTTAAGATAGCTCATTTGCCTTTCAATATTTTTAAATGATTAATTTTGCACTGAGTAGATGAAGTCGATCTGTAGAAAGGCCGTTTTTTACTTTTGCAATTTTTCTTTGCAGGTTTCTTTTAAACGAAAAAACTTTCACTTTCGAAACTGTTTCCGAAAGTAAAAGTACCCTAATTAAAAAAAAAAAAAAAAAAAAAAAGAAAAAAAAAAAAAAAAACATTAAGCAAAATTGAAAAAGTAATCCTTTCTACCGATCGATCTTAGCTAACCAATGAAAGAAAAAACCGTTTACAAATATTGAAATGCAATCTTAAAAAAAATTCTTACGTAGGATTCTCATTACCGAGCGAGTGTTTTCACGTAACTGAAGTAGCCTCTTAAGCCTATAAACCTACATTTGTGTCAAGCATTAATTATAAAATAATAAATAAAAAGATAAATATTTTATCATTTTAAAATGATAAATAAAAACACTTTTACTCTCAATTATGATTTTTCCTCTTAGTGCTTAATCATTTTAAATTTTTAAAGAAAAATAAATGCTTTTTTTTGTTCTTCTAAATCTTTAAATACACTGCAAACAGGGGCATAGTAAATTCAGACACTTGAGTGTACGAATGTAAAATTTAAGACATCATAGATGTCTTAATTTAAAATACTTATAAGTGCCTTACTATGACCATTGTATAAATGAATTAAGAAAAATATCTGAATAATTATGATATTTCTCAAATTAATACATTTAGAAATTTAGACACTTGAGTGTCTAAATGGGATACATTGGTATCATATGTGGGATGAATAAGATACAGTTGTGTCACTATACAGTGTGTCCACGAATAACCGGACCGATCTTTATTTTTTCAACCGTTGGTCCTAGATGCATACTTCCAATTACAAAAATGGTTTATATAAGGTAAAGAATTATTTTTAAAGCAATTTGGGTCAAGAAAAACATTTATTAAAAAATTACAAAATTCAAATTTTTATACGCCTCTCCCCGGTCCTATAAGTGATATTTATTTAAAATTTACTGTGACACTAACAAGTAAGACAAAAAAAAAAGTCCTATTCCTTTAACATTAAAATTGACAGAGTTATGAAACTTTGAAAAGTATGACATACCACTTTTTTGCATATCAAAACAGATGATTTCGGCCATGCTTTCAGGGGTCGTATATAAATTACCTAAACTTATTTCAAGGTATCTGCGCTTTGAAAGAAATCATATTCAATATTGAAATACGATTGAGTTAACTTTTATTAGTTAAGCTTCAGATTAGTTAAAATAATTGTATTTTAACATATGTTTTATTTTGTAAGGATTTGTGGCTATGATTTATTTTAACAAAAAATATGCTATTTTCATAAGATTTTATTTAACTTGCAACGATCATCTTTCCAGTTTAAAATTTGTACTCGAACTTTAACTCACTTTTAAATGTCCGATCGAAGTTAAATTTTTCATACTGACTGAAATCCGATGACAATGTAATATTATTATGATTTTCGACGCTTATCATCTTATACATACTTATATTAGAGGATAACACAGAAAAATTCGGAGAGATTACCGTCAACAAATTTAAGAAAGAGTTTTAGATTAGATAACATAAACCTGCGATGGTTGTGTTTTTTAACTTTTATAATTGCGTTTTATGTATGTTTTAACACTGAATAAAAAAATTACCTTCACCTTTAACATCACTTGAGAATTTTTCGCAAATCGTAAATTTCAAGGTTAAAAAAAAAAAAAAAGCAAAAAATCTGATACTATAAAATAGATTTAAGGCTTTTTTATTCAGTTTAATTTTATTTAATTCAATAATTTATTCAATTTTTTGGCTTATACTGGGTTTCTTACAGCTAAACAGTTCAGAGGTCCGATGAGGTTGGGAGGAGAGGGGGGGAGCAATTTTAACTTTGAAATTTGCGATTTGAGAAAAATGCCGACGCGATGGTTTGAAATGAAGGTCAATTTCGGATTCAGCACTAAAAAATACATATGAATCAATTTTCAAAAGCTTAAAACACACCCATCACATCTATTTTATAGTAACAAATTTTCGCTATTTTTTCTTTTTTTAACTTTAAAATTGCGATTTGCCAAAAATCTTTACGTGATGGTAAAAAATAAATGTCAGTATCGGATTCAGTGGTACAGAATACATAAGAATCAATTATCAAAAACTAAAAAAAAACATTACATAACTCAACTTTTGCAGGCTAGTGTAATCTAATAACATTTTAAAATATATGTATCATTTTGTAAAGAATTGAGGCTGTTAATTTTCATCATTTTATTTACGACAAATTTTTTTTTTCTTCTACAGTGTATGTTTATTACAAATTGCATAATTTGCATTAATATGTCAAAATGATTAAAGATTTCAAATTTATATTGCGATGTTAATTTTACTGTGAATCATTTTTTTTAAAAATATATCTGACGAAATTATATTTCTATTAAATTTGTGAATGACCCCTAATTTGCAGCAAAAAATATGCTCCAACTTTAAACAGCTATTACTCGATGAATTTTAATCGTAGAATAACGGGATTTGTTTTGTCTTACTTGTCAGTGTAACCGGAAAATTTTACTAGATATAGCTTATACCCCCTTGGGACCGTATAAAAATTTTAATTTTATAAATTTTTAAGAAATTTTTTTTCTGGACCCAAATCGCTTTAAAAATAATTCTTTACTTTATTTAAACCATTTTTGTAATTGGAAGTATGCATCTAGGACCAACGGTTGCGAAAATAAAGATCAGTCAGGTTATACATGGACACCCTGTATATGCCAGTGACATTAGGGAATGTTTTCGAATAGATGAAACGCCTTTAAACTACTATCCCATCCACTAAATTTGGCATTTCTTTATAAAAGAAGTAACTTGTTTAGACCACTTGTCAAAATTGTAAAAGCTCTCATACCAAACCTTGGAACTAGGTTATTTTTGGTGCATTAAGTAATAAAATAATTGCTTTTCACACATAATATAAGTTATCGAAAAATTATTTGCATTCTTGGGCGTATACGGGGAAAAATAGCCCCCACCGCCTTAAAAAAAAAAAAAAAAAAAAAAAAAAAAAAAAAAAAAAAAACAACTTTGAAAATGGTAACACATAGCTTGAATGGTGATATATAGCTTGAAATACTAAGAGACACGAGAGCCGGTTGAAAGAAATGTGAGGAGGAGCAAGATTTTGGAACAGATATGCCTGTGGACCGCAGCCTAGTCTGTTTTTTTTAAAATGCAGAATACACACAGGGAATAAGATAATATAAATGAAATTTAGATAACTTTCCAAATGCAGGCAGAGTAACTGCCTATAAGCCTCTCAAATTTTACGGACCCTGTAGCCTCATAAATTTCATCATTTAATTCCCAGCTCATATAAAACATAATATATTATGTTTTATAAGAAAAATGTACCAATAGTGGGTTATTGTTGTAGGTAAAAAATTAAATATTACTTTTTTCGAACCTCAACATCTTGATGTCCAAGAAATCTCTTCAGAGTATTTTTAGACAAATGATAGATGTGCATGTGTTCACGCATTTCTTCTAACTATAATTTATAAATGGAGTAAGCAAAACTAAAGCTATTATTGCTTAAAAATTACATAGGATGTCTCAAAAAGACTGAAATATGTTTTAATCTTTTGCTTGTTGACAATAATTGTGCAAATTTCAAAATTCGTTAACATAAAGTAGGGTATAAATTTATGTAAGTGGAATAGTCATCCCATTAATTTTTGAAAAGTTAAACTTTTAAAAATATTTATACGAGCCTTATATTTAAAATTAGTCAGTTACACATTTTTAGGGACGTTCGTAATTATGTAAATGCGCGTAGCACCTATAGTCGCCGTCTGATCCGTCCGTCTGTCTGTCCGTCTGTCCACATATAACCACGCAAAAACTACCCAACTTAATGGATTGAAATTTAATATATATAATCGCTGCAGAATTTTGTCGAGTTTTTCAAATTTTATGAAAATCGAATCAAAACTTAAAAAAATATTAATTAAAATTTTCTTTATTCTATTACATCCTACCATACGTCATTAATTGAAGAGCTGAGTGGAAGAACATGTTATGCTACATTTTCTTAAAAGTGATTTTATCTTTTGGACGAAGGTGTTATCAGGTATTCTATCACATGGCAAAGCTAAAATACCAAAGTCCTATTTAGCTATGAAGATTTAAGACATTATTCATTAATATTTAATATTTTAATATTTAATAATGCAAATAATATTAATAATTTTTAATATTTAAAAATTAAATATGAATAAGCTTTTTTTATAGAGTTTAGTACCACACCTGTTAATATTTTAAACACATGGTATCAAACAGAAAATAAATCATTAAAATTGACAACAAAAACTTTCACATCAAATTTCTTCAAATGTAATTTTTGTTACTTAACATGTTCTTCCACTTAGCTCTTCAATTCAATGACATGAAATTTACAGAATGGAATTTTCATTGTTTTACTTATACAGCATATTTTAATTTCGTATCTTTTAACACCCAGTATATACATACATTGAAAAAATGAGTAAAGGTATATATATATATATAAGAAATGTTATACCCCGGATCACTTTAAATTGGAAGCACTTTTTGCTCTTTTTGGAATAACAAAGCGATTTTGTCATAATCGGAAAATTTTTGTGAAAGTTTTAAAAAACCGTGAAAATTTTTGCGTGAGGAATATAACAGGCAAGCAAACTTAAGCTATAAACATTTCCTTACTTTCTTTGAAATTACAAAAAAAGTGATTATTTCCAACATCATACATAGCCATTTAGTTAGCATGTCAAACAACATAACATCTCATACAATATTCACAGTCATTTATGAAATGAAAGGTAAAAAATAAAAACATTTTAAAGGTTCATCTTCGCTTCGATTCGCAAAAATTTAAGAAAAATGCTGGAGAGTACATGTCAAACATTTTGTTGATTTACCAAACATTTGATGACATTTTAAATATGTTCATTATATAAATAAACTTGGCTTATCAAAAAATATTATGTGCATTCCAGAACAAGTTGAACTGTTTAGTAGCAATTGTGTATTCTGCACTACTTAAAAGGTTTAAGTTTCAAAACAAGTTGTTATTGTACTTAATTCTACTTACTATTTGAATATCCAGATTTTAAAACTGTGAATTAGTTTTACATAAGTTAAAATAAAACATTTATTCTTATAGATGTCAATAAAAATATTAAAGGTTTTATGATAAGTACGGCGTATTTATAGTCCCTTTTAAATCTCGATTGTTCATGTCATAAAAATATGTTATTTTATTTTTTATAATAATAATAATCTTACTGAAAAAAAAAATCACTTGATTCTGTAGAAATTAAACAAGTAAAAATTAAATTTAAAAAATCAAACAACCCGACTGCGTAAAAA
The DNA here is from genome assembly GCA_963932465.1 of Maratus speciosus. Classification (NCBI taxonomy): domain Eukaryota; kingdom Metazoa; phylum Arthropoda; class Arachnida; order Araneae; family Salticidae; genus Maratus; species Maratus speciosus. The sequence goes on from OZ010794.1 coordinate 428,897,240, forward strand.
GCGAACTAATTAATTATTTCTCATCAATGTGAAACTATTTTTTATATTACTTACCTATTTTTTTATTTACTTGTATTGATGACTTTTAAGTTGCGTTTGATTGTTAGTTCTTATCTATAAACACTGTTTTGATGAGGCCTATAGATGTCTATGAAGGTTAGAGTTGCAGTAAAGCTAGAGATCCTATCTACACAACTTCCAGGTTGTGTAATATTTAAACGGAGCTTCTGACTGAAAAATAGTCAATGGAACATCGTCGTCATTTTGAAAGACCTATCCAATGATATGCCACTTAATATGATGCGTAATTTTTTTTCGTCTCTACAGCTATTTTGTATTTTATGGCCGCCATTTTAAATTTATAAAAACAAAACCTAGCCTATAACCATCGGACGGATAAGACGAATCGATAGAGACCTCATTCATTAAAATCCATCTAGCCGTAGGAATGTTTCGAGGGTATAAAGAAATCCACATACCCAGATACGCGTGAAACATATAACCCTTTTTGGCAGTCGGATAAAAATAAATTTTCAATCCATAATAATTATCTGGTGATATCAAATAATTTATTTTTATATTTATTCAATAATTTTGATTTACTAATCTCGGAAAATTAAGATAAAACCAATTTTTAGTGTCAAGCTTACAAACAACTTTATACAAAGCAGATATTTGAATGAACTGTCCACTGAGTAATTATTTATTTACATAATTTTGTTAAGTTACAAATTATTAAGACTTTTCAAATGAATTTTTGAAATAAAGAAAACGTGAAAGGTATTGGGGGAAAATATTTTACAACAAAAGTGGTATGTCGAACCGGAAGCATGGTGGATACTTTCGGTGACGTCATGATGTTATTCTGGATCTGATATAGAATAGATTGGAAAAGCACAATCAAATTTAATATTGCATTACGTTAAATGTAGTATTTACATATCAGGACGATTGCGTATAGCAATAAGCACACATAAATGCACAAGTGCGCCATATTGTCGCTAACCTTGGCGACACTTGCCGAGCTAGCATTGAATTTCGCACCTAAAATAAGTCGCCATAAACAAGGACAAATTGGCACTATTATGCACCACTTCAAAGTTTTAAGTTTTAAAAAGTTGCTATTGTATGTGATTCTTACTATTATTTGAATATCCAGGTTTTAAAAATATGAAGTATTTTCTTATAAGTTAAAATAAAACATTTATTCTTTATAGAGGTAAATAAAAATATTAAAGACTTTATTATAAGTTTGGAGTATTCATATTCCTTTTTATAGTCGATTGTTAGCCATAAAAATACGTTACTTGATTTTTTTTTATAATAATAATAATAATCTTACTGAAAAAAACTCTTGATTCTGTAGAAATCAAAAAATAAAATTTCTATCGATAATAATTATTTGGCAAAATCAAATAGCTTATTTTTATATTTACTCACTCATTTTGATTCATAGTAGGAGAGCTGTTGAACATTTTTGAGTAGGTATTTGAGGTACCCTGAAAATTTGTGCAACACTTCTTTTGTAATGCCTGAATACAAATTCGAATGTCTGGCTGAAGGATCTTGGCCCAAGAACTGTGCCAGACACGTGTCCAGTGCTATTTGGCACTTGACACGTGTCTGGCACAGTTTTTGTGCCGACTAAAGTGTCTGTCATTATCAAAATATTTATTTCTAAGCATAAATATTATTCTGCCTCAATCTCAGCGTGCCTCAAATACCTTTTTTGAGTAGTCAAAAAATGGCACTTGACACGTGTCTGGGACAGTTTTTGGGCCGACTAAAGTGTCTGTCGTTTTCAAAATATTTTTTTCTAAGTATAAATATTATTCGGTCTCAATCTCAGCGTGCCTCAAATACCTTTTTTTTAGGGTAGTCAAAAAATGGCACTTGACACGTGTCTGGCACAGTTTTTGGGCCACGATCCTTCAACCAGACATTCGATTTTGTATTCAGTCATTACAAAAGAAGTATTGCACAAGTTTTCAGGGTGCCTCAAATACCTTCCCTAAAATGTTTAACAGCTCTTGGACTATATGACTAATTTCGGGAAATTAAGATAAAACCAATTTTTAATGTCAAACTTACAAACACATTTATATAAAGCCTAAATTTGAAGGAACTGTCCACTAAGTAATTATTTATTTATTTTTAAGTACTTTTGACACCAAGTAAAATTTATATGTAAATTATTAGAATTTTTCCAATGAATTTTGGAAATATTTGGAAAAAAATATTTTACTACAAAAGGGTAGTGTGTAGCCGGAAGCATGTTGGACACTTCTGATGACGTCATTATGTTATTCTAGATCTCATATATCCTCTTGAGACCTGACATCCATTAAAATGGATGTTTTATAATGTATTTTATTTTTATCGGGTCTCAGGAGGGTAGAATAGTTGGAAAAGCGTAGTAAAATTTAATACTGCATTACGTTAAATGTAATATTTGATACCGTAACGTTCGCGTGTAGACATATGCACACAAAACGCACAAGCGCGTCAAATTTTCGCAAACCTTATTGACATTGGCCAAGATTCCACTGAGTTTCACACTTAAAATAAGTCGTCAATAAACAAGGAAAAATTGGCACTAACTGACTAATTTAACGAAAATTCCATTTATTCCTATATTAATTAAAACTGGAAATCTCCCATCATTCGGGAGTGCACGTGAAGCTGCTGCACTTTACCTGTCATATTTCAAATTAACCGCATTCGTGTAAACAAATGGGACTGTTTCTCAGGGCTGCTAGTTTGGCCTCCATTTTTATTCCGAAATTTCGACTTTAGACCCGAACTTTTTGAAGAAGAATTTTTACTTTAAGTGATCAAGAAAAGTTTGACATTAAATAAATCTGAAAATACTTTTTGCATTTTCTGGTGTGAATTCGAATTTTTTTAATAAAAGTGGAGGCCAAACTGGCAACCTTGCTTTTTCTTACATTTTTCAGACAAAAAGAGTTATTTTCACTACATTTCAATCGACATTGCTTATGTATTATGCCAGATCATCATGTGGTCTCCAATCACAGAAAAATGAAAGAACTTTCTATTTGAATGTTTGGATCAAATATTGGGACTCTACGTGCACTGTGAATTTTTAAGATATTTTCTTTAGATATATGATGCTGTGCAAGAATTTTGAGAAATTACAATAGGTAAAGTTTCTTATAATATTTTCCCCTCATGATACTTGATGGGAAGTTACCTAGTAATTAAAAAATTGGATTTAAATATTAATAAATATCTATATGTCTCCTAGTTTTGTTGGAACTTACATAATAGCAATCAAGTTGCAGGACACTCGAAGAAGAAGTAAAAACCATAATGGAGAAACGATCATTACAGACCTGGAATGGAACATGGAGGAAGACTTAAAGCAGTTACCTGTCAACCAAGATAGCATCAAAAATGCTTAATAAAATTAACATCCATAGCCTGAATTGGCTAATTCATTTGTCCTGCAATTTGAACCTTAATATAAATTTGCAAACCTAGCTCAGTGTAATCGAGCATAGAATGGGCTAATTATCAATAGCCTCAGAATAGAATTCACATGTTGATGAAGAGTCTCAATAGTTACTTCTCAGCAGTCAAAGTACTTCTTCCGTGGAAGACATGAATGTCAGTGTCACAATTCAAAGAAGTTTAGCCCAAATTATGATTCCATCACTTATATAACAGTATTTTATTCAAAAAGTTATATTGGTGTTATCTGGTATCTTGCCCTCTACAGACCTATATATTATCTAAATCACTCTTCAAACTAACCTAAATTCATCTGTAAAATGTACAAATCTCCACCGTTGCGGGGTTCAGCTGATTTTCTTTCTCTGCTTTCAACTAATACATGAACATGAATAGAATGAAAGAAAAAAGCTATACATACTACCCTTTTTTAAAAGAATAAAAAAAAATCCGTATAACAAAATCCTAGAATGCCAGAAACATCAGCATTCACTAACCAAGATTACTATTTAAAATGATAATTCCTATTTGAAAAGATGTTGTCTTTAAAAGATCAAGAGAACACAATGTTTTTAACATATTCAGTACTACTTGAAATTTGTACTCAAGTTTCAATTCATCCTTTCATCTTGCCAGAAGGCAGACTACGCACAGATCCTCTATTTTTTCCCTGAAAAGGAACAGATAACCGAAACAGTCCAAAGTGCTATCCAGAGCTTTTTTGAACAACAACAGCAGCAGCAAAAACAACAGAAAAGCAACAACAACAACAACTGCTTGTCTTAACTGAACAACATCTGCTAAAATGATATAGCGTCCTCTGATAATTAGGGAAGTTCATATGGAAATGGCCTTCTTGCATACAGACCTCGATGGTGACGTTTTCTGATTGTAGCAACCGATATTATCGTCTTTGTAGAAACAAAATTGCATGGTATGCTGAGAAACCATAGTGATTTTTTTCCTTCGGACAACTTGAAAAATGGTCACCGAAAGGATTGTAATACATGGCTTACCTGGAATGTTTCTCCTTGAAATTGAATTTTCGACTGAAAAGTCTTTGTCTTTGGTTATAATGCAAGAAACGTTAAGTCGTATCAGCAATTTCTGCTCCATCTGAACGAACCAGGTAAATGATTTCTGCTTATATAACCAATAATATTACCGTAATTAAAAAAAAAAAAAAAAAGAAGATTAACAGACATTAAACCATTCCCTGCTGAGTGTGTGAAGTATGAAGTACGCACCATTTTGATATTTTTTTTTTCTCTTCTGAAAGTAAATGTTTGCATCAACAAAAGTATTTTTATTGAAAACAATAACGTTTATTTAAACTAAAATAGTTCTGGTTGCCAATCGCAATATTTATACATAAAAACATGGGAAATTATTATTTTGTTTCTGTGCAAAAAATGTAGTGTGCCTGTGCATGATAAGTGTTTTGAAAAATTTAATAAATAATTATTTAAAATTTCACTACGAATTTTTATTCATTTTAAATTAATGTAAGTCATGCTTTTACTTCTCTACTACTATAAATTCCCTTTACCACAAATTTGCTTACACAGGGCGAAAACTTTTCCTCCTTCTGCGATTTAGGTACAAAACACTTTAATCACATTACCAACTGAATGAGTAGTCAGCGAAAACTATGTTATTTTGATATAACCCAAGTAAACATATATCAGTTTTATTAATGCATGCTTTCTTTTAATGTAAAAGTCATTTTCAACCATGGAATTATTATGCTGTTTGAGATTACGGCTTGAAATAAATAAAAATTAAATTAACTATGGAATCGCTAGGACTGAGATATGTTGTATTTCTGCAAATAAGAAGTATTTCAAATACGACCTTAAAGGTGCTCTCAAATCCAAAAGGGCAACTTTCTGACATAAGTTTTAATTTATTTTGTTCGAAAATGCATGGAACTAGCCGGTGTTGTTCAAAAACTATGTAATGGAGCTGTTTTTTCTAAATTTTTGCAAACGCAATAGATCTTTCAGAAAATAGTGTCAAAGTGGGCATTTGAACCGAATTTCCGCGCGAAAGAAGAAAGTGCACTCAAGAGCGGGCAAAAAAACATGTTCGTCACGTAATTGATCAAAAAATGAAAAAAAAAACAGTTCAATTCCAAATCGCTTCCATGTCCAGGCTTTCCAATTTTATACCTTTCCGTTAAAAAATGAATTTGTAAATGTGTCGAAACGTTTTGCGCTTGTTGAGCAGAGCAGTTAAGAACAGCCTTAAAGACATTCTTTACTTGTTGACATTTAATCATTCAAAAAATAATCGTTGTAAAATTTGTTTTGTGAATGAAATACACAAAGTATTTTTATTTTGTATTCTGTGTGTGCGTAGTGAAAGTGTTCCAAGCATAACTTGTTCTTGAAAACTATAACAGGCTTCTGAACTAGAAGAAGAAACAACACACTGAAATATAAAGTCAATTCCTCTTGTGTAATATTTAAAACATCTGGGTCATTCCCTACATTGAAGTGGCCAGCGTGAAAAGCCCCCAATATCCAACTCATCCAATAAATTACAAAACAAAGAATATTTCTTTTTTAAAGTTCAATAAAGAAAATTATCTGACTGTCTATCTATTTTACGTAATCTATTTATTTTAGAAAAGCTATTTAATTCAGATTTACACTGATAGGTTTAGGAATATGTGACTGCTATAGTGACAGTTCAAACCGTTTAAAAATATCTTTCCCTCTTTAGAGGTATGTTTAACAAAAATCTAAATCTGATGAACGGAATAAGGCATTGTTTTAAATTTAGTCTTTTTTTAAAAAAAGAAAAAATATATATAATTGTAAAAAAAAGGAGAGAGAGAGAAAGAACACGTTTTAATAAATTTACCGCAGATTAAATCGCGTTCGAAAATTAATTTCAAATATATATGTGTTTTTTAAATAATTTTTCAAAAGAAAAAAATATGCCTGTGGATTTTTTAACAGAAATAATTTTCTAGAAAATTTATATATGCAAATACAAAATTAGAGCTCATTCTGTTAAATAACTTTTGAGTTACGTTTAAAAACTAACCGCATTGCAATCGGTTTTGCAAAGATTAAAAATGAATTTAATGTTATGAGTTCAAACATCAAATCTTTATAATTTCTAAACTACTTGCATTTGGTAAAATTTACATAATCAAGCAAATTTTATACAGGGTGTCTACGAATTAGTTGGGCAATTTCATAAGTTAAGAGCTTCCGAAATATTAAATGAAATTAACTAATTGAACGTCAGACTAGTAGTAACATTGCCGAAGTTTATTCATAGATGACGTTAGGTGTCATAACTGGCGCTATCGCTTAGCGAGCGGAGGTGTTATTCAATGGCCACCACGATCATAAAACCTTTCACCGCTTAATTTCGGTGTATGGGATTTTGTAAAGGATGAAGTGCACAAGCCGCCACTTCCTGCATCCATTCCTGAACTAAAATGAAGGATCTGCACTGCAATTAATTGGATCGACGGAAACATGCTGACAAATCTGTGGCAAGAAATGATTTACCGATGGGACATTTGCAGAGACACGAAAGGAAGTCACATCGAACATTTGTGGTAATGGTAAACTTGAACTATTTTTCTATATTAGAACAATATGTACTTCAATTTTTTTCCTGTCAATTCCATTCAATAAATCCTTATTTTTGCCTAACTAATTTGTAGGCAACCTGTATATCAAAAATAGGTGTTAGTAGTCACAACTTTAAAGTTTGATACTATGAGTTCTATATAATAGACGCACTATAAGCAAAAGTTATGTATAATATTAATTAGTAGACGTTATTACTAATCGATTGGTACCACTCTCAGTTATATATGATGATACGAAGCATAGTCAGTAGGGGTGCTCTCTTTTAACACTTTCCAAGAAAGTTGAAAAGTGTTTATGCATTCGGTTTGTCTGGCCGTCTGTACGCGCTCTAATTCCCGTAAATATACTCGGATCGTTCTGAAATTTTTGGATGTTAGTGACCTCTACCATAGAACGAAATCTATTTCAAATTAAGTTTGTAGCATGTTTAGTTCATGTACAGCGACAGTCAAACATTTTCCGTTACATTACGGCCTATGGCAAAAAATCGTTTAAAATGATTTTTAATGATGTTACATGCTTTCAAACATAATAAAATTGATATGCATTTATCAAGTGCACTAAAATATGCATCCCGTAGAATATGCGGTGCAAAGAATAATTGTTATTCATTTACAGGGCTACGCAAAATAATTCCGTTACATAATGATATAGGGTTGGAAGGAATTTTTTCCGGCGTATTTTAATTATGTTAAATTATTTCATATATAACGAAATTGATGCACGTCGCTGAGGTTTACTATAACTTATTTCATGTATAATACGAAGTGCAGAGCATTTACAGGGATACACAAAAGATTTCAGATACTATATTGTATCCGAAGTACTGTACGGTAGCGATGATAGCAGGAAATGCATTTTTAATTATGTTATGCGCTTTTATGTTTCACTATATTTATGCATTGTATATGGTGTGTACAAAAATTGTAATTCATATACACGTACGCAGAAACTAGTTCGCATAATTAATTTTAGTTGTGATTGACTGAAATATCTGACATTTGTCCCCTAGCGGCAACTTTTTGTACTAAATGAACTTTTTTTTTCCCCCTCGGAATTTATCTCACTTTTCATCAAAAGTCAAAATATAAATGTTCTCACATATTGTTCATTAGTTTTAGCTACAGATATATTTATAACCAAACTGTGTTTGACGAGTTACTTGCTCGAAAACTATTTCTATTTCAAGAATTTAAGCCTGTTCCTGAAAACAATAGGATCTTTCTAAAAGCTAGAAGAAGAAAAGACACCGAGAAATAGAAAGCCAATTCCAGTTGTGCGAATATTTAAAACATCTGGATTATTCTACAGTGAAGCAGTCAGTGAGAAAAAAGCCATCACCCTCCAACTCGTTCCATAAATTTGTACCTTTAAGATTCTCGACAGTTAGACCGTAAATTCCCTTCTATAATGTTAAACCTATGGGGTTATAATACATCCGTATTTTTCAAATTTCTCTTCAGTAAATAAAAAAACGTTAAAATACACATATATAATGTTTTTTAAAAAACGTTTTCCATTTCTCTATACTCTTCTCAAAGGATGCTTCTTTCGCTTTTAATTCACAAAATAGTTCTAAATTATTTACTTAATTTTGCGTTTGAAGTGTTAATATGTCAATGAAGCTAACGAGCAGGAAGTAAGTTTTTAACATTTACAATAAAACTAACTGTATATTTTTAAAATATTTTGTCGACTAAAAAAGAAAGAGAAGTCCTTCAAAAAGAGCATAGAAAAACAAAAATGAAATTAAAAGAAGTTTTTTTGAGGAGAAAGTTGAAAAATATGAATGCATTGCAAGCCCACAGGTTTAACATTGAAGAGGGGAATTTGAGGTCTGTCTAATATCAAACCTTAAACCTTCAAAATCAGTTTTTATTTGTATGTATATCTGTCTTATTTAACTAATCTACGTCTTTCAAAAAGATCATAGAGAAAAAAGAATCTAAAAATTTTAATTTCTTGAGGGGGAAGTTGAAAAATACAGATGTATTGCAAGCCTATAGGTTTAACATTAGAGAGGGGAATGTACGATTTGACTGATAACAAGCCTTAAACCTTCAAAATCAGAATTTATGTCTCTCGGTTTGATTTAGCTGATCTACGTCTTTCAAAAAGAGCATAGAGAATAAAAGGAGATAAAAGTTTATTTTCTTGGGGAGAAAGTTAAAAAATACAGATGTATTGCAAGCCTATAGGTTTAACATTCGAGAGGGGAATTTACGATTTGACTGATAACAAGCCTTAAACCTTATTTATTTGTACGTATATCGGTCTGATTTAGCTAATCTACGTCTTTCAAAAAGAGCATAGAGAAAAAGGAAGCTAAAAATTTTGATTTCTTGAGAGAGAAAGTTGCAAAATACAGATGTATTACAAGACTATAGGCTTAACATTAGAGAGGGAGATTTACGATTTGACTGATATCAAGCCATAAACTATCAAAATCAAAATTTATTTGCATGTCAATCGGTCTGATTTAGCTAATCTACGTCTTTCAAAAAGAGTATAGAGAAAAAAGAAGCAAAAAATTTTAATTTCTTGAGGAAGAAAGTTGAAAAATACATATGTATTGCAAGCCTATAGGTTTAACATTCGAGAGGGGAATTTATGATTTGACTGATATCAAGTCTTAAACCCTCAAAATCAGAATTTATTTGTATGTCTATCGGTCTGATTTATCTAATATATATATTATTTAAATTTGATGAAAAACGGCAGATTAAATGACAATACAAAACAATTCGACGAGTTACCTGTTCATAAACTGTTCCAAGAACTCAAACTTTTTCCTGAAAACAATAACAACCTTCTAAGAGCTGAAAGAAGAAAAATAACTTAGAGGTATAAAGTCAATTCCATTTGTGCAAATATTTAAAACACCTGGGTCATTCCACATTGAAGCGGTCAGCGGGAAAAGCCTCAAACCTCGAACTAATCCCATAAATTAAAAATCAAAGAATTTTCCCTTTAAAACTTCAATAGAAGAATCTAGGAACTTAATGACAATACAAATTAATTCGACGAGCTACCTGTTCTTAAACTGCACCAAAAAATTTAAACTTTTACCTGAAAAAAAATAACAACCTTCTAAAAGCTCAAAGAAGAAAATAAACTTACGAGATATAAAGTCAGTTCCACATGTGCGAATATTTAAAACATCTGGGTCATTCCACATAGAAGCGGTCAGTGGGAAAAAGCCTTCAACTTCCAGCTCATCCCATAAATTAAAAGTCAAAGGATTTTTCATATTAAAACTTAAATATAAGAACTTAATGACAATACAAAGTAATTCGACGAGTTACCTGTTCGTAAACTGCTACAAAAATTTTAAACATTTTCCTGAAAAAAAAAATAACATCTTTCTAAAAGCTAAAAGAAGAAAATAAACTTAAGAGGTATAAAGTCAATTCCACATGTGCGAATATTTAAAACATCTGGATCATTCTACATAGAATCGGTCAGTGGGAAAAAGCCTCCAACTTCCAGCTCATCCCATAAATTAAAAGTCAAAGAATTTTTCCCTTTAAAACTTAAATAGCAGAACTTAATGACAATACAAAATAATTCGACGAGTTACCTGTTCGTAAACTGCTCCAGGTATTTAAACTTTTTCCTGAAAACAATAACAACCTTCTAAAAGCTGAAAGAAGAAAAGAAACTTAAGAGGTATAGAGTCAATTCCACTTGTGCGAATATTTAAAACATCTGGGTCATTCCACATTGAAGCGGTCAGCGGGAAAAAGCCTCCAACCTCCAACTCATCCCATAAATTAAAAGTCAAAGAATTTTTCCCTTAAAACTTCAATAGAAGAATCTAGGAACTTAATGACAATACAAATTAATTCGATGAGTTACCTGTTCGTAAACTACTCTAAAAAATGTAAACTTTTTCTTGAAAAGAAAAAAAAACCCTTCTAAAAGCTAAAAGAAGAAAATAAACTTAAGAGGTATAAAGTCAGTTCCACACATGTGCCAATATTAAAAACATCTGGGTCGTTCCACATAGAAGCGGTCAGCGGGAAAAAGCCTCGAACCTCCAACTCATGCCTTAAATTAACCCCTTTCGGCTCTGGCGGTCACATATGTGTTCCTTGCTTTTAAAATGTTTAAACTGTAAATAACGCCTTGCAGATACGTAAAAACGTCATAATCGCATATGTGCATTCTATATTTTGACTTTTTAGTGCACAAGTAGTTTGGAATCTAGCTTTGAAATAGTAAAAAAAAACAAAAAAAGTTGACAAAAGTTTTAATTTTTTAGGTTTTTAAGAAAAAAGTCAGAACCGAAATGGTTTGTTAAAAGTAGTCCCTTAAATTAGGGACTACTTTTCCGAATGAATAATTTGTGATAAACATTAAAAATACTACTATGTTTTTATGTCTGTTATATCCTGTTGTAATACGACATTTTCCAAACGTCTTGAAAAATTCTTCCCACGACTATTGTAATATGCAAAGAACGCAAAATAACTACATTCGTTAGGTTTCAGAAACTAACATATTCGTTAAATTTCAGTAAAACCTAACTTCTGTGATTTGGTTAGTTACTTTTAACTTAATTAACGTAAAAAGGATTTTTACCGCAAGTTGAAAAAAAATTCAGGGCCGAAAGGGTTAAGAGTCAAAAAAATTGTCCCTTTAAAACTTAAATGTAAGAACTTAATGACATGACAATACAAAATAATTTGACGAGTTACCTGTTTGTAAACTGCTCCAAAAAATTTAAACTTTTTCCTGAAAGCAATAACAACCTTCTAAAAACTGAAAGAAGAAAAGAAACTTAGGAGGTATAAAGTCAATTCCACTTGTGCGAATATTTAAAACATCTGGGTCATTCCACATTGAAGCGGTCAGCGGGAAAAAGCCTCCAACCTCCAACTCATCCCATAAATTAAAAGTCAAAGAATTTTTCCCTTTAAAACTTCAATATAAGAATCTATCTGGAGAGAGAAAAAGTGAGCGAGGAATTTTTGGAAAGAGCTCAAAGGAATAAGAATAAAACCTTACTAGGAGAGAATATTTCCGTGCGATATATACGTGGATCTTTTACCAGAAAGTTTCTGGACGGGAAGATCTGCAAAGAAAAGAAGGGCTAGCCGATCTTTTTTTTTTTTTCATCTTCTTTTTCTTTTTCTTATTCCATTTCTTTTTTTTTTTTTTCTCTTTTCTTATTCTATTTCTCCGAATGTCTTGGCGACGGCGTGGCGTCTGTATCCGATTTCCGGCAGATCGATAGCTAACGCGTCTCAATTCCTCAATGTTCTCTACCCTCCCTGCCTTCTTCTAGTACGCCACCTCCGAAGAAAGGATGTGCAGAGTTCGCCAAAGTCCTGTGTGTGGATGGTCATTATAGATTTCGGACGATGCATATAGGGAAAAGAGCATTGTATCCGTGAAGATGACGGACGTTTATAATCGAAGTATAACATACTGACTTAATGGCTTTCGATACAGCGGTTTCTTCGCTCTAACGGAAGATTTGTAATAAATGTTTTGCGTATTATGACACACACACACAAACATCCTTAATTATGTCCATTTGGCAATTTAAATGAATAAAAGATAAATCATTAGTAAATAAATAAATAGAAATGCTTAATTCATCTTTAAGGCTGTTCTCATTCTCAACTGCACTGTAAAAAAAAATCTGTGAAGCTACTAAAGTTTTTCTAGGAAACTGGGATTCCTAGAACTTTTCATGTAACGGCAACAACAAAATTTCATGTAACAGACACACTTTTGCGCCGAAAATCAAAAAATCTGTAAGGTTACTAAGAATTTTTTTGGAAACTGGGATTCCGAGAACATTTCATGTAACTGCAACCAGGGTTACAAATAAAAGTTTAGTAAGATTACTGAAATTTTAGCAGATTCATTTGTAAAGTTACAGATTTTTGTAGCTTTACAAAAACTAGTTTTGTAGATGTGCAGCTTTTTACGTACAGTTACAGGTGAAAGTTTAGTAAGCATGTAACTTTACATCTGTAGAACTACAGATTTTTTTTTTTACAGTGTGCTCTACTCAACAAGCGCAAAACGTTTTGACGCAATTACAAATTCATTTTTTAACGGAAAGATATAAAATTGGAAGGCCTGACTAGGGAAGCGATTTGGAATTGAACTGTGTTTTCCATTTTTTGATAAATAAATTACCTATTGAGTTATAAGCGATTTTAATCATGTGATAAGATGTTTTTCTCCCTTCGCAGACTGGTTTTTCTGCTTTCTTCGGAAACTTCGGTTCAAAACGTTAACTTTGACATTATTTTCTGAAAGATCTATTGCGTTTGCAAATAAACGGAAAAAACAGTTCGATTGCATAGTTTCTGAACAACAACATCTGCTAGTTTCATGCATTTCCGAACAAAAATAAATTAAAACTTATGTCATAAAGTTGCCCTTTTGTATTTGAGAACAGCCTTAACTCCTTAATTCTCGCTCCCGTGATATTCACGGGCTGTCTTTTATTCATTTTATTCCTTTTTGTTTGATTCCCACCAGTTTTATAAAATAGTGTAATTGGCTTTATCATGGTATTATTTTACCTGTCATTAAATAAGGTGAATATTTCTTTTTCAAAAAAGTGGTGCCAATAAGCTATTTAAATTTTTAAACTGAAATTTAATGCGATCGTTAAGGGGTTATAAAGTTAAACTTAAACTTACACTATGTGCAAAACTACTTAAAAGATGAGACAATATTTTAAAAAGATGTTAAATTACTTTAATATCTTAGTACTTTCAACTATAAAAATATAGTCTTCAATAAGAATATCATTATTTTGATTCGTATGTCTTTAGATTTTTTTTTAACATTTGTAGAATGACTCCAGTACTTCAAACAGATAATATGCAGAGTTCACCAAAGTTTTGTAGGTTGACTGTCATTATAGATTTCGGACGATGCATATAGGGAAAAGAGAATTGTATCCATGAAGATGACGGACGTTTAGGGGAGACCGGGACTAGTTGGCTAGAGGGGTAAGTAGGCGCAGTCCTCATAAATCGCCTGTTTGTGGATAGATTGCGCAACCAGTCACTAGGTACCTTTCTTATTGTTTTTTACAATACTCATTGTAGTTTTGCATCGTTACCTACGTGCAGTGGACATTTATTACGATTTTTCTGTTTTTTGCACTCATAAGTAATTTTTTGTTGCTTCATTCTTTTTCTAATTTCTAATACTTATCTTAATAATTGCGATTTAACTTGTGCAGTTTTTCTTAGTGTATGATTAACTGTACCTACCCCATATGTGATTTACTTGGATTATTTATGCTTAGAGGATTACGTGTCCCTTTTGCGAAGAAATTTATTGTGGGGCAAGTAGGCGCATTGAACACGGGGAAAGTTGGCTCGGTGTTTGGTGTGCGCTGGTAGCTTGAAAAACAGCAAACAATGAGAAAAGTGGTTGCAATGCAAGATTTTGGGCACACGTTGCTTGCCCAAACGCAGACAATCGATTTTTTATTTGTGGCAACTGTAACTCTGATGATGATATAGAGTAGGATAGAAGTTACCTAATGTTAATGTTTTATTCATTATTTTTATGTCTGTATAATTTAGAATTTACATTGTACGGCTATAACGCCTTTGTTTAAACTTACTGGTAATAATGAAATTGATTTCGCTTAACTTCGTGTCTTATTTGAGCTTCATTTAAATTTTTATAAAGCGTGTGCCAACTTACCCCATAGATATAGGCAGCTTTCCCCGTGACGGGGTAGTTTGGCGCACAATTTTCCTTTTACTTTAGGCTTCCGCTAAACATAAATTACAAAAGCTAAATCCTCAAAACTCCGGGTATTTATAGCCAAATGTCTGTTCTTTAAAAGTGCAGTTAAAGTTTGTTAAAAAACTTAAATAAAAAATTTATAAAAATCAAAAACTAAAAACTGCGCCTACTAGCCACGGTCTCCCCTATAATCGAAGTATAACATACTGACTTAACGGCTTTCGATACAGTGATTTCTTCGCTCTAACAGAAGATTTATAATGAATATGTTACATGCGCACACACGATACTGAAATATATATACTTAAGGATCTTCATTTGGCGATTAAAGAGGATAAAAGTAAATCATTATTTTGATTTGAATATTTTTGTATTTTTATTCGCAGAAATAATTCCCTTCTTTCTGTTTATTCAAATGAACAGTAGGTTTATATAAATAGCATCAGAAATAGTAAAACAAACTAAAGATTAAAAAATAGAGAAAGGGGTCTTTTTTTCTTTTATTTGTTTGTTTTTATAGCTGCCAATACCTATAAATTAACGGTACTGAGTTTCTCTCTGTTAATTTAGCAAAAAGTTTGTCTTGTCCAAATACACCTGAGCTATTTTATTTATATGTACAGTCGTGGGAAAAAAAAGTAAACACCCCCTACAAACTCCTCAACAAATTATCGTAGACGAAAGTTACTGGTACCGAACGATTGGAAATAAAGTCTACTTTTAAATAACGTATATAAAATTTGCTTAGGGGGCCATCTACATATTAAAACGAATCCAAACTTCATTTTTTTTCAATGGCAATACCCAATTTTAACGAGATATTTCAAATCTTCGGTTCAAACTATGCCTAGACACCAATTTTCAAGTCATTTGAATGATAAGTTTTTGAATTATAAACATTCAAAATTTAGTACTTCTAATGTTAAATTACATTTTCATATTTTTATTTATATCTCCCGAAATTATGCTCCTAATGTGCTAATTTTTTTTGGTAGTAATAATACTAATATACCCAAATATGAATAAGCTGAATTTGCAATTTTTATAATTTTATGACATGAATTATGAATTATGAAATTAATATTCGCAAAAATTTTGAATTGCAACCTACAATTTTTTTGATGGATTTAGATTTATTAAGTCCTGCTTTATGGAAATTCAAAAATTTCACATTTTTCTTCCAAGTAGTTTTCAAATTATGCTTAAAAAACGGCAAAATGATGGTTTAAGGGGCCGTCTATGATGGAAGTGAGAAGACATTTTGAAATTTGTTCTGCCGTACTGAAATCTAACACGCTTCATTGACTCTTTGAGTGGCGCTTAAGGTGCCTTGATCAAGGAAGGGGCTCTCTCGGTTAACAATCCAGTACGGAACTTCAATTTTGATACAGCCCTTAAAATACGCTCGTTTTAAAATAATTAATTTTTCGGAAACTTATGGTACGAATTGCATAAAAATTCGTTTTTAGGCTAATTGAAGGGTGTAGAGTTCATTTATGCTGTCAGAATTGGGTACTGCTATTGACAAAAACAAAGTTATGGTTCGTTTTAATATGTAGATGGCCCCCTAAGCAAATTTTATATACATCATTTAAAAAATAGACTTTATTTCCAATCGTTCGGTACCAGTAACTTTCTTCTACGATAATTTGTTGAGGAGTTAGTAGGGGGTGTTTACTTTTTTTTTTCCCACGACTGTACATTGTACGATATCTTCAGTCGGTGGCATATTTTATATTTCTTCAACTTAAAGATGCATATTTGCCGTCCGTGTACACTTATATTTACACTAATTCCCTTGTTTTAACATTTGTAGGATGACTCCAGTTTATCTTAATTCGCCCTAGACCTGTGCATGAATGGTCATTATAGATTTCGGACGATGCATAAAGTGAAAGAGCATTGCATCCGCGAAGCTGACAAACATTTATCATATAAGTATAAAATAATGACTTAAATGGCTTTCAATACAGCAATTTATTCGCTCTAACGGAAGATTTGGTAATAAATACGTTACAAGCGCGAACACACATATATGCTTAAATATATATACTTAATAATCTCCATTTAACGGTTTAAGAGAATAAAAGATAAATTATTATTTTGTTTTACACGTTTTATTATTGACAGAAATAATTCGTTTCTTTCTGCTGATTATTTTCTATAAATAGTATCAGTAATAGTAAGACAGATTGAAGATGAAAAAAAATAGCAAAGATTTGTTTTATTTCTGTTTTTACAGCTGACAATATCTTTAAATTAATGATGCTCATTTTCTCTCTGTAAATTTAACAACTTTTTTCTTTTGTAAATACACCAACGAGGTTTTACTTATATTTGCATTGAACGATGTCTTCAGTCAGTGACATATTTTATATTTCTTCACCTTATCGTTAAATGTTTATTATCTATCCATCTTATTCAATTGTTTTAACATTCGTAGTATACTTCTCAGTATAACTTTTAGTATAACTCTAGTTTATCTTTAACCACACAAAGAACAGAATTTACCAAGTCCTGTAGATGGATGTTCATTATAGATTTCGGACGATGCATATAGGGAAAAGAGTAATGGTTTTCAATACAGCGATTTCTTCGCTCTAAAGGATGATTTGTAATAAACGAGTTTCATAAATAAAGATTTGCACACACACACATACTTAAATATATATATATATATATATATTTAATTATCTTCATTTGGAAATTCAAGAAAATAAAAGATAAATCATTATTTTGATTTGCATGTCTTTGGATTATATGTCAGAAAAAATTCATTGTGTTCTGTTTTTCAAATGAATAATTGATTTCTTAGGATATCTATAATAGTACACGAACATCATCAAAGGTTACGAAATTTCCAAAATGTTTGCTCCATAGGTATAAGAAAATATTCATACAGCTTTTGATACTGCGATTTTTTCTCTCTAAAAGAAGATTTGTAACAAATACATTACGTATCATGATTTAACACACATGCTTTACCCTATATTACACGAATTTTTCTTTTGGAATTATACTTTTTTACATTAATATTTAGAGTCAGACACTAGAAATTGTAAAGAATATCTCTTTGTCTGATTTAATAGTAGACCTTTTGCGATTATATAAGACGAATAATATAAGACGATTATATAAGACGAATATATAAGACGATTATATAGACGATTATATAAGACGATATATAAAACACCATATTTCTGTCTAAATATAGTGGTTGCAAGGAGCTTTATTTATTAAAGGTTAAAATTTGATTGATTTGTATATGCATGACTGTGCAGTGTAGGGTTAGATATATATACTTAAATATTTCTATTTGTCGAGTTAAAAGAATAAAATATAATTAATTCTTTTGATTTGCATGTATTTTTATTTTATTAACAGAAATTATTCATTTCTTTCGATTTTTCAAACCAAAAAGTAAGTTTCTATAAATAGAGTCAGAAATGCTAAAACAGACTGGCGATGAAAAAATAGAAAAGAGTAATTTTTTTTTCTCTTTTTATAATTGTTTTGATAGCTGACGCTATCTTTGAATTAACGAAACTGAGTTTCTCAACAACAAGTCTTTTCTTCTTCAAATACACATACGATGTTTCACTTATATGTATATTGAACGATATGTTCAGTCAGTGATATATTTTATATTTATTCAAATTATTGATGCATATTTATTATCTTTATTTCACTTATTTTTACACTGATTCGCTTGTTTTAACATTTTTAGTATACCTCTAGTTTATCTTTAAGCAGACAATGAGTAGAATTCGTCAAAGTTCCGTGGATGGATGGTTATTATTGATTTCGGACGATGCATATAAGGAAAAGAGCATTGTATCAGAGTAGATGACGGACAAGATGACGGACAGAGAAGATGATCGAAGTATAAAATACTGACTTAATGGCTTTCCTTACAGCGATTTATTTGCTTTAGCGGAGGATTTGCAATAAATGTGTTGCATGCATACAGATATACGCATGTTTAAATATATACACTTAATTATCTCCATTTGGCAATTTAAGAGAATGAAATATAAATCTTTATTTTAATTTGAATGCCTTTTTTTTTCTTTCTGTTTAATTCAAATGAACAGTAGGTGTCCATAAATAGAATCAGGAAAAGCAAAATAAATTAAAGACGAAACAATAAAGGGGATATTTTTCTTTTATTTGTTTTTATGGTTGCCAATACCTATAAATTAACGATACTGAGTATCTTGTCCAAATACACCTGCGGTGTTTTACTTATACATAGATTCAACGATGTTTTCAGTCGGTGACATATTTTTCATTTCTTCACCTTAAAGATGCATGTTTTCTATCCATGTACACTTATATTTACAATGATTCCCTTGTTTTAACATTTGTTGGATGACTCCAGTTTATCTTCAATTTGCCCTTGTCCTGTACATGAATGGTCATTATAGATTTCGAAAGATGCGTACAGGGAAAGAGCATTTCATCCGCGAAGATGAAAAACATTAATTCAAATGTAAAATACTGACTTAATGGCTTTTGATGCAGCAATTTATTTGCTTGCTTAACGGAGGATTTTTAATAATCGCTTGATCTGTTATGATTTATACACACTTGTATACATTTAATTTTATCTATTTGTAGATATTAGTGTATAGCAGATGTACTATTAATTTTTCTAACCCGCATTAGATAATAATTAAATGGGATAAAGATAAATTATATATTTTTAGAAGGAATGACTGTTCAACCCTCTAGTGCATACTGTAGCCAATTGGCTACAAATTAAATTTTCTCTCCTAATCGTTTATTTACTGTTCCCTCTTGATAAATTTATGCTTTATGTATTCATTTTGACCCTATACTTAGGTTTAGTACATTAAAAATACCATAGGTGATAATAGTTGTTTATCAGCTACAAATAAAAAGGAACTTTTGAAGCCTTCCATTTTCCTAGTTATAGATGGATTTCTAACACAAATAAAAAATATTTAAAATGCAAAATTCCATTTGAAAAAAATATTTTTCAAAAGAATATGCTTTTAAAAGTGATTTTAAATAATTTTCAGTAAGGGTTTCTGCAACAAATATTGTATTCATGCGAATGTACGTTTGTTGTCATTTGGCAACGGCATGAATTGAGTTTCGCTTTTATTAACATTTTTAGTATTCTGTTCAATGAATTTGTTGATTGTTTCATCTTGCTTTTTGTCTATTTTTTCACCAGAACAGTTGTTCTGATAGAGCCTCGCAATGTTCAACATATATTTTAAAGCAAAGATAACTAAAAATATATTAACAGAAGAAACTTGATTGGATTGTCTAGTGAAAGTGACATTTCTTACAATGACAGGGATGACGATCCACCTTTTGATCCAAACCTTGTGTTCAAAAACGATTTAGACATTTATGATGAGACTGACTGTGATTTACAAGCAGATAAATCAGCTAATGAAATTGACTAGAATTTTGATGCAAACGTTGGGATAGTGAATATTCCACCTACATCAAAACAAAAGCAGCCAGGTAAACGTAAACAGAAAAAAGTGAAAGCTTCAAACTCATCAGCTAGATCCTTCTTGGATAAAGATTATTGGAGATGCTTCTCTACCTGAAAGTGTTTTATAATTAGAAACACCATATACATAATTTTTGTGTTTTCCCACCCAGTACGTTTCGAGCATAGCTCTCAACAAACAAGCCTGTATAGTGTTTTAAAACATGTTCAAAAGCCACTCAATATGTGCTCGAAAGATATAAAATAGTATTTAAGGAATTGTATCTTGAGTAGCGTGGCAAACTTTAAAATCATAAGATTGTTGGAGAGCTCTGTCATTGATGTATCACCAGGTAGTCGCACTATGATCTTGAATACATTTGAAAGTATACAGTATACGACAATTTTCCCATCCGAACGATAATACATTGTCTAATGGGAAAGGTAAGTTATTCGAATTGAGACCAATAGTCGGTAACCTGAATGGAAATTCTTATCCATTCCCATCAAAAAATCTCTCTGTGTTTATGAACAAATAAGTACGCCAAAGGCTCGTCACCATATGAAGCAATATATCCCCCTAAAAAAAAAAAAAAAAAAAAAAAAAAAAAAAAAAAAAAAAAAAACTCGCATAAATGTAGTTTTAAATTGTTATTTTTCGCAGGAGTATCAAGATTTGCGTACAATTTTGATATTTATTGCGAAAAAAATACAACCAGTCTGCCAGGTGGACCTGGACATGACTTGGTGGTTAGGGTTTGAGTCGATGCTAGACTAACTCATCCAGTTGTTGAACCTGTAAATCATGAACTGTATTTTGATAACTATTAAACAGCAGTGAACATAATGACACTTGTAAAATTGAAAGAAATTTAAATCCTTGGAATGATATGAAAAAACAGAACCCCGTGCTGCAAAATGCAACCCGACAATTAATAAAAAAAGACCAGAGAAATATCGTAGAATATGCTTAGAATACGCTTAATGCATGGTGCTGCCATTTGGCAACCATTAAAAAAAATCCAAAATATGGAAAAATATAAAAGTGATATATTTTTTAGTATTTTTTCTTTAATTTATGCCCATTAAGGAATCAAATATACTTTTTTAAAGGAAAAATAAAAAATCATGCACTAATGGGTTAAGTGAGTATCGTCTGCTGCATATTCCTTGGTTTCGTGTGCTCCGAATCTGTGTAAGTTTCTTGTTCTTTCTTTCCGCGTGTGGCAACCCTCTGTGTTATTTCTGTTTTGATTCTTGTTGTTGTGGAATGTGAAGAAAGTGTGTAATATTGTAAGTCGTGTGTTGGCTCGCTTAAATTTGGTGTTAAATAAAATCGTATTTACAGTCCTCTTTGGTGTTTATGCGTGCGAACCAGTAGTGTGAGTTATTAGTTAAAAACGCAGAACGAGACAGCATAAACAAAATGTTTGAAATACAAACAAATATAAAGAAAAGTCTTGAAATAATGCATATATATAAAATAATTCTTAAAAAGAAGTTTTTATTAACTAAATATTACATTAAAACATTAATCTCAAAAGTTTTTCTCTGCTTTTATAAATGGTTTATATATTTTATTAATTTATTAACACACATAAAAAAATGTTTTTACGATAATTTCTCGAATATATGTGTATATAATATATATATTATGAATGTATATGTTTCTTGAATATCATAGTGTTTTTTTTTAAATATGCATGTAAATAATTTATTACATAAATTATTTTTTAACTCTATTTCCGTAGTTAAATGAAAAAGTGGATATTTTTCCTTTTTTGCTTTGTCGCAGAA
Organism: Maratus speciosus; assembly: GCA_963932465.1. Lineage (NCBI taxonomy): Eukaryota > Metazoa > Arthropoda > Arachnida > Araneae > Salticidae > Maratus > Maratus speciosus. Next base: position 428,919,338 of record OZ010794.1, read on the forward strand.
GCATCAGAGACGTTCTGTAGAATTTCTATCCGGATTTCTTTCTTTTTTTCTTTTTTGCTCTCTCTCTTCCTATATGTATGTATCGCGGCACATACAATGAAACGTGCTAATTAAAGGAAGATAGTTAAAATTACTAAAGATCTTTTATTTTTATGAGGATTGTCATACATACAGCAAACGTTTGAAAAACACATACATGCAAATTAAACGCTTTTTAAAAAAGCATAAAACAAATTATTAATATCATAAGGTAAACGCGCCACTTGTGGGCCACATAAGGGCATTTATCTAATTATTATTTAAGTGTTAGTGAATTACAAAAGATATATATATTTTTGAGCATAGTCCTAACTTTCATGTATATCGGAATAAGCATTTCAAGTTTCAAAATATATTCTTCGAAAAAAAAAAAAAAAAAAAAAAAGAAAAAAAAATGTTACATTCCCATATCCCCAGTAGTCGGCCTAGTCAATTTCTGATGCACGGATCTTTAAGTTTTCGGCCTATGCAACAAATTATTTACAATATAATAGAGTATATGAACAGTAGTTTAATTTAAAATAAAACATAATATTAAAGAAACAATCTTTTAAATAAAAATTTATCTCTTAATGAAATTTCTAAGAATTTTCCAAAAAATCCTTTTTTTTGAAGACACTTTAGAAAAGAAACAAATGTACCGACAGAACTTTTTTTTTTATTCCAAGCAGTTTATGGAAAGTTAACATTTAAGGATATTGGTCGATCAGATTTCTTTCAGTCGTTTTTAAGATGTGCATTTTGGGCTTGTTTTTAAATTTAAAAATTAGTGGCCCACTACAGGCACCTTTACCTTAATATACATCAAAACATTAATCTCGAAAATTCTACGCTGCTCTTAGAAATACTATATATATATATATATATTTAAAAGTATAATCAAATTTTTTATCTAAAATTAACACCCTTTTCATTTAAAATAGTTTGTCAATAAACGATATCAATAATTTATTATGTTAATTATTTCGTATCATAATATGATTTGTTGCGGAAAAATCAAACAGGATTACTGCAAACATGCGATTGGGATTATTTTCCTTTTCTCTCTTTGTATGTATCGAGGGACATAAAATTAAACATGCTTGATGAACTTTAAAAGGAGATTCTTCGGAAATGGATAAAAATAATTATGTAATTTTAGGAGGATTGATGCATAGAAACAAAATATTTAAAACAAATACCCACATAAATAAGTTGCTCTAAACACGAATACACATAAACTGAAGGCTATAAAACCTTTAAAAAAATTTTTAATAACTGAATATTATATTAATACATTAATCATAAAAGTTCTTTACTGCGATTTAATAACAATTAAATATTATTTGTTTATGTGACATTTATTTTTAAAGTAACATAATTTTTCTCTATCAGAATGCCAATTAACAATGTCAATACATTATTACATTAGTTATTTCAGTTATTTCTATTTTTGTACTTGAATTAAATGATAAAGCTGTTGTTTTTTCATGTTTGTTGCGGAAACATCAAAAAGGCTTATTAATGTAGAGACTTGATTGGAATTTCTATCCTTCTTTCCTTTTTTCTCCATCTATTTTGCTCTGTATATTTATATCGCGGTACATAAAATTAAAGAGCTTCATCAGCATTAAAAGAAGATGCTTATTAATTAGAAAAGAACAATCGTATACTGTTGGAAGCATTAACACACATAAACCAAATGTTTGAAAGACACTCAGAGACACACCTTATATGTAAAACATAATGCTATGCATATTCCTATACACAATACATACAAATAATACTTAAATACTTAAAATAATATTTTAGTAATTCCAAATATATTAAAATATTAACCTCGAAATTTCTTCACTACTCTGTGTTATATATACATATTATGAATTTAAAAACAATAAAAAGTATTTGCTTATACGACGTTTATCTTTAAAGAAACATATTTTTTCTCTAACGGCATATCAATATTTTATTGCGTTAGTTAATTCTTTTTATTCTATTTATGTACCCGAATTTAGTGATGGGCGATAACGAGATGTTTTTCTCGATTGTCTCGATTGTATGGACATCTCGATATTTTTCGATTGTGTAAATTTTTTCTCGATGACTCCAGTTTTTATACATCATATATTATATATTATATACGTCATACATTTATCAAGAATCGTCTGCGAATAAACTGGAATGAGTCGGTGTTAATAAAGACAAGGTGACTTCGCCCGCTAGTGGGCCCCTCCTTTAATCGGGGCCCCTAAGTTATACGTAATCTTGTAATATGAAATCACGAACAGGTTACCCGCTATATACGACACCGTATAGCAGGCGTGGTGTGCACGCTCTACAAAATCTTGTAAAAAATATATAATCTCGAAACGAACGAATCTCGGACCAGATCTCTTGGGGACGGGTCAAAGTGAACGGAGGGGCAAAGTAGCTGCATGATATGAATAAGTCGTCACAAGTCTTCAGGCCTTTCGAACCATCACACGAGGGGTCTGGATCTGAATTTATAAAAATGCCCTTCCCGGGGGGGGGGGGGCAAAGTGTGGGGAGGGTTGCGGGAGGTGGATAACATGAGTAAGTGGTCATAGGCCTTTCCAACAATATATCACATGACGGGTTTTGGCTAAATTTAGAAAAGTGTCCCCCGTGGGAGAAAAGTGGGGGGGGGGCGGTCACCGGAGGAGCATAACATCAATAAGTAGTCACAGACCATTCCAACGATATCTCACATGTGGGGGTCTTGGCTAAATTTGTAAAAGTGTCTCCCGGGGGGGGAAGTGGGGGGGACAGACACCGGAGGAGCATAACATCAATAAGTAGTCACAGACCTTTCCAACGATATCTCACATGTGGGGTCTTGGCTAAATTTAGAAAAGTGTCTCCGGGGGGGGCAAAATGGGGGGACGGACACCGGAGGAGCATAACATCAATAAGTAGTCACAGACCTTTATAACAATATCTCACATGAGGGGTCTTGGCTAAATTTCAAAAAGTGTCTCCCGGGAGGGGAAAGTGGGGGGGACTGTCACCTAGGTGCATAACATCAATAAGTAATCACAGACCTTTCCAACGATATCTCACATGAGAAGTCTTAGCTAAATTTTGAAAAGTGCCCCCGGAGGGGCAAAGTGGGGGGACGAACACCATAGGTGCATAACATCAATAAGTAGTCACAAACCTTTCCAACGATATCTTACATGAGGGATCTTGGCTAAATTTGAAAAAGTGCCCTCCAGGAGGGGGGGGGGCTGTCACCGGAGGTGCATAACATCAATAAGTAGTCACAGACCTTTCCAACGATATCTCACATGAGGGGTCTTGGCTAAATTTGGAAAAGTGTCCCCCGGGGGCAAAGTGGGGGGGACGAACACCATAGGGGCATAACATCAATCAGTAGTCACAGACCTTTCCAACGATATCTCACATGAAGGGTCTTGATTAAATTTGGAAAAATGTCCCCCGGGGGGGGCAAAGTGTGGGGGGCTGTCACCGGAGGTGCATAACATCAATAAGTAGTCACAGACCTTTCCAATGATACCTCACATGAGGAGTCTTGGCTAAATTTGGAAAATTGTCCCCGGGAGGCAAAGTGGGGGACGGCCACCGGAAGTGTGTTGTAGAATATTTAACAATATCCTTATTTTGACAAATTCTGGTGTTATTAAAATCCCCCTCTTTATATATATATAACATTGTATGCTTTCATCTTAAAATTATTAATTTTCTTCAATTATATCCCCCCTTTTTCAAGGAAAAATGTCAGACAAAATTTTCATAGTTAAAGAATATTACTTAATGCCAGAGAATCCCTTTTTCTCAGTTTCAGATCTAGAAAAACACGTATTATTTCAGTGGAAAGAAATACTAGGATACGTGTAATCTTTTATCTGAGAACGTAAACACAGGCAAGATGTCCCGTCCCTTTTTTTTTTTCTCCAAGAAAAATGCGAAACTCCTCGTTTAGCCTTGGATTTGGCCAGCTGTTGGAAACGGTCAAGTATTTCCCCCATTATAGAGCGGTGTTACCATAGCAACGCCAGCTCGTAAAATCAAAACCCCCTCAGTCTGCCTTTGTAATGTCACATAGGATGCAGTAAAAACGTGTTTTCCATGTGAATTTCATACACTTCTTTTACTACGTTCGTTATCACAGCCTAAAAGCCTGCTTGGGTGGCCATCCATATATATAAAATTTTATGAGCCTTTTAAGTAAAATGCTTGGTGCAATTTTATAACCCTCCTTTTAAAAGTTATTGTCAAACAGACAATTTGAGAGATTTTATGGGAAACTGCCGTGGGAAATAGATAGTTTGCCTGGCATTTAAAGATGGGTGGCCCATTAGAAAAATGTGTAGGGTGGAAAGTGGACAACACACCCTTTTAGTTAAATGGTTGAAACCTAACCAGATTAGCGAATAGGAGCATCTGACGTCAGCAGGAGTATTGCACGTGTGATTTTTTATTACACGCTACGGGGAAAAGTGAGTCAAGGCAAGGGCAGCAAAGAGTGAAGACGCTGATTCTTGGCTCCCTTTTTTTGAATATGTGGGGGCAGGGGGAATTTAGGGTTTTCTTTTTAGCCCTCCCCCTGACCAATGGAGTTTTCTGGAGTGACAAAAAAATAAAAATTTTTTAGAAGAAGAAGAATAGTTACTGACTAAGGAGGTCGTCTGTTTCTCTTGTGTATCAAGTACGGGCACTCTCTTGAGAGCCGAGGGTACGCCGGGCAGTTTAGCATCGATGGAGCAGTTTATGCCTAATAAGAATCATGATACAGAGAATCCAATCCAGCTGGTGGAAAGTGACGACTTGTGAAACAGAAATACTCGTCGATACTTTTTGGTAAAATTTCGTTCAACTAATCCTGTTTTCTATCTGAAAGACTGGACGAGTCTGTGTCTAGTGCAGAGGACCAGTCGATGAGGTTCTAAACACGCAGCTATACATCCCGTAAACAAAAAAAAAAAAAAAAAAAAAGTATTCGCACAATCGTCAACACACTCAAAATCTGAAGAGAAGAAAAATGTGAATAAATCACCAGACACTTTTCGGAATTTTATATAGTGGCTTATCTCCTCCAAAGATTCTGATGTTCATGAGTTGATTAACTGCACAGCTAACAGTACTATTTTATTGTGTATCTCCAACTTCCAAATTTTAATATATGTGCCCTCGAGAGGACTGCCAACAAAAAGGATATAATAGAGTGTAAAGCCATGGGTTCAGCATTTACCCTGCTCAATGATGTACAATGTAAGTAACTTTTGCATTATTGTTTTGATATGTTGAAAATATATGTTTTAAAAAAAAAAGGAAAGGGAATGAGTCATGTTAAATTAAGTAGTTTTAAGTATCTGTTTGTAATGTTTATTGAATTCAAGACTCTTTGCAAGATAGTAGTAATTTCTCGAAGTTTTGAAAATTATTTTGAAATGAATTCAGCTATGTAAATATAAATTTGATATCTCTATACCAAAATTTCTTTGCAACAAATTGTTTTAAAATAATAGAAAATTCTTAAAAAAATAAGACTTAAAACTTAATAAAATGATATTAAATGTATTGCATTACTCTGTTTCTTTTTTATTTAACCAATTTAATCTTTAAAATGAAGGAAGCTTAATATCATTGATAAATAAAATTAGTACATAAAAAAAAATATATATATCTTAAAGTTTTATAACCAGGAGTAATTATTTCTATCAGATTTTAGTGAGGAATGTTGTGTGAGATGAATTGAGGGTTTTGTTACCTTTTATGATGGATTTAAAAATTAATTTTAATGGTTGTCACCTCACTTATTACCTTTCTTTTCTGGTTGTATTTGTTGCAACTTTTAAATCCTTTGGATTTGGTAACTAAGTATTATGGTAACAGAACCTATGCCAGGTGGAAATTCATAAACACATATATTCCTTGAGAGATTTGAATCAAAATAAATTTAATAAATAAATAATTTCTGAAAAGAGTATGTATTGTTCATTAAATTAAAAAAAAAAAAAAAAAAAAAAACTGAAATTGATATAATTGCTAGAATGTTCAGGGCAACTCCTAAAATATATAAAAAAAAAAGGAAAAGAATTCAAGAAGTAAGTTTGTTTGCAGTGTTAAACATCAGCTAGATTTAATGATTTTCAATGCTAATGATCTACTATACGATTATGTGGCCCCTGGATTTGAGAGTATAAGTGCAGTCACAATCTTGATATTAAATCCTTCTAAATTATCAAAACATATTATTTGATATAATGCGGACTCAAGAGTTTGCCTTTCGGTTGTGAAGTTCTGTGGTAATCAATTTAGCTTTTCCTATTTTATTGTGAATGCATTGTATTCTCAAATTCAGAAGTGTTGGTAGTTTTCTCTTCATAAGTTGTGAATGGTTGAGGATGTTGTTACTGTTAAATAATTAAGGTTTAATTTCACATTTCTAATAGTAATTTTTTGATTTACTTTAAGTTAGTTTATGCATTTCCTCTTTGTTTTTTTTTTTTTATTGGTAATTATTCTAAGAGTTTTTTTTAAAATCAAATTAGTATCTTTCTAAGCATATTGCTTATTTTTTTATTTTTCCTCTTTTTGTAACAACATTCAGGTGTTGGTGAACTGTTCACACCTTGTTTAAAAATTTAAGGTCAGGCTAATATCATTAGTGACAGTTAATTGAGTAAATTAAGAGTGGAGTGTAATTAGAAGAAGAGAAAACGACCCAACAAGAATGGTACCGCGACATTTAGTCCTGGTTTGTTGTTTTTGAAATTTTGTTGCATTTTTATATAAACATATGTGAAAGGTTAAGTGTGTGGTTCTGTACTACTGATTGAGGATTGCTGTGGATATTTTTTTTCCATACTGCTGTAATTTTAAGAGTTTTCTTGGTATTTATTTTTATGAATTTACTTTTCTGTGAATAGTTACACCCCTCTTGAAATTTTCTTGTACTAATTATGGCTACTGACGAGCACATCAAAGATTTTTCACTGGTCCAAAAGAAGAATGCACTTATGGAAAATATTTCCTCCATTCCACCTTTTAGCGGTGAGGCAAATTCAGTGCCCTTCAATGAATTTTTTGAAAAATTTGATAGTTTGGCTAATTTTTTCAAATGGGAAGAGGAAGAAAAAAAGTTTGCTTTGTTTAGTAGAGTAAATGGGGGAGCAGCTAGATTATATAAGCTTAATAAGGGAAAAACAGTAGATGATATTATAAAAATTTTTAAGGAAAGATATACCCACCATATCACTCCGGATGTAGCACTCTCGAATTTTTTCAGTTTCAAGCAAACACCCCATATGTCTGTGCAGGATTTCTATGATAGGGCATATGATATGTCGCTTAAAGCGTTGGATATTGATGGGCTGCAGGGTGATGTAGTAGAAAAAAATAGGAATGCTATTTTGCACTCGATGCTCCTTGGTAACCTTTCCCCTGAAATTAGGAGGGGGGTTATCACAAAAATTCCACAGACACCCGAAGAAATCCTCAGAGTTGCGCTTTTAGAAGAAAAAGCATGTAGGAGTGTTAGTGTAAACCCTTTCTACAATCTGCAAAATGACGTTAGTACCCCTTTTACACCTCAGTGTGTACAACAAAGTGTAGCGTGTGCCGCTGTGCACCCAAAAAGCGAATCGAAACAGTCACAGCAGGAAATAAATAAACTAAGGGAACAAGGAGAATTACTCACAGCGAAAATCGAAAGTTTGGTGCAAAGTAATGATAAACGGAGTGAGGTGCAGAGCCAGGAAAGAACAAATATGCGTAATTTTTCGTGTTACATCTGTTCTGAGATAGGCCACTTTGCACGAGATTGCCCGCAAGCTAGGTATCAAAACAATTATGGTAGGGGCAGGTTTAGTAACTATAGGGGCCGTGGGGGCTATGGCAACAATTATCGAGGGTATCCTGGCCAGCCTGATAATACTTATTTTAGGGAAAATAGAGACAGAAATGATTATAATTATAATGGTAGAGATAGACAGGACTTTAACTATAGGGGAACTAGGGGTAGAAGTGGTAATAACAATAGGGGCAGAAATGATTATAGTGATAGGGATAGGAATGATTATAGCAATAGGGATACTGATAATCAAGGGAATAGTAATAGGGATCAAACGAATAATGTAAATGTAAATCAACCTAGCAGTGACAGCAATACACAGGGTGCTCCTAAAGTACCTTTAAACTAAATAAGGCTGGATCTGAAATGGTCGGACTGATCCCCCAGAAGCCGAACGACTCCACCCCAGTATATAGTGTTTTTTCCCCACAAGTGTACAGTCTCCCAGTGACGAGTATGATTGTAAATAATAAAACTATCACTGCATTATGCGATTCTGGATCTGCAATAAATCTTTTGAGTAGTGCTATGCTAAATTTTTTTTGGAGAGTAACGTAGAGGAATGTTGCACACCCATTGTGACTGTAACTGGCGAGAAAATGAATCTAAATCAATGTGTGGTAGCAACGTTTAAAATTAATGATATTCTGTGCAGTGCTAAATTTTTTGTTGTCCCAGGGAAACTGGCGGATGAATTTTCTGCCATTTTAGGAATGCCTTTTTTAAAAAAGTACAGAGTTACCATTGATTGTTCAAATAATACTGTCAGTCTTAAAAGCTCTGAACAAACACAAGGTGAACAAACAACTGAAGACCAGGATCATTCCAAAGTTGAGGGAAATTCAGGTTGCCATAGTATTAGCACAGTAACCGAGGATGTAGAAAAGTGTCAGAATAGTACCAAATTGTGTCAAAACTTTGTAAATAATTCTGTAAATAATTCAAGTAAATGTAATTGTAAATGTAAATGTAATACAGCAAAAATGTGTACAAATTGTGGGAAATTTACTTGTGAGAACTACCAGTGCAAAAGTGTAAACAAAGCTAATAGTGAACAAAAGTAGCCTGTAGTAGTGGTATAGAGGCAGTTCAGGGTACCATAAGTAATGAGAAGGAAGAATTAGGTAATAGAGGGCAAAAGAAGTTCCTAAATGAAAGTAATAGTGACTTGCAAAGGGAGAAAATCACCGAAGAAGTTGAGAGTACCATAGATAACCACAATATACCACAAACTACTCATGTTCACCAAGTAAACCTTATTTCGCAAGACACAGGTAGGATACAGCAAGGAGTAGATAAAAAGAAACCTGATGCGGTGCAAATTGCTGCTATTGAGGAGGATTTAAGTGGTGACAATGAGAATAGTGAAAGTGAAAATAAAGTTAATGAAAATGAGAGTAATGACAAAACCATCATAGGTATAGCCGCATTATGTGATAAAATAACAATCCCTCCCCAAACTAAAATTTTGACAAATGTTAAGTGTAGTAAAGAATTAAAGGTAAGCGTAAATGATCCTATAATGTTAGAACCCCTTGCTAGGAGTTTGCATCAAGGCCTCCTTATTTCCAGAACCATTTGCACACAAGAGCATGGTTTATTTTTATCTTTTGCTAATTTTTCAGACAATATGATTCACTTAAATAAAGGAACGTTTGTAGCTAAAATTCTTAAATGTACAGATAACTTAAATTTAACTCATGATGAATGTAATTTAACTTCAAGTAAATGTAATTCAACTCCAAATAAATGTAACTTAACCTGTAATGTAAATTTTGACACCCCAATAGCAGATTTTGATCACGCTGATTTAAAGTGGAGTTCAGAAATTAATTTGGATCACTTAACACCTCCTTTAAAAACTCAAATGCAAGAATTCCTTGATAAAAATAAAGATGTGTTTGCAGCCTCTGTACTCGATTTACCCGGATGTGACACAATTCCCCATACTATAAACTTAACTTCTGACAAACCGGTTCGCTGCAAAGCTTATAGAGTTCCCTACAAACTGCGCCAGGAAATGGAGGATCAATTGAATATTTTGTTAGAAGCTAATATTTTGTCACCTTCAATGTCAGAATTTGCCTCTCCTGTCATCTTAGTGGAAAAAACAGATGGTAGTTATCGCCTAGCTGTCGATTTTCGAAAGCTTAACAAGAATTTGGTAAAAGATGCGTGCCCTATTCCTAATATCACAGACTCTGTAGATTCTTTGTCAGGTGCTAAATATTTTTCAACTCTTGATCTCACGAGTGGGTTTTTTCAACAAGTTATTAGACCTGAGGACAAGCATAAGACAGCCATTATAACACATAAAGGATTATTTGAGTGGTCCCGCAACTGCTTCGATTTGGCGAATTCTGGTAATTCGTTCCAAAGACTTATGAATGCCATTTTTGGGGACCTAGGAAACTTGGGTATTTTGGTCTACATTGATGATATAGTGGTCTCGTCGAAAGACATTGAGTCTCACATCAAGAAACTCAATCTTGTATTTGAAAGGCTTCGCCAACACAAACTGAAACTTAAACCTAGCAAATGTAAATTTTTAACAGATAAAATTCAATATCTTGGTTTTGAAATTCATAGTGGCAAAGTGTCTCCCATTAATAAAAATATTGAAATTATTGAAAAATTGCAACCTCCTACTACTCGTAAAGGTGTCAGATCTTTTATCGGCACACTTTCTTTTTACAGGCGTTTTATCCCAGATTTTACTAAAAGAGCAATTAATTTAATAGATTTAACTAAAGAAACTGGGCCTTTTGTCTGGAATGAGGCAGCCCAAAAGGAATTTGAGGATCTTAAGCAAGCGCTTATCTCAAAACCATGTCTCACCTTGCCAGATTTTAACAAAGAATTCATTATATATACAGATGCAAGTAGTGAATCTCTAGGGGCAGTCCTTTCACAACTTGACGAGAACAAGATGATACACCCTGTTGCCTTTGCTAGCAGGAGACTCAAAGATGCTGAGGTAAGATATTCGGCCACTGAGAGGGAGCTTCTTGCTCTTGTCTGGGCCACTGCCCATTTTAAATGCTACCTTGCCAACACTCATTTCACCATTTATACAGATCATGCACCACTAACTTTCATGATAAAGATTCAAGACCCGACGTCACGAATGGCAAAATGGATTTGTACTCTATCAGACTATAACTTTACTATAAGTTATGTCCGTGGTAAATGTAATAGTGTGGCAGACTTTTTATCCCGTTTTGTTAAGGTAGACGAGCCTACATGTGCAGTCAGCTGCAATTTCAATATTCAAGTTGCTAAAGAGACATCCTTTGAACCATACTCCAACCTTATAGAAAAAAATTAGTGAATGCCAAAAAGCGGACAAGAAGTGTTGTGAGATTGTAAAGAAATTAGAGCAAGGTTTGGAAATTTCACCTAAATACATGAAGTTTTTTTTAGAGATGATATCCTAGTATGTGAAGATACGAGAGATTCTTTAATTGTAAATAATCCTATCAAATTAGTTGTTCCTAAAGCATTAATTGTACAAGTATTCACTCTAACACATGACTCTCTAGCTGCCTGTCATCAGGGGTTCCAAAAAACGATTGACCGCATCCGTGAGCATTTTTACTGGCCGGGGATGTCGTCAGATGTCAAGCACCTAGTGGAATCATGTATTAGCTGCCAAGAAAAAAGAGCCCATAAGGCAAACCATCTTGCACCACTGCAACGTCTTCCCACCCCCCAATTCCCTCTTAATAAAGTACACTTAGATATAATTGGAGTCTTGCCACTGACCTTTTCTGGAAATAAGTATATAATTACCTACATTGACTCGTTTACAAAGTGGCCAGAAGCATATGCTGTCAGTTCGGTCACATCTGATGTGATAGCAGACACTTTGGCTGATTTCATATCGCGATATGGAGCACCGTGTTATATTACAACAGATAATGGTAAAAACTTAATATCAGAAGCAATTGAACATGTGTACAATATGTTTGGCATAAAGCATATCAGAACAACTTCCTATCATGCTTCTAGCAATGGCCAGATCGAACGCCAAAATCGTACATTAAAAAATGCACTCTCTCATATTGTGAATGAAAATCAATCTGGCTGGGATACTAAGCTCAAATTTGCCCTTCTTGCAATGCGTACTGCTGTACACTCTTCAACAAAACTTACTCCGGCAGCCGTAATGTATGGAAGAAACCTAAACCTTCCCTATAGTCTATTTTCACAACCACCTAGAATCAATTACAACGATGCACCATCTTTTTGTGAACTCATAATCCCCGCCCTTCAAAAAGTGTATGCTGAAGTTCACAACAATCTTATTTCAGTAGCTGAGAAACAAGAAAAGTACAGAGAGAAAACAGCAGTTTGTAAAAATCTAAAAGTGGGTGATCTTGTGTGGCTTTACACACCTAAAATTGAGCCAGGTCATACAAAAAAATTAAGTAAGTTAAATAATGGTCCTTTCACTATAATAGAGCAGTTAAATGATGTTAATTTTAAAATCGCGCTAGTTGCTAACCCGAAAAATACTCAAGTCGTGCATATTGACAGGCTCACTTTATTCAAAAACAGAACGATTGCAGACCAAAACAATCCACAACAACAACAAACGACTAATGGGGATTCGATTCACAGTCCGCCCATCGATGAAACAGAACCGATTCAGAGTAGCGAGCGAGCAACCCACCCCCGCACTAGTAGACGTAGGAGATGCTATGCATGGGTACCGCCCCCTGTAATGCAACGTAATGTAAGTGAAAGCACCAGGGAAATCGAAACTAATAAAAATAGAGGCAGTACTCCCGATGACGCACGTAGGGATCCAACGGAAATTGTTGCTCTTTCCCCGCAACCGCAGGAAGCTCCGGGAGGAATAGAATCGCAACCAGAGATTGCACCGGGAGGGGAATGTTTAGGTTGCTCACCAGATGCATCTAGCGTTGCTGAAAGGGTCAGGGACGAAATTGATCATCCAGATAGCAACAATGCAGGGACGTCGGGTGATTCGATACGAAATGTCGCGACATCGAAACGCGTCAGTCGATCCAGGTCGACTACACGAACCGAATATTCGTTTCGGGATAGAAGTGTGCGACCAGATTATAGGGAGTAACGATTTTATTTGTTTTTTTTTATGTTTTCTGTACATATATTTTAATTAATTTGTATTTATATGTGTTTTAATCTGTTTTTAGGTAAATGTATTTAATTTAAAACTCAATATCGAAAATGTTGAAGCTTCAAAATGGGTTTGTTTTGATTTGTCGTCCGTAAATATTAGTAGCAGTTTTGGGGGCTTTATATGGCCTGTTTGGAAAAATTCTCATGTTTTGTGTTATATTATGGCCTGCATACCGTTCCGCACCAGTTTTCTAAAAGTTTTTAGCCAATTTTAGCCAAAATTTAAGCTAATTTTGGGGAGTTTGAAATTTTCAGGTGTGTTTCGAAAATTAGGTGCTGCAACTGAAGCGATATGTTTAAATGTCTACTTACGTTTAGTTAAGTGTATTTTGTATTGTGTATCCAATATCTTTGACATAGATATCCCTTTTTTTTCTCTCTGAAATAAATAAATTTTGGAGTATTTTGCAAATTTTTCGGAATGGTATTATGTTTATACTTCTCTGTGTTTTTGATGTGAGTTATCTACTGCCATACTAGCACACGCTCATGTTCTTTATGCTTTACATGTTTTATTTTCTTTAGCTGTAAATATGAGTAAATGTATAAATTCTCCTTATTTATTTTATTATTATTATTATTCTTTCCTGTTAATTTTTTTCTTCTTTGATTAAATTTGGTAGGCATGTTTATTGGATGATTGTAGACAATACATCAGCATCCTTGCATTGTTTGTGTAGTTTATTTTTGCCTTTTTCTAAATTTTTCTAAGCTATGGGTAGTGTATTCCCAGTAGTACAGAACTGCAGACATACACTGTTTGCACAAATGGTCTGTAAGTGCATTTGTAAATTTCAAGTTAAAACCCCACCCTTTGGACAATGAACTTTTTCACGATAGGGGTTACAAAATTTTTTTTTCACAGTACAAATTTTACACACCCTGTAATGTTATTGATGCTTTTCTATTTAATCATATGTATGTATATAATATCATGTTAATGCTGTAAGTTAGTTTCAATGATCTTTTTTTAAGTTATGAATCAGATACTGTTATGTGTTTTGCAAAAGATTTGATTTTTTTGTTTATGTGTATGCATCTGCATCTCCAGCCTGTGTCTAATTGATGTTTATGCATATGTGTAAGTACCGGTTGGCAGTCCTTCATATATTTATTCCTCCACACTAATTTAAATTTTTCTATTTTAGAATTTTTTAGGCTCAATTGCAGATGTAATGGGCATGTATGGTCAGGTGTGGTGTTCATTCAGTAAGAATACTAGTAGTACTAAAATGAGAGTTCACTGTCTACATATTTAGGTCAAAAGTATAAATAGGTAAAATTATAGATAAATATTATGTTGTGCAGATAACTTTGTGCTAGTGTGACGGCTGGGATTGGGATTCAGCTAGCTGTGGATTACTTTTATGGCTTAATATTTAACTTTTTTTTGGTTTATTCAACTTAAAGTTCCTGTCTGTTAAGGAAGTATTCAGGTAATCGATTCGTTGTAAGCAGCTCATATTGCACATTCCGGACTGTGCAGAGTGGTGTGTCAAGGTACGTAGTGCTTCGAGACTCTTCGAGTCGCTGTTTGATTTGTTCGAGTATCAAGTGCTCATGTCGATGATACCCCAGCATTGCAATGGACATACTAATATTTTCGCTTCTCCCAATTTTTAATTTAATATCCTTAGTTAACTTACTTTGAGTGGAAAAATTGAGTTCTCCGCTGGGAGTTTAGTTTTCGTTTACCTTTCCAAAAAAAAAAAAAAAAAAATTGTGTTTTAGAAATTTTTTTTGTTTTTTTTCTTCAAGATAGGGGAGCCATGCTGTAGAATATTTAACAATATCCTTATTTTGACAAATTCTGGTGTTATTAAAATCCCCCTCTTTATATATATATATAACATTGTATGCTTTCATCTTAAAATTATTAATTTTCTTCAATTATATCCCCCCTTTTTCAAGGAAAAATGTCAGACAAAATTTTCATAGTTTAGGAATATTACTTAATGCCAGAGAATCCCCTTTTCTCAGTTTCAGATCTAGAAAAACACGTATTATTTCAGTGGAAAGAAATACTAGGATACGTGTAATCTTTTATCTGAGAACGTAAACACAGGCAAGATGTCCCGTCCCTTTTTTTTTTCTCCAAGAAAAATGCGAAACTCCTCGTTTAGCCTTGGATTTGGCCAGCTGTTGGAAACGGTCAAGTATTTCCCCCATTATAGAGCGGTGTTACCATAGCAACGCCAGCTCGTAAAATCAAAACCCCCTCAGTCTGCCTTTGTAATGTCACATAGGATGCAGTAAAAACGTGTTTTCCATGTGAATTTCATACACTTCTTTTACTACGTTCGTTATCACAGCCTAAAAGCCTGCTTGGGTGGCCATCCATATATATAAAATTTTATGAGCCTTTTAAGTAAAATGCTTGGTGCAATTTTATAACCCTCCTTTTAAAAGTTATTGTCAAACAGACAATTTGAGAGATTTTATGGGAAACTGCCGTGGGAAATAGATAGTTTGCCTGGCATTTAAAGATGGGTGGCCCATTAGAAAAATGTGTAGGGTGGAAAGTGGACAACACACCCTTTTAGTTAAATGGTTGAAACCTAACCAGATTAGCGAATAGGAGCATCTGACGTCAGCAGGAGTATTGCACGTGTGATTTTTTATTACACGCTACGGGGAAAAGTGAGTCAAGGCAAGGGCAGCAAAGAGTGAAGACGCTGATTCTTGGCTCCCTTTTTTTGAATATGTGGGGGCAGGGGGAATTTAGGGTTTTCTTTTTAGCCCTCCCCCTGACCAATGGGGTTTTCTGGAGTGACAAAAAAATAAAAATTTTTTAGAAGAAAAAGAATAGTTACTGACTAAGGAGGTCGTCTGTTTCTCTTGTGTATCAAGTACGGGCACTCTCTTGAGAGCCGAGGGTACGCCGGGCAGTTTAGCATCGATGGAGCAGTTTATGCCTAATAAGAATCATGATACAGAGAATCCAATCCAGCTGGTGGAAAGTGACGACTTGTGAAACAGAAATACTCGTCGATACTTTTTGGTAAAATTTCGTTCAACTAATCCTGTTTTCTATCTGAAAGACTGGACGAGTCTGTGTCTAGTGCAGAGGACCAGTCGATGAGGTTCTAAACACGCAGCTATACATCCCGTAAAAAAAAAAAAAAAAAAAAAAAAAAAAAAGTATTCGCACAATCGTCAACACACTCAAAATTTGAAGAGAAGAAAAATGTGAATAAATCACCAGACACTTTTCGGAATTTTATATAGTGGCTTATCTCCTCCAAAGATTCTGATGTTCATGAGTTGATTAACTGCACAGCTAACAGTACTATTTTATTGTGTATCTCCAACTTCCAAATTTTAATATATGTGCCCTCGAGAGGACTGCCAACAAAAAGGATATAATAGAGTGTAAAGCCATGGGTTCAGCATTTACCCTGCTCAATGATGTACAATGTAAGTAACTTTTGCATTATTGTTTTGATATGTTGAAAATATATGTTTAAAAAAAAAAAGGAAAGGGAATGAGTCATGTTAAATTAAGTAGTTTTAAGTATCTGTTTGTAATGTTTATTGAATTCAAGACTCTTTGCAAGATAGTAGTAATTTCTCGAAGTTTTGAAAATTATTTTGAAATGAATTCAGCTATGTAAATATAAATTTGATATCTCTATACCAAAATTTCTTTGCAACAAATTGTTTTAAAATAATAGAAAATTCTTAAAAAAATAAGACTTAAAACTTAATAAAATGATATTAAATGTATTGCATTACTCTGTTTCTTTTTTATTTAACCAATTTAATCTTTAAAATGAAGGAAGCTTAATATCATTGATAAATAAAATTAGTACATAAAAAAAATATATATATATCTTAAAGTTTTATAACCAGGAGTAATTATTTCTATCAGATTTTAGTGAGGAATGTTTTGTGAGATGAATTGAGGGTTTTGTTACCTTTTATGATGGATTTAAAAATTAATTTTAATGGTTGTCACCTCACTTATTACCTTTCTTTTCTGGTTGTATTTGTTGCAACTTTTAAATCCTTTGGATTTGGTAACTAAGTATTATGGTAACAGAACCTATGCCAGGTGGAAATTCATAAACACATATATTCCTTGAGAGATTTGAATCAAAATAAATTTAATAAATAAATAATTTCTGAAAAGAGTATGTATTGTTCATTAAATTAAAAAAAAAAAAAAAAAAAAAAAAACTGAAATTGATATAATTGCTAGAATGTTCAGGGCAACTCCTAAAATATATAAAAAAAAAAGGAAAAGAATTCAAGAAGTAAGTTTGTTTGCAGTGTTAAACCTCAGCTAGATTTAATGATTTTGAATGCTAATGATCTACTATACGATTATGTGGCCCCTGGATTTGAGAGTATAAGTGCAGTCACAATCTTGATATTAAATCCTTCTAAATTATCAAAACATATTATTTGATATAATGCGGACTCAAGAGTTTGCCTTTCGGTTGTGAAGTTCTGTGGTAATCAATTTAGCTTTTCCTATTTTATTGTGAATGCATTGTATTCTCAAATTCAGAAGTGTTGGTAGTTTTCTCTTCATAAGTTGTGAATGGTTGAGGATGTTGTTACTGTTAAATAATTAAGGTTTAATTTCACATTTCTAATAGTAATTTTTTGATTCACTTTAAGTTAGTTTATGCATTTCCTCTTTTTTTTTTTTTATTGGTAATTATTCTAAGAGTTTTTTTTTAAATCAAATTAGTATCTTTCTAAGCATATTGCTTATTTTTTTATTTTTCCTCTTTTTGTAACAACATCCAGGTGTTGGTGAACTGTTCACACCTTGTTTAAAAATTTAAGGTCAGGCTAATATCATTAGTGACAGTTAATTGAGTAAATTAAGAGTGGATTAATTAATTAGTGGAGTGCTGGGCAACATATAACTATGATATGTTCCCGCACCATGTGGGTTAAATCAAAGTAAAATTGCGTAATTTGTTATTTCTGTTTGTATAAATATTTTTTATAAAATATAATTATGAGTGTAAAATTATAATGTTTATATATTTAAGTAAAATAAGAGTGTAAGTTCATACAAAAATTATTAAGTTGATTTTAAATAGTAAATATATATTTTTAAAAAATTGTTGTATTGTAAAATGAATGTATAATATTGAATTGAGTTCGGATCTCAGACAACAACTAGCCAGACGCCATGGTGTCGTTTTATGACAAGCCAATGGAAAGTGGTGTATAATTAGAAGTCGTAAAATCATAAAAACGTTGGAATCAATTTATGGCCTCAATAAAAGTGTTGGGATAAATTTATGACTTTTCAGACCACCCAAACTTTAAGGCAGATAATAATATTAAAGTATATGTTAGGGGCCATTTGCAGACTGCTAGCTAATAGGCCTATCGAAGTATAATAAAAAATCTTCTCACATCCAATAACAGTGGACTAGACAAAAATAGTTCCTCCCACTGCAGGAGCTGGTGTGCAAGAAGAATAAGTTTTGAAAAAGGATAGTCTGAAAAAAGATGTAGAGGATGCAAGAGCTCTCCTGAAAGCCCGTGCAATGAGTCCCGTAAGCCCTAGTAAAGCCCAGGCGAGATGGACCTATCGGAGCGAGCCTAATCCAGCCTAATTAAGCCTAATTGAGGTTGTCTTCCTGAGGTACCTATCGGAGTGAGCCTAATCAAGCCAAATTGAGGATGTCTTCCTGATGTACATATCGGAGTGATCCTAATCAAGCCAAATTGAGGATGCGTTCCTGATGACACATTGCCATGATCCTAAGCAACGCAACAATTCGGAATTTGACGAATAAAGGCCACCATCCCGTATATTAAAAGAAGGTACTATTTTAAACATTTTCTTTTACCACTTAAGATCATATGAAAAACCTTAAAAATACTTTTCCGATATTTTACGGTAGAGA
This sequence comes from Maratus speciosus, assembly GCA_963932465.1. Taxonomy (NCBI): domain Eukaryota; kingdom Metazoa; phylum Arthropoda; class Arachnida; order Araneae; family Salticidae; genus Maratus; species Maratus speciosus. Next base: position 428,938,241 of record OZ010794.1, read on the forward strand.
GTTATCTGAGATCCGACCAAACCAATAATTAAATAAGATTAAGGTAATTAAAAAAATGAAAGAGAGTATTTCTTTTAGCAAAAAGAAACAATTATAATAATTAGAGTACGTGTAAATATTGTCTTTTTTTTTTTAAAAGATTAAACATACTTAAAATAATGAGAAGCGTACAAAAGTGTTGCTTTCTATTTTTTGAATTAATATTATGTTTTTCTGTAAATAAATATGTTCAATGTAAATAAAATATTTAATCAAGTTTTAAAAAGTTTCTGTAATTATTTAATTAATAATATTTAAAGTGTGTCAATTCTTTTTTTTACAGCTTAAATTTTAGTTTAATTCATAAGTGGAAGAGTTCGTCTAAATAATTCACAACGCAAACTCTTAATTTTATTCGTAATTATTCAAATTTAATAATTACTTTTTGACGCGAATTATAATTTAATTTTATTAATGCTTCGCGTTGCTCTTCTACTAGAATTTAGGTAAATACGATCACTTATATTATTTAAATTTATCTAAGGTATATAAAACTATATACCAATTTGCTATGAGGTTGCTTGGATGATTTGGACCAATTAACAATTTTGAATATATTTAATAAAAAATAAACAGGTGTAATTATCTGTCCAGCATGGAGTAAATTAAGAGTGTAATTAGAAGAAGAGAAAACGACCCAACAAGTGCATAACATCAATAAGTAGTCACAAACCTTTCGAACGATATGCCACATGAGGGGTCTTGGCTAAATTTAGAAAAGTGTCCTGAAATGTCATATATTTTAAGTAATATTTATCGGAGGGCTCCATAAAAAAATCCGATCTAAAATGATAAAAACAAAAAAACTACTCCCCGCAGTGGGGGCCAAATTGGGGAGGGGAGGAAGAAAGTCTCATAATATGAAAGAGTCATACGAGAGCTTTCCGATAACATATCACATGACGGGTCCAAAAAAACTTTGAAAATTGTTCCCCCTCCCTCCCCCCCCCCTTGGGCCCACTCTTTCGCAACGGAGTTCACGCAGCCCCCACTTTAAAATTTTTATCTTCAATAAATAATATTTATTGGAAGACTGCATAAAAAAACTCACATCTAAAATAGTATTTAAATTTATTATAGAAATCGGCTACGGTTTTAAAAATTTGTTCGCCCCCACCTTACCTCCCGAATTTCACCTTCGGGGGAAGAAAGGTTCATAATATGAAAGAGTTGTGAAAGGGCTTTTCGATTATATGTCACAGGAGGAGTTCGGTAAAATTTTTTAAATTGCGCCCCGCCCACTCTCACGTCCTCGGAATTCACCCGACCCACCTTCCTATTTGAAATTTTTATATTTAATAAATAATATTTATCGGAGGGCTCCAGGTATGTGACAGCTTGGTAGGTCTAAAATAAGAAAAGCATTGAAAATTAAAGCTTCATTTCACAGCTCATTGTCATGCCTATTTCTTTCTCCAGCTTGCCCCTCGATAGCTCTTCTCGGCCCTTCTTGGCCAAGTGTGAAATGACAACCATCGAGAGTAACATTTCGAGAAAGGACGAAAACTGATTTCTCATTCTCGACAATGTCATATGAAATGTTGAACAGAGACCGAGAGCGAGAAACGAGAAGTGACGAAGGAAGCAATGAGTTACAATCGGTGAGATACCTCGAAGTAAGCAAGAGGTTTGCCCTCGAGCAGAATGTCTCCTCGAGATAAACGAGCAGTTTGCGTCCAGAAAATAGATCTCGAAGTGCGAGAGCTCTCTCTCGCACTTCGGGAAGAAAGGAAGCTTTCAGAAGAGTCAAACTTACCGCGCTTCTGGTGTAAGTCATGATTTCCCAAAGGAGTACACGTTCTTTTCCATTCGCTTTTGTTATTAAGCAGTATGGGTTAGGAGGCATAGTGGTTTATGTTATCAGTTCGGGTTTCAGTTGTTGATATAGAAGTTTTCTAATGAATTTGGCGCCAGTTTGTTTTTGATTTTCAATGTTTCTCTTATTTTAGCCCTCCTAAGCTGTCCCATATCTCTTAATGTTAAAATGCTATTGTTAAAACAAAACTGCACTGCAAATTATGTGTTTTCAAGATTTTAAGTGTCGCCCCAGGAAAGAGGATTTTTCAAAATTATTTTACCCCACTTATGTAACATATTAAAATAAGGGTAATCTCATAACCTTTCTAAATCTACCTTTCTTTTGTCAATCCACCGTTAATTTTAGGCCCCTGCGCTTAAAATGCTCTAAAGGAATATACTTAGCGGCGGTTTTTTCCGTACTCTGGTACGGTATCTTCCACTCATAGGGAAATTATAAGACTAACATCAAATTGTGTCTAAATTCGAATACAAAATATGGACATATGTTTCTTAATTTTAACTCCTTTCTTCGCCTTAAGAGGGAGCTTTAACATTTTGTTTCTTCAAACCTTTAGTATACTGTTTGTCCAAAAATTATAAAATTCACAAAATAAAGTCTTTTCACTCTCCCCTATCTTCTCGTATCAATTTTATTTTTACTACCACCAGGGGACACCGCCCAGTGAGACATTTTACTTTTAGCCTCAGGCTATTGGTATTTTTCATCTGTTTTTCATAATATTTTGTCTCATTGTTTTTCTTCATTGTAGATACTATTCTCCAAATTCTTGACCCATTCTGACTACTTGGGCACTCATTCTGGACCAGCTGTGGCGCATCGGGCCCAGGGATGTAGTGGAGGGTATACGGTGGTATACGCCGTATACCCTCTGGATTTTTTTAAGGGACACCGTATACCCTCTGTTTCTGAAAAATCTATAGTATATACATTGTAGGGTACACCCTCTGCCTATAGAGCGTATACCCTCTGCTTAGAGCGTATGCCCTCTGATTATTTTACGACTACACCACTGATCGGGCCCCTCTTCATTTGTCTGGCTCTAATCACACGCTTCACTTGTTCATTTTTTTCTTTTCTTATTCAATGGTTTGGTTTTTTTACCATTCTCAACTTCTCCTAGTCCTCTCTTACATGAAGTTGTTGGTTTCATCCTTGGTCTGCCCTACTGTCAATTTGGGGCTTAATGCCCCTGCGGAGGTGGGGGGGGGGGGGGCGGGGTGGCGTTTCTTCTACTTTTTCCAGACCTATCATCTAATACTACGTTGGTAAGGATTGGAAGATTAAAATTATCCAAAATACCAAAAATGAAGTCCACTGAAGTTTTATTTTAGTTATAGAATTCCCTATTAGCGGATATATTTGTCTGTTTATCTTTCTATTTTTCGATAATACTCCTTTGTTTTCGATAAACGGAGAAATTCAACAGCATTAGACACACTTTAGATATTTAGGGAACTTTAACTTGTATCAAACCTTCTGCCTTTATCGAAAAGAAGAAAATGCTAATCGATTCTAGCTAATGCGCCTAAAATAAAAAAGGAGCTAGCAAATGTGTCAGAAACTAGCTACTTTGGATTTCGATACAGACTTGAAGAGTCATATTGGAATCGCTAGGCACTGGAAAACAATTTCCGTGTTAGACAGGTTTCCTCTTAGCAGTTATATTTGTCTGGTTATCCTTATGTTTCTCGATAAACGGAGAAATTCCACAGCATTAGACACACTTTAGACACTTAGGGAACTTTAACTTGTATCAAACCTTCTGCCTTTATCGAAAAGAAGAAAATACTAATCGATTCTAGCTAATACGCTAAAATAAAAAATGAGCTAGTAAATGTGTCAGAAATTAGCTACTTTGGATTTCGATAGAGTCTTGAAGAGTCATGTTGGAATCGCTAAGCATTGGAAAACAATTTCCGTGTTAGGCAGGTTCCCTCTCAGCAGTTATATATGTCTGGTTATTTTTACGTTTTTCGATAAAGCTGTCTTGTTTTCGATAAACGGAAAAATTCCCCAGCATTTGATACACTTTAGACATTTAGGGAACTTTAATTTGCATCAAACCTTTTGCCTTTATCGAAAAGAGGGAAATGCTAATCGATTCTAGCTAATGCGTTTAAAATAAAAAATGAGTTTTTAAATGCGTCATAAAGTAGCTACTTTGGATTTGGATACAGACTTAAAGAGTCATGTTGGAATCACTAGATACTGGAAAACAGTTTCCGTGTTAGACAGGCTCCCTCTTGGCAGGTATCTTTATCTTACTATCCTTGCGTTTTTCGAAAGAAACTTTTGTTTTCGATCAATGGGGAAATTCCACAGCATTTGACATTTAGGGGAACTTTAAACTGTATCAAACTTTTTGGTGTTATCTAAAAAGTAGAAAGGTTATTTGATTCAAATGCGCCATAGTTACGCGATTTGGACATTGCAGTTTCATAAAGAAGAAAGGGAAATTTATTCCAATGCAAACAAAATCATTTTAAAATACTGAAATTCAAATGAGATAGCTTTATAAATTTCTTCCATAAGGTTAGCATTAGCGAGCAGGTCTTTTCACTTGACTGAAGTAACCCCTTCAGCATAAATCAGGAGCAAATAATTGCGATAGCAGAATTATCGGGCAAACCCTATCACTACTATGAAATTTTCGGCCAGAATAATAGCTAAATTTTCCAACAATTGTTTTTAGCTTCTCTCGTTATAATCGATTGTAAAACATCTCGATTGTAGATTCTAGGAATTAATCGATGGCTGTATCGATTGTGATTTTTTACGATGACGATTTTTCTCGATTGTCGAATTTTCGAGAATCGCCCATCACTACCCGAATTTCTCTTTCTTCCCATCTTCTTCATTCTGTACGTGTATCGCGGTATATTAAATTAAAGGTCTTGATCAGCGCTTAAAAAAGATCCTTATTAATTAGAAAGAACAATTTTATATTTTTTAAGCTTTGATGCGCATAAATCAAATGTTCACTGTAAAAGAAAAAAATATCTTTCAGCTTGATAGAGAAAAACTGTCAATTTCGGAAACAGTAGAAAACCGTTTAATTGACAGAGAATATCTGCAATTTATTCATTAAAACAGTGTTTTTATAAGAAATATAGGTTTTTTTTCTGTAAAATTTATAAAATCCATATTTTTTTTTTTCACAGAGAAAACCCTTTTCTTTAAAACAGTTTCTTTCTGTAAAATTACAGGTTTTTTTTTTTTTTTTTTTTTTTTTTTACAGTGTTTGAAACACATACAGAGATACACATAAACCTTAAATAACCAAAAGATAATGCTATACATAATTCTATACATAATGCACTCGTATGATGCTTGATTATTCAAGACAGGGTTTCATTATACAGTAGAGTCCCGATTATCCTAGTTAAGGTGGACTAAGACTAACTCGGTTAAAGCGATAATTATAAATAAAATAAATTGTATAGGTTTTACTGTATATTTCAAAACAAATACAAAAGTTATGCAGATACACCAGATGCAGTTCATATTGTTACGATAATTAAAGGTTCGTTTACCTTTAAAAAAGTCCTTGATTGTTTTTTGTGTTACGTTACTTTGGGAGTTTTCTGCAGCATTGTTTCGCATTTTTTTAAAGGTTGACAGGACTGCTGGTGTCGCTTCTCTTGTTGTTCTATCTGTCCAACAGCACTTTCGATAGCTTTTAGTCGATCTGTATGAGAGATTTTCATATGTCGATTTTCATCGTCACTGACTTTATCAGCATTGCTAGATTCATTTTCCTTATTGACAATATTGACGATCATTGCATCTGTAATCTCTTGTTGTTCGCCAGTGTTTATCCAGTCACGTACATCCTCTTCGTTGATTGGCTCAAAAAATGGCAGCTTCATGACTAAATCCAAAAGCTCATCGCTGCTTTTATTGGAAATTCCGTGGTGTTCTGTATTCTGTGTATCAATAATTTTCCTCCACGACAAAAAGAATTCTAGAAATATTTGATAGCTCGGTTAAAGCGGAAACTCGGATAATCGGGGTTTTACTGTACATTAATATATTAACCTCGAAAGTTTTTCACTGCTATTATAAATGTGCTATATATATTAAGAATTTAATAACAATAAAAAAGTAGTATTTGTTTTATGACATTTAGCTTTAAAGAACCCACTTTTCTCTGTCAGTATGTCAACAATTTACTACACTAGTTATTTCTTTTCATTCTACTTGTGTACCTGAATTTTTCTTTCGCTCCATCTTCTTCTCTCTGTCTTCTTTTATCGTGCTTTATGAAACTAAAGGGCTAGCTCAGCTTTAAAAGAAGATCCTTATTAATTAGAAAAGAACCATTTTATCTTTTTGGAATGTTCGATGCACATAAACTAAACGCTTGGGCTTGAAACACACATAGAGACAAAAATAAATTAATTAAAAATACATTAAAATATTAACCTCGAAATTTCTTCACTGCTATTATAAATGTGTTATATACAGGGTGTTTCACTACCAGACCGACAAACTTTGAGGAGTGATAGTAGACATGAAGACAAACATTATTAAATAGGAAACCATGGGTCGCAAACATCTTCTGTAGGAGCTAGGGGCCATTAAAGTTTAGGGTCCAAAAATTCAAACGATAATAAAAAACGGAAAAAAAGGTCGATTCGTTTGCGGTTTTCTCTAAAATCATTCTTTATATCACGATTTTCTGAAATTTTTTTTAAAGGTTGCGTTCGAAAATTGTCGATAGAGGGCGCTTTAGACTTTAGAGTAACGAACTACTTTTTACTATTATTTTTTGAATGGGGTTAAAAGTATTCTAAAGTTTAGACTTTAACTTAACTTTTAAGCCCCAAATCGAAAACATTGGGATCGATTGAACTGTGAAAATTGAACTGTGAACAGAGGGGGGGGGGGGGGATTTTAAACGCTCATGAACATTGAACGAAAAAATCGATTTTGTTGCGGTTTGCGTGTAGGTCATTCCCTTGGTAATTATTTAATTCAAAATGACGTACAGTTTTGGTGTCCTCATTTTTTGATAGAGGGCGCTTCCGACACATCTCCGACACTTCCATGACATTACTCCTGGGCGTTTTACTACCAGACCAACATACTTCCAGGAAGTGTTAAGGCTGCAAAGACGACTCGGAATCACCTAGGAATATAACGTTGGAAATGCCTTTTTTGCGAGTTATGGTTAATAGAAGCAGAGAAACAGCAACACGTTAATGTGACAGAAAACAGTTTATTTAAAGGTTTTAATAGAAAAGGTGTTCGAAATGACGACCAGAAGTAGTCCGGCAAGCTTGACAGCGACGGTAGATGGCGCTGCGGTTTCCTTGCGGCTCGTATTTCTGTAGCTGCCAGAAAGCTATCAGAGATGCCGGGAATCTTCCAGAGCGTGAGGAATTCCATACGGTACAGCTGTCAAGCTTGCCAAACTACTTTTGGTCGTAATTTCGAACACCTTTTGTAGTAAAACCCTTAAATAAACTGTTTTCTGTCACATTAACGTGTTGCTGTTTCTCTGCTTCTTTCTGTTTCTTTTTTCTCTGCTTCTTTTAACCATAACTCGCAAAAAAGGCATTTCCAACGTTACATTCCTATGTGATTTCGTGTCGTCTTTACATCCCTAACACTTCCTGGAAGTATGTTGGACTGCTAGTAAAACATCCAGGAGTAATGTCATAGAAATGTCGGAGATGTGTCGCAAGTGCCCTCTATGAAAAAATGAGGACACCAAAGCTGTACCTCATTTTGAATAAATTAATTACCAAGGGAATGACTCACACGCAAACTGCAACAAAATCGATTAGTTTGTTCAATGTTTATGAGCGTTTAAAATACCCCCCCCCCCCCTCCCTCTCTGTTCATAGTTAAATTTTCGGTAGTTACCCGATCCCAATGTTTTCGATTTTGGGCTTAAAATTTAAGTTAAAGTCTAAATTTTAGAATAATTTTAACCCCATACAAAAAATAACGGTAAAAAGTAGTTGTTCGTTGCTCTAAAGACTGAAGCGCCCTCTATCGACAATTTTTTAACTTAACCTTTACAAAAAAAATTTAAGAAAATCGTGATATAAAGAATGATTTTATTGAAAACCGCAAACGAATCGACCGTTTTTTTCCGTTTTTTATCATCGTTTGAAGTTTTTGACTATAAACTTTAATGGTCGCTAGCTCCTACAGAAGACGTTTGCGCCCCATGGTTTCCTATTTAATAATGTTTGTCTTCATGTCTACTATCACCCCTCAAAGTTTGTCGGTTTGGTAGTGAAACACCCTGTATATATGGAGGATTCGTATTTAGGCAGCATCGTTTATTGCACTTATGACGGACATGTTCAAATCATTGAACTCTCTAGTATTTATTATTGTCTATAATTTGAATGCATGAGATACAAACAGATCACCAGCACAAGGACTTTAGACTTTGAATATTAGAAAAAAGTCAGTTTTTATTTTTCTATCATTCATGAAGCATTGGCATGGAAGATGTCAATAAAGCAATTGGCTCTATTAAGTCTAATTACTCTGTTCTAGAGATACTGTATAAATTATATATTTTAAGTGTTAACCCTAGTCAGGTTGAAGAAGTTGGTTATAAAGCATTGTAAAATTGTATTTAAAGAATTAAATCAAAGTTAGTATGATTTCAGCATTCGGCTATTACTCGAATACTTGAACAAATTAATGATTTACACATCACCTTCGTACATAATATTATGAATTTAATAACAGTAAAAAAAAAATTTGTTTACATCACATTTATCTTTAAATGAATACACTTTTTCTCTATAAGCATGTCAATAACTTATTACATTAGTTATTTCGTTTTATTCTATTTTCGTATTAAATGGGATAACGGCTGTTTTTCCAGTTTTGCTGCGGAAACGTCAAACAGGCTTAATGTAGAGACTCGATCGGAATTTCTATCTATCTTTCTTTTTCTCTCTGTACATGCATCGCGGTACGTAAAATTAAAGTGCTTGATTAACGTAAAAAGAATATCCTTATTAATTAGAAAAGTACAGTTTTATATTTTTGGAAGGATTAACAGATAATGCAAATACTTGAAACACGCACAAAGACTCACATCAAAGCTTAAATATTAAAACAATGTTTTATTAATTCAACATGCATTAAAATATTAACCTCGATATTTCTTCACTGTTATTATAAATAAGTTATACTATATTTTTAGGTATTTAATAACAATAAAAAATTATTTGTTTGTGTGTCTTTCATCTTTAGGCCATCTGAATCCAAAGTGTGCATTTCAGGAATTTCTTTTTTAATCAGAAATTCCAAATACATGACAGAGATTTAAAAATACGAATTTTTGCTTTATTTAATGACGGACTTTTCGTGATAATATAAAGAAAAATTCTTCATTTGGTATTTCCGGTGTGAATTAGGAATAATTGAATAAAAAAAATTCTGATTGAACATACATTTTCTCAATTGAGCCGTTGATTTTGAAAGTGGAGTAAGTGAATTTTGTGAAAAAAATTAGTCAAAGATAAATCAAAAAGAACAAGTAAGAAAAAGCATGCGTTAAGTATAGATTAAAAAACACTTTCCAACACTTCCTGAATGCTTTAACAAAACTTCGTTATTTAGGGAAATAAGGTATAAAAGAAAACTAAGTAAACATTTTAGAAAACGCACAAAACATTTGAAATACTAATTTCAGCAGTTACCGTCCGTAGCAAATATGTATTCCCATTCTTTTGAACAGCCCTGTATTTGATCTGTAGGTTGATATATATACTATATAATGGGAAAATTTAGTTTAACAAGAAAACACATAACAGGTTGAAATTTCTCTTTCAGCAATTTATAATAATAGATGGAAACGTACTTGTATACTTTTGTACAACCCTGTAGTTAACCGAGTATTTTTATTACACGCCACTATTTAGCTAAAGTTTAACTCAAAGTAAAACACTCTTAAGACTACTGGAATCACATTTTCAGAAATTATCATTTATAGATGGATATGTATCTAATTTTTTGCGTGACCCTGTATATCATTTTGCATATGTTCTACAAACAGTTCTTAGTAAACTAAGTGCAGTTCCGCGTAAAAATGCATAACTCATTTAAAAACTACCTTTAAGCAATTTACAATCATACCCAGTAAACATTACGAATTCTTTTGTGTAGCCCTGTATATCAATTACAGCATTTATACACACCATATACAATGCATAAACATAGTGAAACATAAAAGCACATAACATAATTAAAAATGCGTTCCCAGCAATCATCGCTACTGTACAGTACTTCAGACGAATACAATATAGTATCTGAAATCTTTTGCGTGCCCCTGTAAACTGCACTTCGTATTATACATGAAATAAGTTATAGTAAACCTCAGCGACGTATATCAATTTCATTATACATGAAATAATTTAACATAATTAAAATGCGCCGGAAAATATTCCCTCCACCCCTATATCATTATGTAACAGAATTCTTTTGTATGGCCCTGTAAATGAATAATAACTATTCTTTGCGCCGCATATTCTACGGGATGCATATTTTAGTGCACTTGATAAATGCACATCAATTTTATTATGTTTGAAAGCATGTAACATCATTAAAAATCATTTTAAACGATTTTTTCCCATAGGCCGTGATGTAATGGAAAACTTTTGACTGTCCCTGTAAATGAACTAAACATGCTACAAACTTAATTTGAAATAGGGCTCGTGCTATGGTAGAGGTCACTAACATCCAAAAATTTCAGAACGATCCGAGTATATTTACGGGAGTTAGAGCGCGTACAGACGGCCAGACAAACCGAAGTCATAAACACTTTTCAACTTTGTTGGAAAGTGTTAAAAATGAATAAATTTCACGTTTAATAATTACCTTTTTAATCAATTCACAATAAATATCTTTTAATATTAGTATAAATTTGTTACTAGTAATTTATTGGACCAAACATATTTCAAATGTACCGAATTTGAAAGTGATGCAAGTCTCACTTTGAATAGAATTATTTCTTATGTTGCACCATACTTATAATGAATACCCTTTGAACTCGAGAGGTGATTCGCACTGACTACTAGTATCCCGCGTAAAAGGGTACTCCAAATGCTCTGGACACCAGTATTTTAAACTAATTTTCTATAAACTGTAAAATATTAGTGGTGTCTAAAACATTTGGCGTCCCGATTTACGAGGGACACCTGACAACAGTAGTGGTGAGTGAGAGTCACCAATTCAGTGTAAAGGTTTAACAAGACGAATCAGAATTTCACCGGGAATACATTAAAAACCTTCACTATCTAAATTAAGGAATGCAATTGTATATGCAACAACTAAATGTTTTTTTTTCTACATTTTCCCATAAAATTAATTTTTTTTTCTTTTTATTGTAAATTTTCTAAAGAAGAATTAAATAAAGTTAAATAATGCTATAAAAAGTGATAGAATATCTTTATTAAGGCTTACGATCGTTTCATCGCACAATCGGCGACATTTTCAAAATCAATCATAATAGAAAATATTTTCACATAACTTAAAAACAATTATATAGCAAACAATGTCACGAGACATGAAGCATAATGAAAATATTGCAACCATAAAATAAAATTAAAATTAAATTAGCTATTCGCGAGCGTGGATTAATTTTCACATAATTTAAAAACAACATGGTAAACAATGTCACGAGACATCAAGCATACTGAAAAAAACATTGCAAAACATAAAATAAAATAAAATTAACTTGGCTATTTGCGAGTGTGGATTAATTTTTGCTATTGTTTCTACAATTACTTAGTATCTCTTTCCAAATTCTAGGTAAATCAAGGGACACAGAATCATTGCAAATATTCTCGTTGCGTAAAAATATTTCTATTGATTCTCGGACTATGGATGGTAAATAAAATCTTGATGGATAAATTAACTTGCTATTTTTAAATTCAATCTGTAAAGGCTATTCCCCAGCTGTGGTTTTGCAGGTCGCAGAGGGTACTTTTCTGTCAGGGGTTCATGCCTATGCCATTTTTGGTTGGCTCCCTGGCAGAGTGATCCTGATCCTGTAAAGGTTCTTCAATCTTGAAGCTGATTTAAGAACTTGGTGTCATCATTATTCTGATTGTAACAGAGTGCTTATCGGTGGTGATTTTAATGTGCCATTGCTTTCAATGGGCTATTCAAGAGAGTCCGACCGCGCGGAGGTCCTTCTGGAGTACTTGATGATTACTAATCTGTCAATTATGAACTCTCCTGATTCAGAACATACTTATGTACAAGATAACAGGAAGGGTCGTCCGGATTTGACCCTGGCGGGTTTGGACGTTCTCTCGTTACTTGATAATTGGACAGTTGATGATAAAAACTTTTCGTACAGTGATCATCGTTATATCCGATTTACCCTCTCTTCTACTCCGTTACAGATTAGTCATGGCAGATTTAAAACAAAAAATAAGAATATGAAGAAATTTAATAGCCTTTTTGCAGACAAATTGTCAGTTCTTTCACATTCATTAGCAAGATTTTTAAATTCTTCTTCATTAGATGTTTGGATGGAGGATTTTAATGATTTATTACAAGTACTTATGATGAAGTGTTTTAAGCGTGGTGTTATACAACATACTCCTACTGTAAACTGGTATGACAGTTCTCTTAGAAAAGAACGTAATAGGGTTAATGCCTTGTACAAACGGTATATGAAAAACATTGATAATTTACAGTATAAACAAAAGTATATAGCTGCCAGAAGAATGTATAAACAAAATCTGAGAAAAGCTAAGCGTTCTGCCTGGGTAGGTTTTTGTGAGAAGACAGACAATGTTTACGGAAGTCTATACAAATTTATTTCAAAAAAATCTTTATCTAAGAATGATTTAATTTTTACCACTCTTGAAAACTCTCAAGTCTTTGATTCATATGATGATATTGCGGAAAATCTTATGTCAGAGCACTTTGAGGTAAATAATCCTCCTCTGAATACATTTGAATATATCTGTAATGTTAATTTTGAAGATTCTGATGATTTTGTTCCAATTACTAAAAGAGAATTATTTTTTGCTATTAGTCGACAAGGAAATAATAAGGCTCCCGGTTACGATGAGATAGATGCGCTGATTATCAAGAACCTTTGTAAAAATTTTACAGCTTTTATGATTTCTTTATTCAATACCTGTCTGAAGTTTGGTCACTTCCCGAAATGCTGGAAGAAAGGCATTATAATATTTTTTCGCAAGCGTAACCGTGATCCCAAGTTACCGAAATCTTATAGACCAATAACACTTCTTCCTATCATTGCAAAGGTTTTTGAAAGAATAGTTAAGATCCGTACCGTTACAATGTTGGAATCTATGTCATATTTGGATGATGGACAGCATGGTTTTAGAGAATCACGCAGCACAATTTCAGCTCTTGCAGCTGTAAAGAAAATAATTAAAGAAACACTTTCAGAATTCAAATATTGTTCGCTCATCTCTTTTGACGTGGTTGGAGCCTTTGATGAGATGGATTGGTCTATCTTGGCTGAATTAATTGATGAACTTCCGATTTATGAGTATTTAAAAACAACTTTAAAGAATTATATCAGTCATCGTCTCATAGGATTCAAGTTTGTTAGAGGCATAAGATGGTTTAGAATCTTCCGGGGCTGCCCGCAGGGTTCCTGTTTAGGACCCATGCTTTGGACCATTGTTGCTGATAAGATTATCAAAACTTATAAGCGACACAGTCAAAAAATTATTTCTTATGCTGATGACTCTGTTATTGTTGAAGGCAGTGATACAAGACCTGCACTTGAGAATACCATCAATGCTAGCATTTCCCACTTTGCTGCAGCCTGTAGTGGTTTACATCTGTCAATTAGTGTTGAAAAATCTGCTTCAATGCTTTTTGGAAAATATATATCAAGAAAGCGTCGACCTATCTTTAAACTCCAGGGGAGGAGCATTTCTGTTAAGGATAATTTGCTGTACTTGGGATTTTATCTTGACAGTAGATTCCATTGGTTGGAGCATCTCGATATGGTCCGCGATAAAATAAAAGATTTTACTTGTAATATCCAAAAGACAAGAATTCGTGATAAAGGATTACCACTTGAGTTTCTAAAAATTTGGTACAATTCAGTGCTAAAGAAACAGATTACTTACGGTTACGAAATTTGGTTTAATGATTTACGGAGCCATGGAATTAAGCGTTTATCCTCATGCCAAAGGCTATGTCTCTTATCTATCATTCGCGCATATCGGACAATATCAACACAGGCACTTTGTGTACTTTCAGGAGTTCCTCCAATCGAAGTAGAATTAAAACAACTGGCTTTATGTTTTGAAGTTCAGAATAATGATGGTTCAGATTGGATAGAAGATGTTTATGTTTCAACAGATCGTTTGATAAAAAAAGTTTATACTTTTCACTATCCCTACTTTTATTATGATCATCATGTCAATTTCGTACGTGCTATTACTGAGAAGGTCCCTTTGTACAACCACCCAGTTTTATATACAGATGGTTCTAAGATGCCTACGGGCGTCGGAGCTGCTTTTGTGGTATTTTTGAAAGAAGATATTATCTTTGAGAAGAGAATTAGACTTAAATTATTTAATACGGTATACCAGGCTGAACTTACTGCCTTAGATTCCGCAATTGAGTGGTGTAGAGACTCCTCATACAGTGTATTCCACATTTATACAGACAGCTTGTCCTCAGTTCAAGCACTTCAAAATCTTTTTCCAACGGACGAAATTCTTTTTAATATTTATACGAATTTACGACTATTGCATAATAAAACTATTAATATAGGCTGGATTAAATCCCACGTTGGTTTCGTCGGAAATGAGCGCGCAGACTACCTTGCCAAATCAGTAACTGAGACTGGTACATTTGATGTTGAAATAAACATTCCAATCCCTGTTTCGTTTGTGAAGCAGTTCTACAAAAGCAATATTATTAAAATTTGGCAGAACGAATGGTCTTATAGCGATAAGGGAAGAGACACGCATAGTATTATTAAAGAAGTGGATACCTCATTTTTGTGTTCCTCGCAAGTCCATGCCTATTTTATATCTGCACATGGGGCATTTCCTAGTTATCTTTATAAAAGGGGAAAACGCCAGAGTGATAAATGCCTATGTGGAAACATCGGTGATGTCAAACATTATCTGTTTGGTAAATGTCCATTGATGCCTACTTCATTTAACTTTATCCGTAACCGGACACTTAGCTGGAACATGCGTAACATACTGTTCTCGAAATCAAATTATCACAGACTCAGTCTTATTTACAACGAACTAAATAAACATTTTTCGTTTATAAAATATAAATTTTGATTTTTAATCTTTGTTTTATTTTAACCACTTTTCAAGCGCCAGGGCGCTCTTTGTGAGTTTTACTTTTATTTTTTATTTATTTATTTATTTATTTATTTTTTTGTCATTGTATTTCTTGGGCTTTTCCCCAGCTGTGGTTTTGCAGGTCGCAGAGGGTACTTTTCTGTCAGGGGTTCATGCCTATGCCATTTTTGGTTGGCTCCCTGGCAGAGTGATCCTGATCCTGTAAAGGTTCTTCGCTGCGTAATCTGGCCAAAGCTGTGGTTCTTCTATTGTATTTGATGTCTGCTATATGTTCTTTGATTCTAGTTTTAAGTTTTCTGCTTGTCATACCTATATAAAACTGCTTTGTTCCATCTTCTTTGGTGAAAGGTATTTCGTATACTCCTGCTAATTGGTTGGACTCAATTTGATCTATTTTCTTGCATACTATATTTTTTATTTTCATGGATGGTTTTGCGACTAGGAAGATATTGAATTTATTGAGTTTATATTTTAAACGTTCGAAGAAACCAGGAAAATATTGTAAAGTGGATAACGTGGAATTTTGTGGTTTGAAATTTCTTTTCTTTTTGTTCTTCAAGCTCTTAATTAATTTTTCTATGGTGCTTTCTTTGTATCCATTGTTTCTTGCAATATCGTATATTTTATTTATTTCGTTATTTAAATGTTCAGGGGTACAAACTGTGAAAGCTCTCTGAATAGAATGTCTAAATGCAGAAACTTTGTATGAAAAAGGTGCTTGCGCATTATTAGGGATAATGGATTGACTGGCTATGGGCTTTCTGTACACAGTGCGCTTTATTCCTTGGTGCGTCTGGATTAATAATACATCTAAATACGGTAGCGTACCATTTTCTTCTATTTCCAATGTAAATTTAATTTTAGAATCAAGATTATTAATCTGGTTCAGAAAGTTATTGAGCAAGGTTTGTTCATGTTGCCATACGATGAAAATATCGTCTACGTATCTGATCCATGCATGGGGGGTATAATCCAAATTGTTTATATCCATTTCAAGAGGTCGTAATATGAATTCAGCTAATAATCCTGATATAGGAGAACCCATTGGAGCTCCGTTATTCTGTTTGTGTATTTCGCCGTCGAAAGTGAAGTAATTATTATTAACTATGAGATTAAGAGCACTCTTTAGAGTAATTTTCATATTTTCGTTAATACTCTCCCTATGGTCGATGCAGTTATTTATATTAGTAACGGTTTTTGGGGTATCAATAGATGGGTATAAAGAGACTACATCTAGACTGGCAATTAAATAATTCTGAGGTAAATTAATGTTATTCAAATATTGAATGAACTCATAAGTTGAATTAATTACATGATCAGAGTTGGGCAAAATATTTTTCAATAAAACTACAAAAGCTTTTTCCATAAAATATGTGGGGCTTGAGCATTTATTTACTATTGGCCTTATTGGCATATCTATTTTGTGGTAATCATGATCTCTGATCATGTAATTAATTCAACTCATTCAATATTTGAATAACATTAATTTACCTCAGAATTATTTAATTGCCAGTCTAGATGTAGTCTCTTTATACCCATCTATTGATACCCAAAAAGCCGTTACTAATATAAATAACTGCATCGACCATAGGGAGAGTATTAACGAAAATATGAAAATTACTCTAAAGAGTGCTCTTAATCTCATAGTTAATAATAATTACTTCACTTTCGACGGCGAAATACACAAACAGAATAACGGAGCTCCAATGGGTTCTCCTATATCAGGATTATTAGCTGAATTCATATTACGACCTCTTGAAATGGATATAAACAATTTGGATTATACCCCCCATGCATGGATCAGATACGTAGACGATATTTTCATCGTATGGCAACATGAAGAAACCTTGCTCAATAACTTTTAAAGACCACAAAATAGATATGCCAATAAGGCCAATAGTAAATAAATGTTCAAGCCCCACATATTTTATGGAAAAAGCTTTTGTAGTTTTATTGAAAAATATTTTGCCCAACTCTGATCATGTAATTAATTCAACTTATGAGTTCATTCAATATTTGAATAACATTAATTTATCTCAGAATTATTTAATTGCCAGTCTAGATGTAGTCTCTTTATACCCATCTATTGATACCCAAAAAGCCGTTACTAATATAAATAACTGCATCGGCCACATGGAGAGTATTAACGAAAATATGAAAATTACTCTAAAGAGTGCTCTTAATCTCATAGTTAATAATAATTTCTTCACTTTCGACGGCAAAATATACAAACAGAATAACGGAGCTCCAATGGGTTCTCCTATATCAGGATTATTAGCTGAATTCATATTACGACCTCTTGAAATGGATATAAACAATTTGGATTATACCCCCCATGCATGGATCAGATACGTAGACGATATTTTCATCGTATGGCAACATGAAGAAACCTTGCTCAATAACTTTCTGAACCAGATTAATAATCTTGATTCTAAAATTAAATTTACATTGGAAATAGAAGAAAATGGTACGCTACCGTATTTAGATGTATTATTAATCAAGACGCACCAAGGAATAAAGCGCACTGTGTACAGAAAGCCCATAGCCAGTCAATCCATTATCCCTAATAATGCGCAAGCACCTTTTTCATACAAAGTTTCTGCATTTAGACATTCTATTCAGAGAGCTTTCACAGTTTGTACCCCTGAACATTTAAATAACGAAATAAATAAAATATATGATATTGCAAGAAACAATGGATACAAAGAAAGCACCATAGAAAAATTAATTAAGAGCTTGAAGAACAAAAAGAAAAGAAATTTCAAACCACAAAATTTCACGTTATCCACTTTACAATATTTTCCTGGTTTCTTCGAACGTTTAAAATATAAACTCAATAAATTCAATATCTTCATTAGTCGCAAAACCATCCATGAAAATAAAAAATATAGTATGCAAGAAAATAGATCAAATTGAGTCCAACCAATTAGCAGGAGTATACGAAATACCTTTCGCTAAAGAAGATGGAACAAAGCAGTTTTATATAGGTATGACAAGCAGAAAACTTAAAACTAGAATCAAAGAACATATAGCAGACATCAAATACAATAGAAGAACCACAGCTTTGGCCAGATTATGCAGCGAAGAACCTTTACAGATTGAATTTAAAAATAGCAAGTTAATTTATCCATCAAGATTTTATTTACCATCCATAGTCCGAGAATCAATAGAAATATTTTTACGCAACGAGAATATTTGCAATGATTCTGTGTCCCTTGATTTACCTAGAATTTGGAAAGAGATACTAAGTAATTGTAGAAACAATAGCAAAAATTAATCCACACTCGCAAATAGCCAAGTTAATTTTATTTTATTTTATGTTTTGCAATGTTTTTTTCAGTATGCTTGATGTCTCGTGACATTGTTTGCTATATTATTGTTTTTAAGTTATGTGAAAATATTTTCTATTATGATTGATTTTGAAAATGTCAAATATTTTCTATTATGATTGATTTTGAAAATGTCGCCGATTGTGCGATGAAACGATCGTAAGTCTTAATGAAGATATTCTATCACTTTTTATAGCATTATTTAACTTAATTTGTTTATAAGTGATTATTATACATGTTTTTATAAGAATTAAATATTGAAATAAAATAAAATGTTCAACTTTTTGTTATAATTACAAAGAGTTTCAAATTCTTGCTTCCCGATTTACAGAATATTGGTGAAAACCTTATGTATATATATATATAACCATTAATTAAACATTACCGACCATCATCAAAAACCGCAATATTGTGAATGAAATGACAATAAAAATGGATGCCACAAACCCATTATATACAACTGTATGTATAAAATAAAGTGCCTTATACTTAATTAGAAGAATTAATATGGAAGAAAAAAAGAAGAATATGGATACCGAAAAAACATAATTGAAAAACTTATATATTGAATTACGTTTTCAAGAGTACAGAATTCAATGATATAAGCAAATCGGTTGTTTTCTGTGAGAAAAAGGCTAAAAACTGAAATTTTTTTTCTTCTCCTGTACTCAAACAACCAATATGACCAAGAGAATAGTTTCAAGATGAAAACAGAATAATATCAAATGGCATGAAATAAAATAAAAAAAAATACAACCTTTTAAATATTTAATTTATAGCATAAAAAATAGAAATATTACACAACATACCGAATAAAATCCCAGCTGTTTTCAAAATATCTTCCTGCACATGGTATTCAAAAGCACGATAAGATTAAGGTGAATTAAACAATTAAGTTAGCACAGAAATTAAAACCTATGGTAAACATTACCGATCACCATCAAAAATTGTGATAATATGAATGAAATGACAATAATACAGTTCTCCCCAACACATTTAATATGGATACCAAAAACATATAATATACAAGCTGCTATGTTAATAAAGTCCCTTGTACTATGTTACGAGAATTAATATGGAAGGAAAAAAGAAAAATATGGATACCAATAAAAATAATTGAAAAGCTTATATATTGAATTTCGTTATCAAGAGTACAGAATTCAATTATATAAGGAAAATGGTCGTTTTCGGTGTATCTATCTATCTCTCTATATATATCTTTCTTAGTTGAAAAATCTAATAGATATTTTGAATTTAATATGTATATATCATATATTTAGATTTTTTCTAACAATGCCAACAATCATTTTTATATGAAAAATATCAATTATGTATTAAAATCAAATTTCAAAATTTATTAAAAGTGATGATTTCGTATTACAGTCAAAGGAATCGCAAAAGATCGCTAAACTTTTTTATTCAGAAAATTTCAGTGGTTTAAGCGTGGTTCAATTAAGCCTTAAATTTGTGTTTATTTATATTTTATTATTTTTTTAAAGATTGATAAAGCTTTAATTTCGTTTTGGAATATAAGCCGGAAACAAATACCGAACTATTTTATTTATATTAATTTTAGTACAAACAGGTTTATCTTTTTTTTTTTTTTTTTTTTTTTTTTTTGTTATTCGCAAAATGGCATCAGCCTTGCGCACAGAGACATTTCTTTGAAAATATAACCACCATCAAATAACAAATAAATCACGCAAACAGTGAATTGCGACATTAAGTATTTCGTAGAATAACATTTCTGAATTCTGATACGAATAATATTAGACTGCAAATCAATACAAACTCATAATCTTCAAACGTTGCAACATCGAAACAAAATTGTATTTATCCAAATATAAACGGTTATTATTAATAAATCAAACAAGACTGTTTTCCACCAGATGTGATGCAAGCAACAGCACGTGATTGACTTAACAGAACTAAAAAACTCTACTGACTCATTTTCATTATGCTGTCTGATTATTGAATAAAAAAGATGTAAAAATAAATCACTGCCAAAAATTGCAGCGTAACATGTTATACCTTAAACACTGTAAAATTTAATACTTAATATAATTTAATAATCACAAATCAATCTCATGAGTGATAATCCTTCGTGTGTCATGCGAATTATTTAACACAATTTTTATCTTCACAGTTTAGTGCTGAAAGGAAAAAAAAAACAAAACTGGATTACATCGTAAAAACAACATGGATTTAAATCGGTCATGGAAGCGAGGAATTGCTGCGGTGGAAATGAACAGTAAAGAACTTTAACTTACCTAGAATATTTATAGAATTATAATTTAAGGCTATTGGCCAGAATGTATTAACCGTTCTTCTTTTCTCTAAATGTGAGCGTGCGAAATCTACTGTGCAATAGAGGCGGCACTTTTGCCAACGCGTTTGTCCTTTATAGTATAGATATTCCATTGAAAAAAAATCAATGTTTTCAACAAATCATTGCTTAGTGGGGCAAGTCCACTGGCGCACACCAAAACTATGTTTTTTTTTCTCCATCTAATATGATGAGCATTATTGTGTATTAAATTTACATGAAGTAAGACCACAAAAAGTATTTAAAAAACAAACAAAACAAACAAAAAAAAACAGTAGAAAACAGGAATTCTGCTTTTGCAGAATTTAGTGTCGCCCCGATAATATATATATATATATATATATATATATATATATATATATATATATATATATATGTGTATAAATATAGATAATACAAAACATATTTAAGTTTTAAGACTTAAAAAAACACGCTTTTATTTTATCTAAAATGATGTCATTCGCATCCTCTGAAGAATTCCTCATTTACGATCCAGTCTTAAACAACATCTAGAGTAAAGTGTTCATATGACGTCACTATCACTGAATAATAAAACCAGATGTCGTCACTCAAGAAACTCGAAAAAAAAATCGGCTATCTAATGATCCATATGACTTCATTTGTTTGTAATATAGATAATTAAATTAAATCTAGTTTATAATAGCTCCATGTTTTTATGAAATCATTCATTTATATTTTTCAAAATAGCACGTTTTTTGACTAATTTTTTTTTTTTCAGTAGTTATGGGAAAATAGCAATAAAAAGATATAATTACTATTTTCCTACTATTTTTTTCTTTACTTTCTACAGATATGTAGTACTTGAGTTGGCAAAATTAAACAAGGCTCTAAAAACTACAAAAGAAAAAATAAATTAATATTTCAAAAATAAACTGAGATGCAGTTTTCAAACAAATTGCATTAAAAAGTACTTTCTTCCCCAATACGACAGTATAAAAATTGAAAAGGTGCGATGATCAGAAGTTTAAAAAATTGCAATAGAGTATTTAACAGTACAATGATATATCTGCTTTGTTTTACGACTGGCTTATACGACGGAACGATTTTTTTTTTTTTTTTGGGGGGGGGACGACACTTTTATAGCTGGGAGAAAGAAATAGCATACCGGGGGCTAATAAGTCTATTACTGCTTCTGAATAATTTTAAAACGCATGCAAATGAAAATCACAAATATCTAGCAATAACATAAAATAAACTTGCAAATTTTTCAAAACCAACTGTATCAATTAGCAATTCAAAAAGCAATGTCAATAATTTATTACATTAGTCATTTCTCACCATTATATTTTTATACCTAAATTAAAGAGTATAATGCTTGTTTTTTGTGCTTTGTTGCCGAAACGTCAGATTTTACAGTACAGTCTTACTGTATAAATGCGATCGGAATTTCTCTCATTTTCTCTATCTCTCTCTTCTTATTTCAAGAACGTAACGTGATTGATATAATAAACTGTGTTTGATCAGCATGAAAAGAGGACACACCTTTAAATAGGAGAAAAACAATCTTATACTTTTAGGAAAATCAATACACATAAAGCAAACAATTCAACAAGTAAAAATTAAATTAAAAAATAAAAAAACCCGACTGCGTAAAAAGCGAACTAATTAATTATTTCTTTTCAATGTGAAACTATTTTTTATATTACTTACCTATTTTCTTTATTTACTTGTATTGATGACTTTTAAGTTGAGTTTAGTTGTTACGAGTCCCATAGGCTACGAGTTGTTAGTAGTTCCCATCTATAAACACTATTTTGATGAGGTCTATAGATGTCTATGATGGTTAGAGTTACAGTAAAGCTAGAGATCCTACCTACACAACTTCCAGGTTGTGTAATATTTAAACGGAGCTTCTGACTGTAGATTAATCAATAAAACATCGTCTTCATTTTGAAAGACCTATGCAATGATATGCCACTCAATAGGGTGCGTAAATTTTTTTTATCGTCTCTACCGCCATTTTGTATTTTACGGCCACCATTTTGAATTTATAAAAACAAAACCTAGCCTATAACCATCGGACGGTTAAGACGAATCGATAGAGACCTCATTCATTAAAATCCATCCAGCCGTTGGGATGTCTCGAGGGTATAAAGAATTCCACATACTCAGATACGCGTGAAACACATAACCCTTCTTGGCAGTCGGGTAAAAATATGCACATAGAAACTAAATGTTTACAAACCTAGAAAGCGTTTTTCTTATAACTGAGGT